>OY755089.1:11758410-12275910 GCA_963576655.1 Gastrophysa polygoni | reverse complement strand
CCTGATGTTAACAACCTTCAATCTTCCAACAGCAAAAAAAGTACGTCTCTTAACCATTGTAGAGTTCAGATACCTGATGTGAGAAGGGGCGGATGTGAATTTTCCACTACTTTCTGTTTGAATCCGAATGCTCTACCTAGCATATGGGAGTCATTTAAATGACCAAGTTTCTGGCATTCATGGTCTGAAACAGACTTTCTGAAATTTCAACAAGTGATTTTCCCAAAAAAGCAATTCACATTTTTTTTCATTACCACCACCATAACATTATTTGGTCGAGAAGAATGTTTTGATAACTAACGTGACATAACGTCTAAACTCGTTTCGACCTGAAGAACCTGTATTTTGAATATGTAAAAATTCACGAGTTGTTCTATTTGCAAAGATAATGGAGTTAATGGTATTTGATTGGGAGTCCGTCATATCGGATTGAAATGTGAACAAATCGAATGTGCTTATGTAACTATACCATTCTTCAGGAAAATCCACTGAAGAACAAAGAGGTTACAGAGGGGGGGCCTGATACCCTGTGTCTCCTTTATTTCAGTTCTAAGTACCAAAAACTATATTTCTGTACATGCTAGTTTGGAATCATGAAAGTCAGAAGTCCATGTCAAAAATATTATTTTTGTTAATACCTCAGCGCATTTGTACGGAAGTGGAAGCCGCTGTTGCGTCATTCTCATGACCAGAGCGCACACAATTTCTTTCTTCAGTTTCTTTGCACTTTGGTGTTGACAATGTTGCCGATCATAAGAAACCTAGGAATGTGCATGAAAAGTAGATTTCAGAAATAAATGTTGTTATAAGTTCGTTTCCAATGGAGAATTGATGAATGCATATCGCATTGTTAACTTGTTTTGCATGCATGCATGTATTTATTGTATGTGTTCCACAAAGCGAAGAAAGCTTCGGTAAATATCTCAGGTGATACCTATGTTATGTGATATTATTCAAAACTCTCGGTGACTTGATGTAATTCAGCTAAAACTGAATTGTCATGAATGAAAACTATAATGACCGACAATTTCTTTGTGAACGCCTCATGCTATGATTTTTTTATCATTGTGGAGTTTACGATTGATGTAGTTCACGTCAACACGGTTTGACATCAAGAAATCATTCTTCGACCATGAATAATATTTCCACCTGATTTTTGAATTATTGATATATCAAACGGAAGATCTATTCATACTGGAATTAAATTCATCCAAAACATAAAAATTTTTAATTTCGTACTCAATATAAGTATATCATCGTCAACGGTAATGATCATCGCTCATCGTATTTGTTTCTGTTAATGCCAGTCTTGAATTTTCGAAAATGAATGATATATCACGAACAGCGTGCTCCACATTTTCATTACGAGATATCGATTTAATGTAGAATGCAGAATGATTGATACGAATACACTATGGTGTTATGCATCAGGAATATGTTTGCCTATTCGAAGAGAAAATATGAACACGAACTAAATATATATTATGTTCATCAGTCTTATTCACTGACTCTTCTCAATATAGGCCGGCGTGCATTAGTAATTGATGGAACGTATGCGATGTATTTGGTTGCATAACGATACATAAGTAAGTAGGTGCTATCAGTTCCGATTGTTGCCACATCTGGTGGAGCGATTTCATGAATCTCCATCACAAACAATAATAATGATGATAATAATAATAATGATAATATTTAGTTGATAATATATACAGGTTGAGTCAAAAATGTGTACCAAGCTTTCTGGGGGTTATAGAATTATTGAAAAATAAGTGTAGTTTGATGATTAAACTCATGGCCCAAAATGCATATTAAGGGAGATATATCCTTCCAAAGTTGATAAAATTAAAATAATTTCTCCGCATAACTTCTGAACGATGAAAGCCACCCGATTGAAATTTTGTGCATGAATGTATGTTGTCAAAATACATTTTTTCGTCACATTTCTGATATTGTTATAAAAGGTGTTTTCAGAGGGTGAGTCATGATTTTTTGTAGAAAACTTTTTTCCCTGTATTATTTTCGGTGAAAAAACAGGAGCATTTGATGGAGCGAAGAAAATTACATGAAAAAGGTACTTTTATTCAAATACAAAAATTGAGCCGTTCGTGAGATATTTGAGTTTTTGTAGTTACATGATATCAGCAGATTGATTTTATTCATCGCGAGATTCATCGGTAACAATATTTTAGCAGGTCATGATGAATAATTTTGTTCTCAATTTTGACGTTCATGTCATCAACATTCGAGTCAACATTGTTGTAGTCGATTTGTTCGTGTGGTTTTTCTGTGTCATTTATCACTGCGATTATCAGCTACAATCAACTAATATAAGTTTAACATGAAAGCAAAAGGCGAAGTTCACTTTATAAGATGATATAAAATCATCTTACAAACTGTTCTTTGTTATATGGCAGGTTATTCGTTCTCTGAACAAACTGATATGCTTCTAATGCTTGGCTAGTGCTTCGGAAATGCAAATGCTGCTGAAATATCGTTATACCGATGAATCTCGCAATGAATAAAATCAATCTGCTGATATCATGTAACTACAAAAACTCAAATATCTCACGAACGGCTCGATTTTTTGTATTTGAATAAGAGTACCTTTTTTATGTAATTTTCTTCGCTCCATCGAATGCTTTTGTTCATTTACCGAAAATAATACAGGGGAAAAAGTTTTCTACAAAAAATCATGACTCACCCTCTGAAAACACCCTTTATAACAGTATCAGAAATGTGGAAGTGTGACGAAAAAATGTATTTTGACAACATACATTCATGCACAGAATTTAAATCAGGTGGCTTTCATCGTTCAGAAGTTATGCGGAGAAATTATTTTAATTTTATCAACTTTGGAAGGATATATCTCCCTCAATATGCATTTTGGGCCATGAGTTTAATCATCAAACTACACTTATTTTTCAATGTTCTATCACCTCCAGAAAGCTCGGTACACATTTTTGACTCACCCTGTATAATAATAATAGAAATTCAGAGAGATTTCAGAGTATTGAAGATGTGACAAATCAGTTCAAATTATTCATACATTCACATGTCGAATTAGACACAGTTGAAAAGGAAATGAGGTTATTTGAGATCATACACAAGTGATAGAAGTGGATCCTGTGATTCCACGAATCGTGAATGCAATATTGAAGGAATTGACCGCGATGACGACGGTATTATGGCTAGAAATGATGATAATAGACTCGCTCTGTTTCATTGGATTCAAAATATCCGTAAGGAGAACTTGTCGTTGAGAAAACTCACACAATAGGTCCTTATATTCGCAGTGCAATTGAATAGTGACGAACCGTCGTGTACTATCATTTATTTCCCCAACTATTGAATATTCACAATGACAAATTTCCAAGACAAACTGTATAGGGCAATACTTTTTTGTCTGTTTTGAAAACCTAATATATTCTGTGCTCATTGGAATTATTATTCATGATATATTCATTGTTACATCTAAATGATGATATCCCTATGACATAGTCGTGACACAGTCTAATAACATTTCAGGGTATATGAATTTTCGATATCTATTTATAGAAATAATAACCCATTTCAAGGGCTCACCTGTTTCACATACTTTCATATGAATAGATCCATGACCATTGAATTTAATGGAGTGAAAAATTATTGATAGACAAAATTGTGGAATGTTCAGGAATCTATTGATTGAGCTGAAACGAATTCATAAGTTCGAGGCTATCAATATATTACAATTCCAATTCGTTACTGAACTGCCATATTCCAATCATCTTCCAACAGGACCAGGGCCGCATTCTTTGCCTGCGTTAGAAATGGTTGATGAACTTCCTTCTTCCTCTTCAAAATCAAATTCTGATCAATACGGTCCTCGCGTATTTGAGCATTTACTATCAGCTCTGGATTCATTTGTCAGTGGCAGTTCAACTGCGACACTTCAGTGATGAATTATCCAGCATTATTCAGTGAGAGACTTGGTTGAATCCTCCTGAACCATTAGCATGATTGAATATGTGACTCGAGAAAACATATCAAAAGAATACCGAGATTACTTTTTTCTTATCGGATATCATCAGATATTCATTGGGTTAGAATGATTGATATCGTGTTCATTTCTCCACCTGAAATTCCGAATCATTAGCAAGTGTTGTAGAAGTAAGAGTGAATAAAACTAAAATCGACGTCTCTCCTGACTGTGGTGCCTCCAAGGTCACAAACTATGGGGTACTACTGTTCATTATTCAATCCACATGGAATGTCTAGTGTATATTTCATGAATCAAATAAGTTTTTATGAGTTGCCTTGCATCTTGGGAATGAAAGAAATTTGTTCCTGACCGTCAATAAATACAAAATATAAATTCTTGTACCCGAATCAGTAGTTGAATAACATGATAAAGTTACATAAAGATGTATAGGAGACAATGCAATGATACCAAATGGATCGATGATATCATTCATGATATCATAACGACTGGTACCTGTGATATAACAACCTGTAATAAAACCTGTGATATTATAAAAATACCTAATATGGCTCAAGATGTCTTGAAATCTCCTTTTTTTGTGTAAAGAGTTGAAGATTCCTATGGAGGATATACATATCCATATCACTGGAAATTATGGAGCCGTCAGTTACTGAACTTCTTGGGATGTGGCTAACATGTATGTTTGACGTGTCTTCCATTAGCACATCAATCCGTAACTGAAGCTCTGGTTTAATAACTCGACTGAAAGAAACCACTTCATCAATACTTGTGTTGATATACTATGATATAGAATGACTATCTATCACATATTATGTCAACAATTGCCATCTCAAATCTCATCTGAGATCCAAAAACACAATGAGTAATTATAGAAGTACAATGATCTAAATTGTTGTATGTAGATTTGGAAGCGCAAGATCCTGCACCAAAAATTTAGTTTGGTGTGCATTCAAACTGGGATACCTTGTATTATTATTCGATGTGATGGTGATCATTCAAAGATATGAGAGAGAGTTAGGATTGCTTCATTGATGGATAACACCTGTTTGGTTATGTATGTGATGCTTCCACTGACCTATCACTCCTCAGAATGATAGCATATACAGCTGGGAGGTTAGATTTACTCCGCTCCAGGTATATTAAGATGACGAATATGGAAGATAGATGTCGCAGTTTCCGTTGAACGAAGTCTACTATCCACCATATATTGTTGTTCCAAGTTGAAACAACAAATACCTATCTTTCTGAAGTCAGATTATCGATACGTACCACGAGTCCTCTTTTCTGCATGTTTGGAACCAGTGTAGGCTTTTTGTACTTCTGAATACATAACTATGCATGGATTTTTTGTCGTTCAATATGAGATATGGGTATCATTATTTCATATCTGTATATCAAAGGGAAACCCACAACCTCCGCTAGGCACGCAGGTACCCTACTATAACGTTAAACGCTATGAATTTTGTTATCTTATTGATTTTTGCGTATGAATTTCGTAGAATCCTCAGAAAAAAGGTGATGAAAGTGAAATGTGTATTGAAACTTGAACTTGGGAACTGTTCCCAATTGATTACTCGACATGGTAACATGGATCAATTAGTGGTACAACAATTCAAGAAGCATTGATATCGAACATCTAAACGGTTTCATCTTATGAAATCTCAAACACGAAAAATATAGGAATGAATGCATGAAGAATACTTCGTACATATAGAGACAGATTTATTGAGAATCAATTGATATCCAAATTATATTCTTCACAAGCTGATTGAACTCATTGCAGTTCTATACGAACTAATTGATGGATATGATAGTACTGATCATTATTCCTACAAAATAATGGGACACTTTTCGATATTCTGGTATCACCGGTAATTGCTCTCCAACTCGAGAAGATGAAAGATACCGCAAATATATTTCTTTTGATAACAATCTCCAACTAATGCAGTCAAGCCGATGAGAACAATAGATCATTTTCTTTCCTTTTATATCTCAGTTTGAGAATTCTCATGCGATAGCAGGAACTTGGTCATCATTTCGGGTATATAGGTACTCATAGTAACAACTCACAGCTTCCATATTCAATGAGAGATTCAAATGATGCTACTCGAAATTCCATATGTGTGAAATGAATGAAATGAATAAATGTATAATAATTTGAGATCATATGAATTCATGGAAACGACTCCGAATTCAGATTTATTCGCGAGATAGAAAGAGAGAGAGAGAGAGAGTTGCACGAAACATATAGGCGTATATATGAAACTCTAAGAAATCGTCTTACCGAACTCTCGTGTCTTCAGGACAAGTTAAAAAAAAAATCTTCATATTTTTCACCTCGTTCGACTTTCTTTGATGCTAATTGTTCGAAAATGGCGTGCAGCGAATATGCATTGATTAAATTGGGGCTACTCCATTAGGGTCCTTTGATATCGCATTTCCTTCTAGTGGATTTTACTACTAAATTTGCTATTCGCACAGCCATCAAAACGTGCACTCATATTCTGTAAGGCATTGGAGGTGAACATTAATGATCAGAGTTACCAATTCAAAGTCGTTTTTGTGCAATTAGATTCTTCTGGGGTGTCTCGAAGGTGCCACTTATGACCACTTCTTTTCAATATATTTCTGTATTGTAGGACAACAAATTGTTCCTGGATCTTGAATGATGTTAAATTATTATATCATTGACGAGATCACGATTGCCTATTCCCAGAAATCTTTCCTCAACACTTTGAGTATAGTGAATGATATTAAAGACTTATGGAATCATGTTAGACCATTAGGCTTCAGAGCTCCATGAAACTTGGATTTTTCATTCTGAGGACTACACAATCTTCTCAGAATACAGATCTTCTGTACAATACGATTTATGAACCAATTCACGAAAATGCCTCGACAATTTGTGATCAAATTCATTCATTTATTCACTCAAAAACGCATGTGCGGAAGTATAATCATTCATAATCCTCCACTCTATGGAGATGGAGAAGTTTGACAACGAAAGCATTTTGACAATATTTTTGAATGATACTCGATATGACTCGAAATAATGACAATGAATGTATGCCGTTCTCACATTCAATTCTGTCAATAGTTCGTAGCATGAAATAAAAATTTGAATTCTCCTGTATTTCTTGTTTGTGATTCATTTTACTCATGTACAATCGATAATATCCAAGGGAAATTTTTGGCGACAACAAATTTATCACGAATTCAATAGATATCGACACTTCGTACGAGAGCAATTCGAGATCTCAAACTATACAATAACCTCGTTCACTCCAGATACTGTTGGTACCATCAGTGTCCATAAAGTAGACCTTTTCCCAGGCTTTGAAAGATCTAGATTTTCGTGCTTCGGTTTGGTACTTCAGAAGCTATATTCTGAAAACGCAGAAAATTATTAATATTTCGAAATGGCGCCTAATCAATGTTTCGGGTTCGGAAATTACACCGAAAAAACTCATTCTGGATATTACACAGTCTGTATGAATATCCCTATATGTTGTGACGTGAATTTCACACTGCTAGCTGAGAGGCTTAGTCTCATTGATCTCCCGGAAGTTTCTGTCCATTAGGATAATAGCCTCTACCTAGGTAGGTACCACGTTTCGAGGAATTATTTCATAATCGGATTGTCTGCCAACATTATGAAATGCTTAAATTGCCATGAATAATCCGATATGTAAAGCTAACTCGATTGCCCGGGAATGGACCATGGCTGGACTTCATCAACAATGACATTGATCCACTCAATCGTAACTATCGTTATAGCAGGTTCATATAAATATTGATTGATATTTATGTTCACTAAACCGAATCATCCGATCTCGAAACTTTGTTCATATAATTCTGAATATAATCCCATCCATTCAAAATATTGACGAATAATACAAATATCTCAAAATTCCTATAGGTTCTCATCGATTATAATGGCTGCTGAGCATGGACCTTGGAAACCTCGTTATATGCATTCAAATGGAGTTTTCATGACAGTCGTGTCCTCTTTCATATGCGCTATCTACAGATCATAAGGTATTAATATTATCCTACATCAGTCTCATAAGTTTATATCATGCACAAAGGCATGAGAAAGAATTGGTAGCTCCCAGGGATTTTGCCATATTTTTATCACTTGCTATATAAAAGCGTCCGATGCAGACTTTATTGCGTTGTCGTAGATTCTCAACAAAAATTGTTTATTGATTACATGAATACAGGTAGGTATATGACTGATGCGAGTATGTATCAAACAGACCGTCATTAGCAGAAGCTCCATTTCCATGGTATGGAAATTCTACATCAAGTTATTGTTGAATTGATCAATTTATCATTGCGAAGCTCGTCTGCAGAATATAATTGTTTCCGTGGGATACAATTGTTTTACTCAATTTATGTTTATTTTGCTTCGCTTCACTGTTCTCCTCAATGATATTACTTATCTTGAGCGAAATAGCATATATAGGTAACTATGAAAAACTATGTGTTTCTGAAAACTATTTCATGTGGTACTGGAATTATTCATTCGAGGGTTAGATGGAATACCAAGTTCACTCTATGTCTCGAATATGGACCCAATCCAGAATGCGAGTCAATGGATCGGATCTGAGTTCCAACAACTCCAGATCATACTTGTATTCTGGAACTGAGTCTGGTATCCTTTCTTGGTTTTGGAAATCTAACATCTGGCATCTGTCTTCACAAGAAAGTTCCAGCTGACATCTCTCCGAATCCCACACTGGAATCTGATAGGACTTCACTTGACTTCTTGCATTTGAGTCCTACATCTCCAGTCTTCTTTGAGTTCACCATTTGTATGATGACTCAAATGTTGGAGACTTCAGCCTGTCTTCTTTCTTGAATTTGGAAATGTAGCATCTGGTCTTATTGAAGATATTCAGCTTCAGTCAACATTTCTTTGAATATTCAGTCGGACACTTGTTCATCACAAGTACATCCTTCTATGTCCATGAACATAGTTCCTTCTAGTTCCGAACTGGGACCGGGGGCTAGGTTCTCATTAGACCTATACACTCTGGTTCCATTTCGTTCTTTGCGTTCACCACTAAATTTCACAATCCAGAGTTTTTCACACTTTCTCATATTTATCTTTCCTATCTTAATGTTGATAACTATTATTAGTCCTCCTCCAGAAACCATTTCCGTCTTACATGTTGATTATACAATTCCAGTCCTTCCAGACATTGGCGACATAGAAAAAAGTACATTGCATAGTACCATACGATAGAGGACACTATATTGAGAAAAAAAATTTCCATGAACATGGGTCCGCAGGCCTTCGATTAAAAGATACGGTTGGATTTCAGTTTTCTTTGTTTTTTCAATAATAATAATAATCGTCTTTATCATTCCCAATCAGATTTGCACATATATAATCATAAAAAAAGATATTGATTATTCGAAAATGAAGGGCAGAGATCATTTTTGATTGAGTACTAGTGCAATCAAAAATATTCTTCCACTCAACCCAAAAAAACAGAGACGCGTTTAATCTAGATCAATTGAATAAAACTAAACAGCTTCAAGTATAAATCCAAATAATTAGCTGAAAGTATACAATTCAAGTCATTGTGAATATGTCCATAACAAAACTCTCATTGCTGAATAAAGAAAAATCCAAAGTGGCAAGAGAAGAAAACTAATAAATGTTGCAGTACAGAAGTATGATTAATCCTATAAGATATGTTCACGTACCTATGTGTGAGAAATTATATGGATGATGAAAGCTGATATTGATAATCCAAGAGATGTATCTTGAAGTTCTCTTCAAATTTCTCAACACTGAATATTTTAAGTTTTGATGAAATCGAGTTGTGAATGCTATGTACTTGATAACTGAACGAACGTCTGAAAATTTTTGTTTCAAATGGTGGTACACTCAGTAAGCCCCTATTTCTTACATTTATTTTGTGCACATCAGTTCTATGAGTTATTCTACGATGCGAATACGGAGATTTTTTATTCACGATTACGCTGTGAAATAACCTGTTCTCCATATTCAGCCATCTAATCTCTCTCTCAGTTTATGCGAGATTCTTTGTCGCCTCGTTACCCCAAAAATCAGACGTAGACATGAATTCTGAACTTTCTGGATTTTGTTTTTGTATTGTATAGTTGGATCAGGTCCATACAGAGCATCCGCATAATTAAAATGAGATGGATCTCATGTTCCACAAAGTGCCATTTTGATTTTAATTTCAAATCTCAAGTCAGAATACATTACTACTCTCAGATTTCTTGTTCCATTCACCAAAGCTATTCTCTCATTATTTACATGAATATCGATTTTAGTAGGTAAGTTTTGCCTATGATATTTACGTCCAAACAGCATGACTTCAGATTTTCGTGAATCGATGAGCAGGCAGTGATCAGTGGCATAATTGATGAAATAGCTTTCAGGTCCTCGTTCATAACTGCACAGCTATTCACTAATTCTTGAGGCTTGATACGCCTTGCAATATTGAATTTTGACAAGAATATGAGATGAGTATATGGAGAACAGTGATAGACTGAGTATAGACCCCTGTGGGACTCCAGATCTCAATGACATATGATCCGAGCAGACACCATTCATACAGACTTGCTGTTGACAATTATCGAGATATTTTCCGATCAAGGTATAGATGCGTTGTTGGAAAAGCCTATATATTTCAGCATATATGGTTTCAGGTTACTGGTGTCAGAAGCTCGACTGAAATCTGATGGTACTAGCACAGATACCTGACCTTCATCTGTAAATTTTAGTATGTCATCAGTAATGTGAACAAAGGCATTGGTGCAGCTGAAGAATTCACGAAAACCTGATTGAATCTTCAACCAGATTGAATCTTCAGCCAGAGACGCAAGAAATGGATGAAGTGGGGTATACAAGGGTTCTTCATCATGCTCAATTAAAATATGATCTTAGTTTTGTGATAAGTAATAGAGAGCGCTACATACTGGGTTCCATCCCTATTGAATCGGTCGGTACTTTTTTGCTATACACTGTATGTCATTTTCATCTGAAGAAAAATTGTCCTTCCTTCTTTTATACCCAAGGAAGGTATTCCTTGTCGCTAGAAGCAATGGTTCCAGAATAATGTGTCATGATAACACTTGTCAAACAGATGTAATGATGAGTGTTAGAAATATTTATCATTTTCGCAAATGAATGAAAAAAAAATTGAAATTCAACACCCCGTATCTTTCAACCGAAGGCCTTGCGTATTCGTGTTCATGGGGAATTTTTTTCTTATTTTAGTATCTTCTATTGTGTGGCACTATGCAATGTACTTTTTCCTATGTTACCCTGTATGTTGAATATATGTCTTTCAACATCAAAGTTTGTACCATATGAGTCGTTCTTATGGAAGTCAAAGAGAACTTCAAATACTTGACAAGTACGTAATGGCTTATTTGAATAATTTTTTTTTGCAACTATTACTCACACGCCGATATCGCACTGATGATAGCTTGACAGTCGAAAGCACTTTGGAATTTTGAATTTTTGGCAATGAATTCTGATGGTTCAGAGAGCACAAATATACAGTTCATATACAGTTCCAATATGAACCACGAATACAAATTGTCGTTGCTCACAATGTGGAACAGATCATAAGCGGAAAATTTTCATCGGAATGATAAATGGAAGTGTCTAATGACCTGACAAAATGAGAGTGTGAATAATTGAATGAATAGGTGGGTAGTGCGGTCCGACCTGACATCTAGTCTCATGAAACATTCAGGTTACATTACGCGCTAGCCCGACATGCATAATATACATACATATATTCGCACTCGGCTTGGAACAGGAGCTCTAGGTAGACTTATGCTGTCGGAACTGAGGAATATCGCAGAAGAAGAAACATATAGCACTCAAACAGAAAGCCTGCTTTGAAATTTTCATTCTATACTTTCATATTATTCTGTTTTGATACTTTAGATATGGGTACTTGGTATGATCACACTCAAGATATTTGCTCATACAGCCATCTAATTTTATTTCTGTCTCGTATTCCTTCACTTCAACACTTCGCGCCGACTTCCCACACTAGGTATTCAATATAAAAAGTAGTACTTTTCCGCACGCGACGGCAGTTGCACGAACGACGCGGAGCGGAGTTCGGGCAAGCCGTCAAGCCTCTGCAAGAGTTAGGTATAAAAAATGGTTTATATTGAACAAGATTTTATAATAATGCTACAAAATGACACATAAGACAGAATAGTTACATAGATCATTCAGTCAGTCTCTAATATACTCATTTTCAACAATATAAAAATCGTGCGGAGAAGTGACTTTTCAGCACTAGTGCGAGGAAGTAATTTTTCGTCATGATTTTATCTTTCCGTGAGATTTGGCAAAGTAAGGAAGCAGTCTTCCTACGCTGGTTAACGGTTAATGTATGTCATTTCGTGCTCATTGTACAATATACTAATCTTGAATCAAAATATAGTGCTTCGAAGAGAAAATCTTGCGCAAAAGTGAAAATCGTGCGTGGAAGTAAAAATCGTGCGGAAAAGTAAAAATCGTGCGGAAAAGTAGAACTTTCGGAACGAAAAATCGTGCGGAAAAGTTACTTTCCGCACGCTCGTAGGAAAATATTCCACAATGATTTAGAGATTACGGGGAATCAACAGTTCCGCAATTTGAAAGGAAATATAACTTGCTCAAGAGAATGAGCCAAGGGGTTTATATATATGCATGTTGCATATTGAGATGAAATGCTGATATATTCGATTGTAGATTTATATTGTCGAATTGATAATTTTTCTAATAATCTCACCTTTGCGCTCAACTTGGAACCCGAATCTACAACCTTCCGATTAATGATAGTCAATGGTCAATAGTCTTCGAGGACGATGTGAATGATGCGATATTTGATGAATATCGAATCATCAGAATTCGTGATACAAAGTCATATCCATATGTCTTACAATAGTGAAAGACACATTTAATATCATAATTTCCTTCATTTCAGGTTTCTCCTGATTGAGGAATGATTGAACAATTACTCAACTACATTCAGTATCAATGATGGTATTATAAAGAGCATAGTGCAAATGACTTGAACCATGAAGGATGTCTCCTTCGTATCTAAATCTCTTTCAATGACTTTACAACTTGAGGAGTCTTTAGTTTATTTTCCGAAGTCATTCATGTATTGATGGAGAAGATGTAGGTTCCGAGAAATGAAAATAGTGATATCAATAAAGGGAGAAATTATCGAAAAATTATTCATATTCATTTTGTGATGAATGTATTGAAATGAGTATGTGTAAAGCTTCCCATTGATCATTCGATGGAACTGGAGTTTTTTTAGAATCTCCTTAAGGAGGTTTGTTTTCCCTCATGTTTTTCAGATTATTCAATTTCAAAGGAGAGGTACGTCAGGATGTCAAAAGTTGCAGAAAAGTTGTTGTAATGAACTGGGAAATATAAAAATAATGTTCGTCGGAGCGATTCGAAATCATGTGTTGATATTGTAAGAAAGTTCCAAATACATTAAGTGATTCATTCAAGAAACCAATACAACTGTAAGTTTTATATGTTCGTATATGAAAATATATACAAGTAACTTTGAATTTGCCATCTCATTAATTATCATTGGCAGATTAATCATTGTATTCATTACAGTGAAATCTGAATCAGCTCATTGCGTACATGATTTGACAGGATTTGCTTCCGAATTCTATTCAACTTCCATAATAATTCTATACGACACATTCAATGGGACTGCTGGTACAAAGCTGATGATTTGAATATCGAAGGACCACTGAAAAAAATCTACTTCATGAATCATAGTGATCTCCACTTTCTCATCACGTTTATTAATATGTTCAATCATAGACATACAGAGTTCATCAGAAGTTTGAGTCAAACTTTCTTTAACGTTCAGAGTAGAGTTTCTTATTATGTTGGAGTCGTCCAGAGGTTTGCGGATAATATTACTCATACTTCAAACCGCCTCCTCCTCTAGAGTCTCTTTATCATCCAATGAAACCAGTGGTGTGAGATGGAGAGATACTTCATGAGATGATTTCGCGAGAATTCTGAATTGCGGGGTCTGGAGATCTAGAAGAGATTGAGGCAAGGATAGCTCAAACTTGTTCCTTTATCACGATCTACCACTATTACTATGAAATCGCCAATATCGATGCTCGGTGTCACCACCAATAGCGCTCGTGAAACGCTCATTGCTTCGCCAAATCTTGGTTTTCTGTACCCACATCGCTAATTCGACCTGTCTTGGAGTAATTTTCACATATTCGGAGCAAAATGATCTTCCGAAGCAGAAATGATTCTTCTCTACCTGGAATTGATTATGATGAGAAAAACATGATAATGTTCCTACATATGGTGACGTAACAGCTTGCCACAGTAATCGTGGATTTATGATGTGAACTGAAATGATAGTTGATGAAAACCATTTTTTCCTGAGTACTGATCTGTTGGATCATAAGACTCGAATGTATGCAGAATATCCAGGTGAGAAGAAGGACATAACAAGCGGGAAGAAATATGCGTTCCTATCCAGGTCACTCAACATTGAAATTTATGTTTCATCTGGAACAATATCATAAAAGCTTTCCGAAAGCTCAGCACTGCAGGATTAGAACAAAATAAAAATTATGGGTTGAATTTCATCATGAATTTTATGCTTCTCTGTTCATGAACTTCCTATTCAGTTTGTTCCATTGTTCGCCTCTGGAGTAGATCAAATGAAAATTTGAACAGGTAGATAGCAATTTCCATTAAACCCGTTGCACTGTCGAAACATATACAATTCATTACAGGAAAAAGCACTCATCTAGTTCTGAACTCAGTTAGTGAAATGAACAAACATCGTGAAATTGCAATTTTCCAATGAATGTGTTCTATCATAATGAGAATGAGAATCATAATTCCATCAAGATTTATTGATGTTCTAATTGACCTTTAATCAAAACTGATTATACTTCTATTTATTCATAATTGCAATTCCACACGAGATCTCATGCCTTTTCTACAGGCTCGTTGATCTTCATGTCTCAATCTTGACACAGTCAAGATTGAGACATGAATATATTTCTCAGTCGACTGAAATACAAACAACGCATACGAAATAATGATTGGTAACCGAGCACTCACAGTTAACTACACCTAAATTGAAATTTTCCTTCCACTCTTTATATCTTCATCATCTCTCTCCCATATCACCATAATGTCCATTCATTTCATGGGTAATAGAGACGTTTCACAAATGGGCGAATTCATTAACTTGCAAGAGATCTCCTGTTCACAGTTGGCTGTTCTATAACTTAGACGTACAATCCGTATAGCGTAACACCAATGTCACCACCATAGAAACAAACTAAGAAGAGCTCTGAAATGAAACTATGAAACTATAAACTAAACTATAAAACTATAAACTGTATAAACTGTATAAACTGTATAAACTATAAAACTATAAACTAATAATAAATAAACTATAATAATAATAAACTATAACTAATAAACTATGAAACTATATGAAATGAAACTACGCTATGGAATAGCTTGTTGGGGAGGAGCCTTCAGAACACATCTTCATCCACTTGAAATGTTACAAAATAGATTTCTGAAATTTATTTTATCGAAACCTAAACGCTTTCCAACAGAAAAACTGTTTTCTGAAAGTAATATTCTTGATATTCGTCAACTATTTTATTATTACATCATCATAACTTATTACAAAAAAAAGAACTATATCTTACCGACTCACATTTATAATACTCGAAAAAAAGATCACCACGTCATCCCACTAACCCGAAAATCACTTATCCAACATACTTATACATACTTAGCTCCAAAACTGTTCAACACTCTTCCTTATATAATTAGAAGCATCGATATATTCCACATTTTTGAACACTCAGAACATTCATATTCAGTCAGGCAAGACAAATAATCGCTGATTTCGTCGATAAAAAATAATTTTGATCAGCTATAGCAGTGGGAGAAATATGGGTATAACATCACATTTTCATTCTCTTAGGATGGACTTATGATTCGACTCGTTAGAATTACTTTTGGTTATATATTATTATTAGTCATGTATGTTTGTGTATGTATATATGTATGTGTCCTTTTGCATCAAGTGCGTAGGTGAGCATAGTATATTGATAGTTTTTTTTCAGATTTTACATACATTGATTATCATTTTATATATTGATTGGTTGGATGCTGACTCTATCTCTGTCTCTATCTCTCAATTCACTGATCCATATCGCCAGATGCTGTGGATATTGATGATTGCTTATGCTTATGCAAGGATATGGAACCCAAAAAAAAATGTCCATCACAGAACACTGGAAATACTGAAATTCGAACTCATGTCGCAATGGACCGTAGCGCCACCCTGTTGCTTCCTTCGCAGAATTTTTCTTCACGAGGTCTCATCCGTATTGGAAAAACGTTGAAATGACACCCCTCCAATAGTACTACTCTTTGAACCAATAATAATTGCACAGATCAGGTTGTATGAGCACTCATTGATTTGAAATTAACCTTTCCCAAAGTGAAAGTACTCAACTCCACATAAATGGTTATTATCCCGAGAGAATCATTTAATGAGTGTTCTCTTTGAGTCATGATCATTAGAGTCATTCAAATTTTTCTCATCTGTGGACAACACGAGAGGATAACCTATAATGTTCGAGGAACATCGTGTTAGCCAGCGGTGGAATTTTGGGAGGAAAGGAAGGTGTTGGAATTTTTCTCGAATGTTTGGAGGTTGTGAGCATCAGCAAAGACTTCACCAGGCAAAGAATTCCACAACTTTGCCGTTCTATTGATGAATGACGCTTGCTATAGGTATGTTCGACAGGTCTCGAGTCTGACAGTGTAGGGCTGACCAGCCTGAGCCCGTCTGGTTTGTCTAGTAGGAATCGCACGTGGTGGCATAATAGATGATATTTCCGTTGAGCACTGACCGTGAAAGTATCTATAAAGAAGGCAGAGATCGCCAACCTTTCTACGATGATCTAGAGAGGTCAATGTTGTATCATCGACTAGGCGAAAAGCTCTCTTCTGAATTGAGCTTTGGCGTAGTTTGGGGGCTGAGCTCCAAACATGTGAACAGTACTCCAGGACAGGTCGAATTTTTGCTTTGTAGATCATGTGCAGTTGCTTATGATCGATGTTAATAAATGTTCATACCATCATCGTGATTTTTTCGGCTAAGCCCATACACTTAGGCGTAATTGGTTGGCTTATTTTAGGCACCCGTATGTGCGATCTTTGTGTCGGTTTCAAATGATAACTCAATACTTCTTTACCTTGAAATCAGTACTCAAAAAGTAACTGCATTTTGAAATGAACATATTAGGATTTTATAACTACGAAAATGATTCAGAGAACAAATTCTATGAAAATCTAGATATGTTTCAAATATCTGTAATGGTTATTCGAAAAGCATATGATGAGGATGAAGCGTATAATGAAAAATCATTCGACTTCGACTCATGGAAAATTTCATTTTGGACTGATAGAAGGGATGTCATAGATGATCTTCAACCATTTGGAAGCAATGCGGCTTCGAACAAGGAAACCTTGATAGCTCTCATTGTGATATATCGCTACACAGCATCAGGAGGCCTCTTTTATTAAAATGAACATTCGGTGTGATACTCTTCATCTGGATACCCTGTATGAACCAACATAATCCCAGAATATACACACGAGCTGTATCTGTGGAATAGTGAGAACTCTATCTTGATATCTCATCCCAAAAAAGAGTAATCAATACCCTTATAGATTCTGCGAAATATTTCAAGAGGTGAAGTGATTCTCATATCGAGTTTCTTGGTGTTACTCCAATCACAGTTGGCATGAGTAGTTCCCTAGAGAATTTCATGTATTTTATCGCTGCAACCGGTTTGTACGTGATCTGAAAATTGCTGCTAAAATATACTTCGCAATCCACCAATGTAGTTTTATCCTCATGCAAACATAGGGTATGAATGCAGGTACTAATACCAAACTCTGAATGTTATTCTACCTGCTAGTGAGGACATCTCAGTTGCCAAATAATATTTATGAATATTATAAAGGTGAGCTAGTATTCATTTGTGATAACGCCAAAAAACACCTGCATGTTCACAGGACGTTTAATTTATATTGCACGAAACTTCAAGGTAAGATTGTTCAAGTCAACATATGGAAATAAGTTCATATGTACATATTCCGGGAGAAAGAATATTTTGCATCAATAACTGGAATATACCTCAAATGGTTTCATTTTCAATGAGTGTTTGTTCCGTCCCAATCACTCCATCTCTCATTTCAACGGCTTAGGCTGAATAGATCTTCGGGGCATCACAGTTCATCTCTCATCATGCATAGGTTTTGGATTTTATTTTCCCATCGAGAATGAAGATAGTTCGAGAAAAAAAAACTGAAGGAAAAAAGTTTCATCAAGAGTCGCTCCAACAAAAAATTGATCGGCCCAAAAAAGGTACTGTGTGCTATGTTTTGTGCAAAATATAACGGTCTTGTGTCATGAACAACTACTGTGTAGATAATTCATCAACTTTTATAGTTTCAGAAGATACCTTATTGAGATATCAACGAAAAATGTGAATTTTATTTAAATCGGCTGAAGTGTTATATGGCAATTGTTTAACGTAGTATTATTTCATTATTTTAGAAATGTTCTGGGGTGGTTTTGAGTTCAGTTCGATGAGTGGGTTCAAACATCTCACCTCATTCTCTGATGAATGCGTTCAAAACTGATACCTATCAGAAAAACTCCTATAAACAGTCAACGAGGCATTTTTATGATTCATAAGGTGAGCTCAATTATCTGATTTTGTTCTCAGGTGACTGTGGTACTATTTTGTCCAGATATTCAACGGACACCCTGTTATCACAAATATCGTTCTTGACATCTATCCAATTCGTGCTCAGAATTCTTGTATATCAGTACATAATGAATGAACTAGTTGAAGCAAAATTATGATCAGGTCGTTAAAATGAGGGATTCGGCTAGCTGGTCTGACAAATAAGCCTTTTCACACTCACCGTAGTGCTGTCTGGAAAAGGGAATTTAATGAATGTGCTTCAGCACAGCGGTATAGGAATAGAGCAAATCGTGATGAGTATCCTGTAACCCTCGTCAAAAGTTGCGATAAAAATTCACTGAAATCCCGGAATTCCAGTTACAGGATGAAATAGTCTGTTTCGAAAAACATGCCAAACAATTCGCCAAAAATGTTTCAATTCAAATGCCAGTGTTCGTCCGCAGTATATTTTAGGATCATGAACATACTTTCGAACGAGATTCAGTGCGAGCATAGCGCAAGGATTATTGACGTGATGATAAAAAAAAACTGGATGCTGGAGAGGAGTCGATTAATAAAAGTATCCTTCATTTGATGAGGAATATTTCATATATCGATTCGGATGGAGCTTATCAAAAAATATGGTTTGAAGATCAGATGGATGAAATATTATATGAAACAGACACTACATCTAACAGAGCAGCTCAGTGATATTTTATGTCAAATAAATTATCATCACATACGATCTTCTCATAGCCGAAATTCGAAGGATGACATGGATTTGTTGGTACAAATTCAAAATTCATGTAGTTCTAGTGATCTATCTCGATGAGATAACTCGGATTCATTATGGTTTCGTTGTGGATCATTCGATTCGATATAACTGCAGCTCATGGAATACTTCACTGCCCCATACCTACCATGTTGAGATACAGCCCCTTGACGGCGGGGGTATATAAAATTAGTTCAACGATTTTTTCCACTAGCACTAAAGAAGTTACAGTATTGGAATCAGTCTGACGTTTCCACTACCAAAAAGACACTCAGCCAGTAATTTATTTGGATCACCCCATGGTTGTGAGGGGTGGAAAACGCAACCCCTGAAATTCATTTCCAATGTACATTTCTGTCTTATTATTTATTCATCATTTGAAAATTCATTTCTGATAGCCTGTTTCATTACAAACGAAAAATGTCCCTTGAATTTTTTGCTCAAAATAAACCAGTTCGCAGCGAAACAAAATCAAACGAAAATACGAAGCTAATTCATCTGGTAGGCAGCAATTAGCAATAGTGACAATCAAATTGTTATCAAGCTGTCATTCCGTCAATCTTTGAACTTAAAGTAATACTAATCATGTTCTCAATTTGTTACTTCAATAGTTCATTTGTTATTGAAATGGCATACATAAATGATCAAATGGCTGATATGCATTACGTTTACGGTCTGTCGCAGGGGAATGGGTTGGAAGCTTCTAGAAGATGTGCTGGAATGTATCCTCAACGGCAGCATCCTTCACATAGAATATTTTCCCGACTTCATCAACGATAACGAGTATATGGTTCATTCTACAAAAGAACACAGGATAGTGGTCGCCATCGACGAGTAAGAACACCACATCTTGAGGAAGCAGTACTTGATTCGATTCAAGAACAACCTACTACCAGTACTAGGAAGTTTGCTTTCCAGCAAAATGTTGATCATATGACAGTATTTCGAATTCTGAAGGAACAACTCTTATACCCTTACCATCTGCGAGTACAGGCACTGTTACCGCGAGACTTTCCGAACCGGTTGGATGCTGAAAATGATTAGAAGAAATCGTAACTTTCTGAAGACGATCGAATTCACAGACGAATGTAGTTTCCCTCCTTAATTTTCATGATTACCAAATATGGGCTGATGGAAACCCTCACGTTATTGTCGAAACTAACCATCAGTTCTCTCGTAACGTGTGGGTCGAACTTATTGGGGATTATTCAATTGGGCCTCATTTTATACCTCCTCGATTAAATGGTGAGGCATACGTTCAATTTTCAAGACAAATGCATCCCGTACTGCTGGAGGAAGTTCCTTTGGGCGTCAGAAGGGATATATTTTCTATGCATGATGGGGCTCCCGCCCATTCGAGTCAAGAAGCACGTCAGCATTTAACTGAAATATATACAAATCAGTGAATAGGTCGAGGAAGACCATAGAATTGGCCCGCTCGATCTCCGGATCTCAATCCTCTCGATTTCTCTACTTTGGGCCATTTACAGCATTCGATTTATCGTACTTCTGTTCGCGATGTACATGACTTGAGAAACCGCATCATCGATGCGTGCAGGGTAGTAAGAGAGACTCCAAGAATATTTGAGCGAATACGTGGCTCAATGCGAAGACGTCTAGACGCATGCGTTATGTCTGAAGGTAGACATATTGAATATTTACTATGATTTCTACATGTTGTTGGTTTTGTTATCAATGAATTAGTTTTGTTCACTCCCGTTCAATCATTTGATGTAACTACAAAATAACAATAAATCCAGTTTTCATTTTTGAGGATGTATCTCTATATAGTTGTTCGTGAGATAATTTTTTGCTGCGAGGCATATTTTGCTTCGCATGAAACAGGCTATCGGAAATAGATCTTCAAATGGTGAACAAATAATAAGACAAAAAGTTACATTAGAAATAAATTTTAGAGGTTGCGTTTTCCACTCCTTACAACTATGAGGTGAACCAAATGAATTACTGGCTAAGTGTCTCTTCGGTAGTTCGGTGGTAGACAATGTCAGGTTAATTTCAATACTGTAAGTTTTTTAGTGCTTGTGAAAAAAAATTGTTGAACATCAAGGAGCTGTATCTCAACATGGGATACTCCAATGAAGTTTCTTCATATGAAAGATCCTAGCTTTTTTTTCGATGAGGAATCTCCCCCTTGAATGTTTCACACTTATTCAGTTACGATCTGTACATTCATGGATTCTCTGCACACTGTAATGATAATTCAGATTCCTCCAACTAGTGAATATTCAAAAAGTGATCTAGCAAGTCATCACATCTCCATTGCATGCCTTCATTCAATGGTACTTTTTCCAAAACTTTCATTAACTCAAAAGAGAAGATGGAATGAATATAAAAATGAGGCATTTTTTGAAACTGTGAATCACAATGGATTGTTCAAGTCAAGTGCATTTTTCGTGAAAGATTTTTGATACAAATCAGTTTGAATATCATGGTATAGCTAAGATTTCACTTTCTCGTATATTGACAGTGTGTAACTGATTACTAAATGTGAATTAATACTTCTCAACTACATGTATACAACGTTTTCTACAGACGGTGTACAAAAATGAAATATTGATATATCTACAAGCCAATTAACTGTAACAAAATAATGACTTTTGTGGTCATACGTTCTGAATAGGGATGAAAGAATTGATGAACAGTGATAAGTCCAATAACTGATATATTACTGGTCCCTGAATCTTTCAGTGATCTTTGATCTATCAGTATTCTTCCTTCCGTATCTGTAATCACTGACAAATATACGAAAAGCTATGTGAATTCTGTATCTCATGATATATTTTCAGATCAGATCAGATCATATTGCATATACTGTAACAGCTTTCAGGTATTCACTATATAATTTCCTGCATTCATGGGATAGCAAATTCCAGTTACTCAGAATTATTTCAGACTCATGGAATGCATTTCATACTTCCAATTATAATCTTCTTCTCTCCAAACTGAAATTTCACCAAATTCCCAGTGTCCCATAAAAATTTTCAGTTACTTCCTTCGCCCACTGATATGGAGAAGTTTTCCTCATTTTCATTTGCCATTATTTTCCTTCATTCTTCATTAACAGAAATCATGCTTTCAACAAGTAGACACCAATAATAACTGTGAGCTAAAATACCACCTAATGTATAAGAATGATATTATTTCAATACATTTCAGGAAGAGAAATCCATAACTGATTCATACCCAATCTTCTGGTTCTCATTCATTGTGTGTGGTATTCAAATGTCTGACGTTGAAACATTTTCAATGTATTATATAGGAACACTACAAATTGAACACAATACTCCAATGTGCTCCTCACGATAATGAATTTCATGAAACCACGATCTGATTGCAGCCATATTATACGGTTCACTCCACATTTTATGTCCGTATATCAGTTCAGGTGCCATTATAATTACTGAAGGGTCGTTATATGCGGAAGGATGTACCATTTACAAAGTTTCAATTCATGTGTGCTGACTGAATGAACCTCTGATTTTCTTTTTCCTCATGATTTTTGTCACATCTTGATACAATATCCCAATGGGAATATACCAATACCGAATCAACTTGCTGATTGGTTGTAACACTAGTTGATTTCGACGAAAATTTGATTTCACGTTTCCACTACAATTATCGGACAATCGATTGCTGATCAGAGCAATTCTTCATCTCTAGTTGAAACTGGAAGGAGAGTATGCCAGGTTCTGTCTTTTGAACGCGGACGTTTTTGAATTAGTATGCATTCATTGAAATATTTTCTCAGCGTTCGGACCCTTTCATTCAGAAAATGGATGGATATAACACTCCTTCATATTCTTGCAATCAAGAATGTGATGTTCCGTTCAGATATAGAATGATGAACATAATCATGTTGGAATTGAAATTGAAGAAGTTTGATGAGAGCCAAATATTTCCGATGAATTCGCTACCAGTGGTGTATCTGAGTTTCACGGTTTTATTAGACGAATTCAGTGTGGTTTTCTCGACTTGATCACTGTGTATATTGGCTCAACCATCCAGAGAGTCCAAAGGTTGGAGACTCATTCAGCTAGAAAAAAATAAATAATAGCTATTAGGAACTCGATGAAAACTTGAAAATTTGTATCCGAAAATTGGATACAAATACCTTTGGTGTATAAGATATTCCGGAACGCTATTTCGATTCGGTATAATCCGTGACAGAATTAGGAAAGTGAGGGATACATGCAAAGATTCATTTCAAGTGAAGCGTCAACCTTAGAAAATCATTAGTAGTACACAGATGAGTTTGTTTTTGCATCCCTTATGCAATTCCTCACACTAACCTCAAATTAGATGACTATTGTTACTATCTCTATTATTTGTATCGTTATCATAATCATCATCCTGATCATTAGTGGTCTCAGTATTATTGTTATTACATTAGGTACTGAGATACTTCAGTGTTTCATCATAATCGTAAGCGATATCTTTGCATGCAACCAAAATCACTCCTAAACACTGGGTGAAATCTACACCACTGTGAAAATGCTAATATTCCAATCATTCATTCTGCTTCAGAAGATATTTCTGGCCCTCGGGAGATGTGCGAAAAAATATTGACATGTTTTGAACTGTGATTTGGATGGAAGATGAATTTCAAAATGTGAGAACAACAATTATTCAGGCATGATGAGTCTGACATTTTGATACAGTTGAACAGAATTGCTGGCGGCGTATATTGAGAAAAAATCAATTGAAAAAATTAGAGGGCTTCGAAAATCATACTCAAAATTATCATTATCATCAAATAACCTCAAAGCTTCAGTCATTGTTTCGGCACTCTGGTCTAGTTAGACACTCAGGTTCAGTGTGCAGATAGTATATGAGATCGTGTAGATATTTTCAACACAGGGATATAAAATTTCCTGTGGCTCGAATATAAACATAATTTTTTTTTCTTGTAACTCACAAAAATGCCTGATGATATTCCTTGTGGGCTTCGGAAGACCCTGAAGAACTACTGGTGATGTTCGCAAAAGAGTTTCTGCTCCCAATATAGCATATAGAGAAGTGAGAGGGATGTTTCCGTCCTTCCTGTATTTCATTCCGGGAGAGCGTTCAAATCTGCTGGCCTGTTTTGGAGTTCGCTGTGCTGGAATAAACACCAATACGTAATCCACTTAGCCGCGATTATTAATTAGGTCAACGTTACCTGGGCGACATAATACAGAGAGTGTTCAAACGTTGGTGACATATCAATCGATCTACAGAGGACGAATATATTCACTCAAGTGAATCGCCACAGGTGAGCAGAATGTAATTTGTAATGCCTGATCGCTTTCAATCATCGACCTGGAAGAAAGCTTGTGAATATGTTGCTCACAGATTCCATGAGCTGCGCTTTTTTGAAATTTTCGCTTCGTTTATGAGGACTTTACCCAAATCTTGCCGAATGAGTGATTTCATGAATCCAATCAAGGTGCTCGGAATGATGAACTGCGACGTTCATGATTCCTGCGATAGTGGATGAGCTCGATGTTGATTGCTTCTTCCATTACTTCATAGATCACTGATCGTATCTCAATCAGCCTATGATTGTTAGTAAGGAGATTCTATTCACCTCCATTGTAATGGGTTCCAATTCAGCTATCTTTCGCTGTCAGAAGGAAACACAGCAAGTTTCGTATGAAATGGTGAACAACCAGAGAAGAATATTTCTGGCCCTTTGTTTTCAATCGACAGGCAGAAATCCGTCCGTTCACTCATAGACTTTTTGCTGTTTTTTTGCTGTTTTTGTCTTGATGGATGACAATTTTGAAGCATATGGTTATCGATGGTATCAGGTCAATATTATTGTTATTGTTATTTTGTTGTTGTTACTCATCTCTTCAATTGCCGGAACAACCCTCAGAAGCCACGAAGGGCTTGTGCGAGTGAAGGAGACGGGGATCTACAGTTTATACAAGTGGAATCCAAATCACTGTGGCATTTGGGATAGTTCTATGTAGAACTTTATGATATACATTGTACAGCGCATAAATGAACCCAAATCCAACGGCCAGCCAGGAATCGATCCCACGACCTCATGATTACTATGATGTCGCTTGACCATCTCGACCACCTGGCCGCCTAGGACGAAATCATCACTGAGAGGTGGATCAACATAATTGTTCACCATCCCTGGAGTACAATAATTGATGATCGACCAAATTGAAATTGCATTGTCTGATAAGAATGCAATGAGAGGATCTTGTGAAAAAGGCTTCAGCTTCAATTATGCGAATTCCTATATTTCGATCGTAGAGGGTTGACAGTTTCTAGACAGTTATCGAATCAGAAATGTACAATTCACAACAAATCTTGAACTTATGGTAACTTGAGAGATGTGCATGTTGTTAAATTAAGGCTCTTGAATATATAATGCGATCTTTATGAGGGCTGATGATGATGAGCGTATGGATCGGAATGAGCCTAATGAAATGAAAAATAGACTTGACTCGGTTCCTGATCCACTCTCGAGAAATGAGAATCACAGAACTCACGTGAATCCAAGCTTGGCATGATGTGAACATGTTTTTCAAGTAACATTATTCATTCTCATCGATATACGCACGAATACTCCAAAAAATTCTGAATGAAACAACCAATTTGATCGCTGATGATGATTATTATCTTGATGATATCTTCGTTCACTACTGCTAACTACAACTCACTACTTCCACACTGCATGAGGATGATCTTTCAGAATTATACAGCAGTTCAACTCTCCTCACCATGGATCTGAAAATACTTTCATGAGATAAGTACACTTCGCCTGATGGAATGAATTATGTTCATTTGCATTGAAAAGATCTGATTGAGTGAGGCCATCATCTATTCATTTGAATATCATTTTGATTTCCATCTAGAGATGTTGATGACAACTACAATACATGAGAACTGAACGTTGATAATCAGATACTTATTCACTCTCAAGAAGCCATACTCTTCTCGATTGTTCGTTTTTTCTATTCAATTGATCATCCCAGTGCGGGAAAACAGTATTCTATATCCTCCTCAGCAAGAGAGCATAAAGAATCAGATGATGAGAAGGTTGTATTTTTGAGAAAATTACAAGGAATATACCAAACTTGTACCGTGGAAATGATTTTGTGATAGCATGATCAGATCTGTTCATTGCAAAATACCCGCATATACTGCATCATCCGATGGAAAAATCCCCACAATGTTGTTGGCATCAGAAAGAGTTTCTTCCATTTCAACCTGTGTTTCTCAACTGCAGAGTTCCTAGAAAAATATTAACGGAAATATTTCTCATACTCGAGTGGCCACGTACGAAACGAATAAAATCGTGCAGTTATAATAGAACACCCTATATAAAACAATAAATCGGTTTCTCGGAATGATTCTGTCAAGTTTCATAAGACTATCCATATAGAGAGCACTTTGATTTACGGCTACTCGAACCGAGAAAAGCTTTTTCAAATTGATTTTGGTTGTATGTTTCACTTTGATGGAGCGGGACTCCATCTTGTCTTTCTCGTTATATTTCTTTGAAGTTTATGACGTCGGCTCAACGAAGTATGATATCAGACGTGATATTGAACTGGAACACAATGAAGTTCCACTCGAAGATGGAAAGATGTATTTGTAACTCCTTGCTTAGCTGATATCAATAACTTCCTTTCTGAACGGCTGCTATGAAAAATGACGTTTATGATTCATTGACAAATGGATTGAGAACTGAAGTTCAATCATTGCGTATCAGAGACACTTTCAACACTAGTTTTATGTATTTTATGTCAATACAGACAATGTTGTTCTATCGGAGCTCACTTCATTTCTGGAGCGGCAGCATCACTTTCGAACCGAGTCTTCATACAGTATTCACAGTTGTCAATAAAATTCCAAACTATTCATCAAACGATTTCCTTCAAATATCTTGAAGTGTCTGAGGGTCTGTCTTATCTATCGCTAACTCGAATCATTGATTTCTTTTCTGAATATCATATAAGTATTGAGTAGTATAAATAATAGTAATGTCGGAAAACTTTGACATACACCTGGAGGAGCTCATACCGTACTCAATGAGTGCCAGCCTTCCAATTCAGAAATTGTGGGATTTAGCAAACAATTGGAACTTTTTTTTCAACTGTTTGAATGGCGTATCAACTATCACTAACTGTCGTTCACAAATTTTCATGTTTTGTGGGTCAAATTCTGAAAGAGATTATCTTCATTCCATTTTTTCATGAATCTGTTTGACCCTCAGTAACAGTCTTGTGGAAAAATGTGTGATTTTTGTCTTTTAATTTTCTTCATATATAGATCCAGCTGGCCGAAGCCCAATTACAGGAGTACTTGATGAATATTACATGCTATTGCGAAAAGAGAAGTAGTAACGAATTATGATTTTGGTCAACTAACAAGGAACTCAACTGGAAATCGTTTGTATGCATTCCGCCTGAGTGAGGAAAAAAATGTCAACGGAGCCTAGCTTCTTATGATTTCGTACAATGTGTAATGTACATCTCTGTTGGAGGATCTTGTTTGTTTCCTTATACTAACAAACTGGAAGTACTCTTGAATCTCCATGAATCATAAACGTCAGAGCATCATGAATAAGAATTGTTTTGAAATGAATATATGAAATGAACATTCATCAACTTCCCACAAAATAAGAGAGAACAATATCTGGAACCAAAAAAAATTGTCGTGCATTCACGTATTATGTATAAGTATTATGAAAGGTGATTTCGAAAATCACTATTGGACATCATGCGTGAAACGTAGGAAATTACCTAGAAAAATACCAACACCATACGAGAATTTTCATGAAAATCTGTTTCTAACTGACGGCAGACTGATGCAACGTCTATTCCATTTTATTGGTGTTACATTTATTTCGTGACTCTGTATTTCCATGGATGCAAGTGCATTCATGGTTTCAACTCACACACTATGAATTCTAGAGAAATTCACTATCAGATATATTTGCTAATTGCTTTTGTTGATTCTGAAATACTCCATGCCTTCACGACTGAGCAACAACAGATAAAGGTTATACAGTGTATTTTACTATATATATATATATATATATTCATACATGAATTCCCAGGACACAACAAATTTGGATACTAAATTGACATTCTTTGATGTCAAAATGTGATCCCTACCTTCAACCCCCTTTGAAGTTCAGTTACAACCCCCAATTCTTCAAATAGGCTTGTGATACATCGTTTGAAAGGTCTCTTCATTCTCTATTCGGAAATGTTATCGATCTGAAGTTCATTGAAACAATAAAGACAATATTGAATACGATCATGTGGCTACCGAAATTCGCTACAATGCAATCAAAAAGTAAAATATGATGCAGAACAGAATATGTACATCAATAGAAAAAACTCGCTTCTGAACAGCATCCAAGAGCTTCAGCATATGTTGAGTAGCTGAACTCCAAAAATCTGAATAGTACTCCAGGACAGGTCGAATTTCTGCTCTGTTGATACTCAAAAAGCACTCGGATATCGACTCGCGCGTTATTTCTCTCTGTTGCACATCGTTTTCTATATCTATAATTCTCATCTACAGTAGACGTATTGCTATTGGAGAAATGCCGCGTAACACATCAGAAAAACGTTGGTCATTCACGTTTTTGTCAGGCACTTCATTTCGGGATATCATCATCATATCTTCGAAGGTACTGGATCATTCTGTAGTCACTTCGTATATATTGTTGAACCACTGATCATTGAAGAAGTTATACATGAAAAAATGGTAACATGCGTTCGAAAATCCTGTTCATAGATATTTCTGATTATTCTAGAGTAGTTAGTAGTTGAAATTATGGATTTTCGAAAAATACAATTGAATGACGATGAGGAGATACCAGTGAGGAATTCATACGCATCAACTTCCGATAATGGAATGATGGAATAATATTTGAAAATTCCCTCATCCAACATCAAGTGAAATTTCACATACGTATGAACACCGTCGTGAGCGAATGACTGTCAGATGCAGATACGTTTGATCGACAATTGAATCGCCATCATTGCATTCATATACACCTGACCAGGCTTCGATTCGAAATTAACAGGATTATTTTGTTCAATTCCATACAGAATTGCTGTTCATTCATGCTCACAGACGAATTATCAAAATATCTCGACGATCTACGTTTCATCAGTTCCAATTGATACCCATCCGAGCAAATTCGAAATGATAATTCTTGCAAAACTGAAATGCATCGATTCCAGGAAAATATTTCGAGAACAATCACAGATGGTTACCATTGATTGGTATATTCTTCTAAGAGTCGCATCTTTGGACCTCTGTGACTCGCTCTTTTCCTCAGATCGGAGAAAACCTTGTATGTAAAATGATGAAACACATCATCTTTAACTGATCACGTCAATCAGAAAAACATAACGGGTCTATCCCCTCGGAAATCTTCATCGACTACAACTTGCTGTCAAAGAACTCATGTTCCGCCATTACCCAGCATATTACCATGAAATTACGACATATTTGTATACTGTATTATCGCCTGTTTTTGGACAACGTATCCCACGGCGTATGATGACGGATCTACTGATCGTGAAAGTGCTCTCAATTAATTTCAATTAGTTTTGAAAGCTGTATTTCCTTTGACACGTAGCCATTAATTTCACTTGTCGTCAAGTAATGTCTTATCTGGATTATAGATAATCATTTTCAGAATCCAATAACTCTTTGGAATTATCCGTCGAGAGATTGTTCTCATGATGGTTCGAATGATAGAATATAAACATTCTCGTACTTGTCTTTTGCATTCTACTGCTGATGCACGTATATAAGTATACATTGTATCATGTTACAAGTGCGTCTGAGTCAGAATTGGTTAACGAATTAGAAATAAATACTCTTCCTGCAAAGAATAAACCGTGTTGTAGTATTTCTTCATGGTATTTCCTAAATTTCCTTCAACAAACATATACAAAATGGAATGAATTCTTCATTATTCTGATATAGATAGAACTTGGCATCCACTTCTGAAACTTGAATATGAAAATGGAAAATTCGATATCAATTAATGAAAACACCTTGTAAACAGAATTCCTCCGTCTGCAAAATTGTCACTTTTCAGTGTCAAAATCGGAAACATTGAAAAAAGTTTACGAAGAGAAAAATATTTCAATTCTGTTGAGAACGGGAGCAGATTCGTTCCCGAAACGTCCACCAAGATAAGTAGAGGTTTTATTCTTATTAAATATATTTGTATTTCCAATTTTTTTCAGAAACAAGGTGTCACTGACCAATAAAGAATTTCTCTTTGAGGTATCTAAAGGTTTAATTTCAAGCGCAGTGACATTTCGGGACAGATCCTAAATCTGTCCTTACTACAAATATATTGCAATAATTTTCAATAACTTCTACTCTATTTTTTAGAAACGAGGAGAGAAAATCCCATCAAAAGCTGAAAAATGAATATACCACCTCCTCGAAGAACTTACAGACAGTATTCATTATTTTGATTGAGTGAACCGTTACAGATATTTTTTGAATTTTCTTCAACAAACAAATCAAAAATGAGAATACTCGTTCATTTATCTGATTGAGTGAACCTTCATCAAGTGATAAATATTACAACCTAATTCCGGAAAACACTTTGTGATAACTTTCCATAGGACCTCGTTTTCAACTCTGGAATATATCCATGAAACATTTCCATTTCCTCCTGCCATACATAACAATACACTAAATAAATCCCGATCGTTCTTTTGTCTATTCAAATAATCATCTATTCCAATGTATTCCGCACTGAGTGGCAATGATTACGGAATCCATAGTCAATAACAGTTTCCAATAAAGAGATGCCATGAACATACCTATGCTGAAATGCTTATCTTCAGATACAACTGCACTAAAAACGTTTCGATATCCGATGCTCGTTCCTCGCCATACATGAAAGGTTCTCAATTCAAACAGAAATAATTCAGGGAAATTGGATTTGAAACTCGCTTACATAGAGGGAGCTGTTACCTATCTGCTCAACAAACATAAACCATCATTTCACTCTGTTGACAGTTGCTCGATTGCCAAACGATTTTATGAAATGGAATTAACGATTTTCAAATGATACCTACAATATGATCGTTCTGATATTTGAGAGACTTGATGAGAACGTTGCATTCATTTATTTATCACGATTCTCCGAAATTTGCAGGATATTCTTGTCATTTTCCATGCGAATCATAAGAATCAATTCAAAACAGGTTCTACCCAGCGGCAAATTTCGCTTATATGAAGTGATTCAAAGTTTCACGAATGTTTCCAGTGGAAGGGTGGTAGAAAGACAGGAAATATATATATATATATATATATATATATATATATATATACTTGTTTGCATACGAACTCAATCTACAAATTGAGTTTCCTGCAAGAGCAGTCTAATCAATTTTTGCACTCCAATCAAGGTATATGAAAATATCTAGAGCAAAAATAGTCATGACCTTCTAGTTAGCTTGAAATCTATCGTACTCACTTGGGAATCGACAAATTTCTCCATGAAATTTACGTAATCATAAATGTTGGCATGATATGTGAATATGTGAGTATATGTTAATATAGGGTGACAAGTCCGCAATGGTCAGAGTGTTGACCATGTAGCACATAACCCATCTGACATCACTGATCACGGACGAATATTATTTGTTATTGATGGAAGATATTTTGTTCATATTGGTGTATGGCAATAGCCATGTAATGTGTGCCATTGTAGCCGATAGTCATTGTGAGGAACCCAGTACAATGAACGTAGAACTTTCGCACATTGGGGTTGTAATCAATGTCACTCAGCATGTTTCGAATATCTTGGCGAATAACCAGAGCTCTTTTGATATCTCATTCATGCTCAATAATGGAATACGGATGAATTTCGCTTCATCCTAGACTCAAATAACCAATATGATATTGCAGGTTGGTTGACCCAGAACAACCTAGCATAGGTTTTCCTTCCATGCTGCCAAGAGATGAAAAAGATAAATATAAATTCACACTACTACGTCGTGTTTTGAGCATTTTTTTCTCTCCATAAAATTTGCTGGTATTTTTTTGGAAATGAATGTACCTGAGTACACCCAAAAACAACTCAATGTAGGATATAAAGAAGAGAAAGACGTAATTCCGTAATTTTGGACCTCATATATCGGTCTAGTTCTTTCAGTCCAGTCAAGTCCAGTCATTAGAGGCGTCGTTTCTTCATTTCGCTTCATACCATACAATAAATTCATGTATTTGTATACCTGCAATCTATTCACAGCCCACACACTCTATTTGACTACTTGCTTCTGAACTCTGAAGGGTTATATTGTCATTCGATGATTATGTTATTGTTTTTTTTTTCTTTCCAATTTCATGTAGCTACACTCTATTTGGCTCACGAACTGTTTTCTTCTCAATATTTTGTTCGTACCTCATCTTGTTTGAGTTGATATAGCTGTTGATACTGGGACATATTCATCATGCACATGATTTGGGTTTGGATTCGAAGCGTTCTGAAGCCTCACTATGAGGAGGGTGATGCATGATAGGTCATATCATCTGTGAGCTCTGTGCTCATTACGAGAAAGTTCAACTCACGTTTCATCTGCTGTTGTATTATTGAATTCACCATCTTCCTCGATACAATAAAGAACTTGTAATTGGATACCAAACTCAGACAGGTGAGGGAATTATAAAGTTTTGATATTTCATGTGTATACATTGTGTGCATGACGAAGATATTAGATGCGTAACAGGGCATGATTAGAGGTTATCAAATTATTATAAAGACCATCTCGAATATGTTGGATCAGTGAACAAACTGTGATCGAACTGGAATGGACACCATAGCTACCTATATACCAAAATATAGTGAATGCATCAGCCTATTATATATCATTCAGCAAGTCGATATCGCAAATAGAGATGAACTAATGTTTGAAACTAATGAAATAATTTCTGGTCAATCGAATTGAGAAGAAAATACGAGGTTGTCATCTAGATTGAATGGTCCTGAATCCGAAAATTGGGACTGAATGAATGAGAATGAGAAGGGAACTACAACAGGGATCATCTATTTCCGTAGACAACAAAAAATCATTACTCGAAACGGAGTCTTTAAGATAGCAATCAGAGCGTTAATTGATATAAATGGCACACGGTTGAGAGGAGATCTCGCAATGGATTGAATGGGCAGTCGAAGTAATCCTAATAACAGTAATAATAATAATATCAATGAAAATGATAATGATAAGGACAATAATCATAATAATGATAATAATAATAATAATATTCATTGGCACATATCACAGAAACACAGTATTCCACTTCCGCATTCAAGTTCAAGTTCATATATTCCATATACCATCAGGTGTCTCACTGAGTTCGGTAATGAGCCGTTTGTTGATCATCCTCTGACTTTCTTGATACAGATTGATATTATCGGTCATTTCAATATTCATAATTGGAAGATATCATGTCATACTCTGATTGACCCTATCATTTGATAGGTTTGTTCAACTCACAGGGTTTTATATTATGTGGTTCAGAAACTACAGCGGTTTTGCCGACCTTAGTAGGACACCTTGTATAGAGTTAAACTACCAGCCGAGTATATAACGTGGGATTGATAAGCGTTTGGACATAATGCGTGGAATGAATGACCTCATATTCCTAAATCATAGGTCTTCATCACTTCCTCCACAGTTTTCAAGACAATTCTGAAAAACATATTATGTCTTCTCCTCAGACTTATGTCAGGAATAATGAAGCACTGGATTGAGGAAATTTATGTACTATATGAATATTCTGTATCACAAAAATGATCCCCAGATAATTTCGATTGTATTTCAGTGATTGTAGATTCAATTCTTCTGATTGGCTCATGTAAGAGATGAATGAGGGCAATAATTCATATTTTTCACTGAAAAAGGCTTCCATCATTTATTTCTGAATTATATAGGGATATGAAAGGATCTGTCTCTGGATTGGGGTCAGATTAACACACCGATATTCAAGTGCAGGATAACCAAACTAGTTGGAAATCAATAAACGAATATCATGAGTGCGTATCATGAGTGTATATCAAGAATTCCCTTCTGGATCTCTGAACAAACCTAAACAATCGGACAATCGGTATTCAATATGACCAGATGAGCTGAGCACAGCTCGATACAGCATCGCAAAAATGTGATGTCATTAGTGGTGCCCGCGAGAGTCTCGTTTTCGAGAGTCTCGCATGGTCTCGTCTCGTTTTCGAGACAAGACTCAGACAAGGCGAGACGAGACTTTTAGTGATCTCGTATCGAGTCTCGTGCCAGACTTCTCGTGTCTCGTGCGAGAGTCTCGCAGGTAAATATTTCTGCGTGCCGACTGCAGACTTGAGAATTTCATCCATAATAAAACATATTTAGAAACAATTCAGACTATTTAGCACAGAAAGACAGAACATTTCATTCATGAATACTTCAGAAACACAATACATGATTGTTGTGAAACGACATAATGCGTGAAACGAAAACGGACTATTCTCTCTCTTACAGCGGCGGAACACAAAGGCAATACTGTAATTACGACAGATCGCGAATTGAATGACTACCTGAAAATCTATAAATGAGTCTTTCTGTGCTAAATAGTCTAAGATAAAGAATAACTTTGTTTAGAGGGGCCGCCGACGCCGCAGTTGCATCGCCTATCGCCTTTTATGCCCTGCACTCCATTCCGACTGCCATAGTATGAACCCATTAGGTACTTACTTTTCAATAGATAATGTTATTTTTGTTGTAATTTTCTCTTCCCACTTCTACATTATACCTAAAGAGTAGGTCAAGGGAAATATCCCGTACTAGACTGAAACAATGACGAAATTGCGATAAATTTGCTAGACACGAGACGAGACGAGACCGGAGGCTGCGAGACGAGACTCGAGACAAGACTTCATATTTCAAATGAAAGTCTCGTCTCGTTGGTCTCGTGTGAATCATCAGATCTCATCTTGCCATTGCATCTCCAGGAGTCATTGCTATGAAATAAGTTCAGATTCACATGGAATACTGGTATCTCGATAAATTTGATCAATATAGGATTTCAATGAAGGATATTAATATGGGATATCAATCTAGGATATCGAAAATGAAGAATGGTTCTCTGAATGTGTTGATAACTGTGCCTATTTCCTGAACGAAGTTGTATCACAGGAACATCCCAGATGACTTCTAAACTGTTAGCGGCCTGATTCCATCGACTTTGTATTGTAAACAAAGCATGTGGAGCTCATAGAAATGTATACAGGCGAAACCACAACACTACGAACACGTTCGCAAAATAGCTAGATGGCCATTTGTGGAATCAACCAACAACGTCTGTCATGTCATGATCGCGGTACTGTGGTTTTGTCTGTAGATTCCTTTTGTGAGCGAATCGTCATTGTAGTTTGATGGAACATTATCTGTTTAAACATAAATAATAATCATTCACAGTAAATCCATCGGGTGGAATGCTCAGGGTGTATAGCGTATATAATGTTTAGTAATTATTGAATAGTTGCTAAGCCGGATTTATTATACGTAACATATTGAGGGTGTCCGAGAAATGTTTGCGATATAATATAGACTAATGAAACCGAATGATGATAACTAAATAAAACTCACTTCTGTATATCGCTATAGTACATCAACATTGAATTGTTTTGTTCTGAATTCTTCTTCGGCAGTCTTTGATATCAATTCATACAGGCAGTTGATACAGTTCAAATATGGGGAATAGAAAATATGGGAAAATTGAATACACTCGAAAACTGCAAGAAATCTATTTAATTCGAAAAAAAAACGTTGCACAACTATCGTTATGATTGATGAGTAGACGAATATACTCAGGCTGATGATTAACAGATCGAATGTTACAAAAGCTTACTTTTCTCTCTATTCTCTCGACTCTCCATCGCCGCATTTACCAATGACATGAGGCTTATGAGATACAGATTAAGCTACGTTACATTCATTATTCCAATTATTCATTCCACTATTATATATTTTCCTCCTTCCTTGACGAATGGGAAATGAATTGTTCAAGCGACAGTCTTCATGATTTATATTTGACAGAATGAGTTTCCTAACGATCGTTTAGTCTCCCTTTACACTCCTTCTCAGGTGACAAGATCACGAGAAAATCGTTTGGAAGTTTATGGAGGTGAGAAAACGAAGTATTATCATTTCAGAAATTGCTTCTTCCATGGCTTGGGTTCAAGTGAATACCATACTCGCAGATGACTGACAAATCACCCAACAGGTGATGAATTGCTAATGCAGATCACAGTTTCTCCATACTGTGTCCAGATATTTCAGTACTAGATCCAATAGACTAACAAATGTTGGGGGGTGAACATTGTGACAATACTTGAACATTGAATTATATCTTTTGGAATATATTTCTGTTGTACCAGTCTGAAATGATGATGCAATATGAAGAACGAAGTTCACAATGCAACTGATTCTCAACGTGTTGAAGTATATTCCTTACATCAGTTGATGTGGAAGAATGAGTAATCAAAAACGTTGATCTTCGGTTCGAGGTATGATCTGGTAATGATTGTTAAATAAATGAGATATTTCCTGGAGTTTGTGAACTTTGAGAATATTGGAAGTATAATATTGGTTACGATATAAATGCTTCCCGAAATAGTAACAATTAGTAATATTGGGAAGTCGTATTTGTAAGGCTCTCCATAATTGAGCCTTGAATGAGGAGAATGAACGATACTGATACGTTGCCAAGTAGAGAATATACCCACTGTTCCTCATTGTGAGCAATCAGTAACTCATCTAACTTTGCTCTAACAAGCGTCATCACCATGTTGTGGAATTATCTATCTAGTGAAGTCCTTCCGGGTACCAATGACTTCGCGAGATCACATTGAACTTGATTTCTTCTACTTGTACGACTTTCCGGTTGCCTGGAAAAATGTTTTTATAACAGAAAGCTGTAACGCTATGCATCAAGATATTTATTCTCTTGGAATTTCATCGTTTAAGTCAGTGAGAAGCCCAATTACATTCAAGGGAACGTATTCGAGGATATAACATGTCAGAAAGATTCAACACCTCATTATCGACATATGTATACTCAACATTTACTTCAGGAGATTTAAGTGCAACCACTCAAGTTGCTTCAATTGTGACTTCTTTCTCCATTCTGTCCCTTTACTAACTTCAGAGAACTGTGAAATAACAATACACATTTTTTTATCTTTCGTTAACACGAAAGAGCATCCTGTAATGTTCCTATTATCCTATAAGAAAGGTATCGGCTTCTTCCTAGGCGAAGACTTCCATAACATGCTTGGCAAGAAGAAGTTTGGCATGTTTCGAGCCTGACAATGTATTGATTACCAGTCTGAACTAGTCTTGTTTTTCTACTCGGAATCGCTCGTGGGGGCATGATAGTCAAGATTCCCGATGAGCACCGATCGTAAAAAAACTATGGATGAGAGAGAGAGATCGCTCACCTTTCTACGTTGTTCTAGAGGATCAATGGACACTATGCAGTATTTTGCCGTTTCCTCCAAAAATTCATCAATAGTCGTATGGAAAATGAAAGCTATGTGTAGACAAATCTGATGAGGGGATTTTCGTGTAGTACTCTATATATCATCTCAGTGTATTAGTTATGAAATATTCCCATTTCATTTCGAATTCAGCTCCGTTGGAAGAGGTGTTTCTAATGAGGATGAAAACTAACCAGGAACTGATCTGTCTGATGTTAGCCGTTTGAATTCCGTATCACAAACGGAATGAGTGTCCATTGCAAATTTCAATGATGTATTGTTATAGTCCATTTGAAACATTGGAGTTCCTGCTCATATGGTATCGACCCGGCAAGCGAGGAGATATTCTTGACGAATTTCACAGCAGAGACTCCTAAAATCATGATGAATTGAAAAGTAGTCGGCTTTCGGAAATATTTCATGAGAAAAAGTAGGACTTAGTGGAGATGATGTTATACATACATGTTAGATGTGATATTGTTCAATATCTTGTAGATACGATGAGTTGGTTCACCCTGAATTGGTATAGACTCTCCAACATAACATCTGAATGTTTCACTTGGGGCTGTTCATTGAACAGAATCGGTCATGTGCGATATTTTCTCTGGGGGCTTACCCAGTTCGCTCATCAAAGGGGCGTCGTTTTCACGAAACACTGACACCGTCACTATGTCTTACATGGTCGGCTCGGTGAAACGATGTGCGTTCGAAGGGTTACGTACACACGACCATATTACATCTATCAGATTTCCATTCGTTCAGATATCATGATGGCACATTTTCCACAGAATATTACAAATTTGCAGTCGTTACAATCGGTTCATATACAATTATTTCTATCGAACTGCTAATTCACCTACCTACCCCAACACTCATACACGGTCGGTGATTTTTATATCTTGGTGACATGAGACTGAGAAAGTTTTCATGGACGATCCTTCAAAAACTTGAGGAAGAGGACGACATTCATTCCACAGATGAAAAAACATAATTATGGAATCAAAAATCTTCGTTATCCAGAGATGATGAGAAAATCAACTCAAATCAGCCCAATGATAACGAAACAAGGTCAATTTCACATAGTTATCGTTCTCAGAAAAAAAAACGCTCGCACTTTTCGTGTTTTATTTCGAGGAGGAAATATTTTGCGCGTGCTTAAAACTTTTTCACTTCAAACCCCTCGGAGGGGAGAGCTCTAACCCTTGGATTCCAAATCGGATAAGGGGTCAAGTGATACATCATTTTGAAGGTAATCAAAATATCTCTCAAAACGCTCCTTCGTTTTTGTGTATTATTATCATCATTATTCTTATTATCAATATTATTTTTTTTTTCAAATCCTGTCCTATCCAACATTACAGGAAGAATCTTTCATTTTAATGTCAGTTCCTCAATCTTTCAGTAAAATGCATACCTTGTTTCGTTTCCGTTGGGCCACCTTGTATGTAAATTTGCATACTATGATAAAAATATAACGAATATTCTCAGAGATTGTGCTTCCTATAGTTTTAGTCGAATCGAAATACGAATGATGTTCATAATGAGGAACTGAAGAATGAACATATTCATTTATTCCAAATATGACAGATTTTTAGTCACGATATTCATTTTCATGACACAATCATGTTATTCACATGACTCTCTTCTATCCCTTCCAATCTCGTATTTCCATCACCTGATCTCACAATGATCTTGTTTCATAAGAAAAATTTTGAGAGAAATTATGTTGATTACTTATGGAGAATCGAGAGAATGATAGAATCAAATTCACAATGATGAGCGATTTTATGGGTAGTGAATGCTTTGAGTTCTTTCTTACAATTCCGCCGATTCATCAGTCCGACATTTTGTTCTCTTTTTGTGTAGAAACTGAAATGATGAATAAAGCCGCTTTATTATTATTATTATTATTAATATAGTTTCTGTATGGATTGAAGCCAAGAAATACGTTTGAGCTTTGTTTTGAATTCTTTTCTGAAAGTGAGTTGGTGAATTTGGTCCCAAAGAGGAATAGGTAGTGAATAGGTAGTGAATGGCCATCACGAGTTATTTTTAGATTATAAGACCGCTGCAGTTGTTCATTGATATGTCTTTCGAATCTCAAATCGATAATTACTTCAAATCTATAATTACTCCAAAATCATCAGCTTCCTCACCACCACGAGTTGTTGATCATGTTCAGTTGTTGTTTTCTGAATAATTTTGAATTTTTAGTGAGATATTCTGATGATTCAGGAAAAATGTGAAACTTTTTCATGCATTATTTTCTGGAAACTTTTCAAATAACTCTTTCAGATGAGCTGCAGAAATATACTGAAAATCCCTGTATCTCCACTAGAAAACAGTATCGAGATGTGGAAACAGGAATGTTCAATGGAAGACCTGAAATCTATGAATATAACTGTTTCGATGCAGATGTAGAACTCATTGAGTAAAAATACCTGATGTTCCAATTTTCTTCAGGAATTTTATTCCGCTGAAACGTTGCAAGGTTGATGGGCATAGGGTTGAAATAGAAAAAAATGTTCCATGATGCTCAAAGCACTGGTGACACTCAATGTTAAAACATTTGACGGGTTTCTTCGTCATTGTCGTGTCGATTATTTTCACTCAGACCTAATTGATTCCTCGAACAACCACTTCGGGAGCTTTTTAGGCGGTGGAGAGTTTCAAAGTCCTGTCCTTGGAAAATGTCGTTATCAATTTCAGAGCAAGCCTTTCATTTCAGAAAGTACGCTAGAATTAATGGATGTTTTTCAACATCAGTTTGAGAAACACTCACTTCCATAATCTTCGGTGTATTGTTAGATGAATGTTATGCAAATCCAGCTAGTGACAAACAATGGAGTCACATGAAATCATATCATAAACATCAGAATTTCCAGTGCAGTATGAGCAGGATACAGGACAAGGTTAGAACGTTCTCATCAGATCACCTGCTGAACGATATAGAATGAAGACTACTTTCAACTCTGTTGAAGGAACAGATGCCGAAAAATTCAACTTGACCACGAGTACTCTGGAACTCGTAGTTCACAGTTGTCGATCAACCAAACCCAGGTGAGATATCCCCTTTCTTTCTTTCTTTCAATCCGTCATGTAGGCCATCCTTGATTGATCAAATCGTCCCTCTCTTCTGATGGTTTGACCAAATGAAAGGGGTTTGATTTTGAACATCAGCATCCTCGATAGGCCTTTATTATCCTCCAACTATCCTTTTTCTCTTCTCAAATCCGATACACAGACCGTGTGGTATGCATCAATTCGGGTTACTCTTGAGTAGTGTAGTAGTTGTAGAGTTGTAGAGAGTTATCTCCACACCATCCGAAAGCAGCACCCTGAAGACCAGAGACCGAAGTGATCACTATATGAACTGTCATTATTATGATTTTCACTGGTATTTTCGGAAGTTATCTTGGAAACCTTCTCTCCTACATTTCAGCTGCATTCTCACTAAGAGTTCCTGGAGTTATCTGAAACGCATCATTGAAAATAAATTCTCATTGCGTGTTCCTGGAGTGATCCAGAGAACAACCAGAACAAGGAATTCTTAGTGCGAGCTTCTCCGATAGAAATTTCTGTTGAGAGTTGAAGTTAACCCCAAAGTAACTATCACTAACTATTATAATCACTAGTCCAGTGTTGAAAACATACTTCAGAGATGCTATGCTGAATAAAAGTTTCAGGAAGATGAAATTCAGACTAGTTAGATTTGCTTATTATGCATTGGAATACTCTCTAGTATCTGTTCGAGTTCTTCTCATGTGAAGTGAAATGCTTCCTCTCATCCATTTGATCAATTTGGAGCTGAGGATATGCATGAAGAGGAATGATTATTTGGCTGCAATTCAGATAATAGAATTCGTGTTATTTGATTCTTTCCTTTGTTTGGTCTTCACCGTTGATTCTGCTTCCAACTGCCACTCAGACTGGGTTTTCTCCATCCGGAATGATCGAGTTGTCGATTCCAAAATATTGAGAGTCCTTTATTTTCAAGTTCTCCATTCGGGAACACGAATATTGCATACGCGGTTGCATGTGAATTCTGAATTATCTCATGGAAGTCGATACATTGGAACCCCATTCGCCTGTCATATTCGATAGCTTCCTACGATTCCGTCATTCTCGCTCGAGAGATAATAATGACATGTCTATCAATGCATCCGGACAGAGTACATGTATCGGTGATATCGGTTAGAATTGGCATATCGATTATCACAATTCCAGGTGCTCTGCTGATATGTATGGAGTACTAATGAAAATACGTCGGGGGTATTTCCTCACAGTGAATGGCTGTCAAGAAGGACAAAATGAGCATAGTGGTGATGCAACTAGTTCATTTGAAAGAGTTGAATCGAAGTGAACATTGTATAATGGCATGAACCAAGTGCTGTGATATCAAATTGTGACGTTATCACTCCATGATATCAATTGAGATTCATTCATTCCAAATTCATTCCAAGTTGAAGCTACTCTGCTCGAACGCCATGTGATCCATTCTGCCAAAACTGTTGAAACAGCATTTTATCGACCATAGTGGAAAATCACTCGTTACTTTAGCTTCAGCTAATTCAGAGTCTAGACTCTAGAGTCTAGATAGGATTATCGTTAGCTCAAGTGAGTCGATAGTCACTTCTAGCAAATCAGGTGAATTCGATAGATCGATGATCAACATACTGTTGAACTCTACAACAGGGAGTTCAATCAAGGGAATCATGGAAGAGATCACCCACTTCAAACCCACTAGAGAAGATATTTCCAATGCCTCATGCTCATGCGATACAGGAGTCCCAATGCCTTCAGTCCAAGCGTCATACCCCAGCAGCAATGTTTCCACTCCAGTAACCAATTCATGGTCCTTCATCTGCATCGATGACTCAACTACATATCGCTTAACACTCGAATGAATAGAAAAATATGAAAATATATGAGCAGTTTCACCAAGGCGATGTGCCTATTTAAAGGCAGCTATATTCCATGCTCATCCTCTATTAATTTCAGGCGAATATGTTTTCATTGATCGTTATTTTCAGATGTGAGCGTGGCCCTTTGACCATTCATTCGTAATCTTGTTCGGTTAAATTCAGTGGATCATAGAGTGTAATGCGACTTAATTCGATTTGTAGATGACTGACGCGACTAAGCACGTCTTTCACATCGCCAGGACTAGAAGATGACAGTGTCGCATCAATTTTCAGTGTGGCAGAATTATTTCATCGGGAGCAATACCACTAGAGCTTCGATTTTGCCGGAAATATCTCTTGCTTCTCACGGATACTTAGAGCTTCGAGATTCTTCTGACGAGTAGACTCACGGATGAGAGCGTAGGTCAAGTGGTCTTGTCTCTTCGAATTACTCTGAGAATAATAAGCAAATCCCAGTGTCTGAGTGAGTAGCGAGAGGAATATCCTGTCAGAACTCAAAACCTTGAGTAGTACTCACTGAGAAACTTTCGCAAATACCTAGATATATAGATAACATTATGTCTTCGAATTATGAACACAAATGCTACAAATGAAAAACATGCATAATTACATTCATTATCATGAAATCGAGTGATGACACCAATTTTTTTTTTGGTATGAGAGAAGATTGTCTCCCTCCATGAGCAGCATGCAAATATTTAAGGCAAATTGAGATCCCTCACAGCATATGTACTTCGAATGGAACTCCACTGAATGTCCTGAGGACACCAAGCACTCAAGATATAGAGAGAAGACGAACACATGTCCATTCACAGATTTCCATTGGACGTAAAATCTACACTCACAGTCTTATGCGATACAGAGACACGGATCCTCAGAATATTCATTGGATGCACAAAGATACTTATCATGTTCGAACGTTCAGACTTTGTATGACCGTGAAATGGACGTGCAGTGGATGTGCAGTGGACGTGCAGTGAACATACCATCTTAGTACATATACATGTATATACATCATACACTCTTGGATATTTGGAATCGAAACGGTCGTCTATTGACAGCCATTGACAGACAAAAGACGCCCATTCAAGATTCACGGATGTTTGAATTTGAAATGGATATATAGAATAGAACTCCAATGGACGTCTTTTGCTGTGTGAGAAATGAAATTTTTGAATTGTATGGCCCAGAGACGTTCCGTCAGAGAGATACGTTTTGTTGCTCTCAAACATGTCCAGTGTGATGTATAAAATAATTATAGAAAGCTATAGTGGAAATGAATCCAGTCTGCTTTCAATTCCTTGAATGGTTTTTTCACTCCAGCGTACCGTCGTTGGCGCAGGAACTGATCTCAAAAGTAGAGCAGAATATGTTGAAGCTAGAAATACATGCAAACGAAAGATGAACGTGTCTGAAGGAGTATCATACAAGAGTAGGATGAGATCGACGCTCATCGAGTGTCCAAATGGTTCCAGTTCGTTTTGGCCCTTTGCCAAGGCAACTGCGAAAAAATCCACTTCCAGCCTATTTCTCCACATCATGGATTTCATGGATTTCGTCACCGGACGAATTGTTTCATATTTTCAAGCATAGAATAGATTAGTTTTAATACGGTCAATGCTTGTGCCCTTCTTGACAGAATGAAATTTTCACCGATTTCTTAAGCTACCACTATCACCATCTTCACTTGAGATCATATCAACAATGATTTCAAACCAGAATGTTTGCAGATATCTATTTACTCGTATGTTGCTCCTACCATCTATCGTCGGAACAACCAAGTCTTCAAATAGAAAATATTTATCGATTCGCGCTCGTCACATGCTCAGAAGAAATCATTTCTGCATCGTTTGCTGAAATTGATATAGTGTTTGAACGCTAGAGGTCACTGAAACTGAATATCAACGAGGTTGGTAAACCTGATAACTTTCCATGGAAGCCAGTGTTGCTAACGACACCGTAATCGCTGTATTTATACGGTATTTCACTAAAAATGCAGGCACAATAACTGTGTTCAAAAACGTTATTTCCACTGTCCAAGGTGTAGGATGTCATTATCCATATATCAATCGAATATTTCATTCATATTAAATATCAATTAATGACTGTATTGATTGCGGACAGCTTGTGTTGATGCTACAGGTCTTTGAGACGGTCTACATCAACATGTGTTTCTTCTGTTTCCTTCATTAGAAATGTGGAGATCGAAATGTCACATGCTAGAGTGATTTTTGTATTCGTCCTCGTTTGTTGTTATGAAAATCCTACGATAACAGAAATCTCTGAAACATTTGAATGCAACTGACCTTAATGAATGTCAAAAACTATCCCTCTGTATGTTTCAATAATTATTTCAGGAAAAACCATGAAAATTTCATGCAAAATATATAAGATTTTTCTAGAAAACGCATCATCTAGAAAAAGTTGGCAACCTTCATCTTCATGAATCATCAACAACTGAGTTATTATTCGTCAACACAAATCTGCAAAAAAATATACATTCATAATTGTGGAATATCAGGTATTCCGTACTCTGATACGCAGATTGGAATTTGATAAAATTTGAATTTGGATATTTTCTTGGATTGATTTCACATTCTCATTCCCATTTTCAAATTATCAAGTTGAGGTTGGAGACGCGATTCACCGAAAATTTTTAGTTATTTGTATACACGATCCGAAAAAAAAGTGTAGATTGCATCATGGTTTCATGAAACAACACAATATTTTTTTTATGATAATTCGAATATTATTCTATGATATGCTATTTTCTTCCATGTTCAACCGTTACTGAGGAATGCAACCGAATACAGAACATAACGTGGAATAAAAGGTAAATGTAGGATATGTGCCCTAGGAGGATTGTTTCCCGAGCGCGTAGTTCCCATAAAATACGAATAGGTAAGCTCATTTTTCGTTCGCGCTGTAGTGTAATTTATTGTGATACAACTATGTTACAGTTACAGTCAACGCTTGGTTATCATTCATCAAGATAAAGAATGAGTGGAGTAAGGTCTTAGTGAATTCTGTTCATCCGTAAGAATTCCTGGAATCAAGTGGTGGATGATGAAATGATATGAAAATATGTGCAATATCTGAATATGCTCATGAAAGATACGACGGTAACTGTCACAAGAACCATCTGATCGAAATATAGGTTTGTTGATGCTTTCTATTTGAAATATTCAATGATTACTAAATACATGTGGTTTGCCTGACCTTTGAAAAGAAGAATTGTGTACTCTCCACCTCATCATTTTCTCTAGGCATATACTTCCTTATGAGGAGCACAAATCCTCCTCCTATGGGGTATTAATCCCATTTGGTGGTTGTTCATCCCATTTCGTTCATATTATGAATTCTTTGTCGATCAAATTCGAATCGGAAAATCTAACATCGGAAAAATCATAACTAGTGCTCTCTATGATAGTCAGATACTAAAACAGTCCATGCGATTCTTCAGCTCCCCAAAACATATTCATACAAAATTGCAATTCAATATTGATAGTAGATTCGATATGAAATTCGTAAAAAATGTGTTTACAATTCTTTGTCAATAACCCATGTATCTTGAATAAAGATTACAAATTATTTCAGTGAAGCCAATTCATTTTGCAATATTACAGGTATCCAAGCAACGTGACCACCTTTTTTGAAATATTAGAATTAAAAGTAGTAGAGTAGAAAGAGTAGAATTATCGGATTGTAGACCATATAGAAGGAGATAAATTTCAATGACTGGTGAATGGTGAATATATATTTTATATTCATATCATATATTGCATGCCCCACGTATAGCTTCCATTCTAGAAACATGATTAACTTCGATTGTATCGATCCATCCTTTCATAATCACAAATGATCACAATGAAATCAATCTCAGATAGCTGACACGCGAATCTGTTGAAATGAAAATCTATCGAGTCAAGTGCATTCAGGAATCGCTGCTCTTGGTATCTGAATTAGAAGATGCATATCTCCTCTGAGAGAACATCAAATAATGCACAATGGCTTCGAATAAATTCATGATCGCAAATCGTAAGTCTCTCTCAAACGTAAATCGAACTATCAAATGTGTTATAGTGGTGTTAAGGGTGTTTCGGTCTAGTAGATCTCTGGAATATTTCGTGATGATGATTCATGAGACCGTATACAATTTTCATTATCTTTCTGCAAGGTGATTTTCAATGAAAATGAACAAGAATTGTTCATCACAGGTGGAACAATGCAGATGAAAGCGACAATAATTGATTTATTTTCGTTCAATGAATATGTTTCGAGTACCCGATGGATTCCATGTTATGTGAATTATCACTCACACAATTGTCTCTCTCACTCACACAATTGTCTCTCTCACTCACCAATAATGATACTCGAATAGAGCTGAAGAATTCAATCACTGTTTCACAAAAATGTTGTAGAGAACAGTTGAGAGAAAATAAAGTATACTGATGAAGGAATATTTGCAATAGTATTCTATTCACGTGTTCAAAGAATGCGTCGTACATAATGTATATGTTTATGTATATGAAATGATCTGCAAAATTGAGAATCGCAATGGATTATCGTTTATTCATTCATATGAAATATTCTGATGAAATGGTAGTTCTTTCATTAGTGTTATGCTTCTTTATGAAGAACCTTGCAAAATGCGAAAATAATGCACGTGATAGAGATGAATGTAGGTCATTCTTTGATCCAGCACACTGAGAAAAATCATATTCCCAAGGAAACATCTCATGGAGCAGATTCATTTTTGCAGACCTGATGTGTAATCGCTATTCTTCCCGACACTGAGATTTTCAGTTGTTGAATTTCATCCAAGAATGGAATAGAAGACAGACGAACTGAATTTTTCGTTTCGAAATTTCGTTTGGATTTCAATATAATCTGGAAGAGAAGGAAAGTTCCGAACTCATGGCTGGTTAAATTGCCCTGCATCTCGGTCATGAATACTATGAGATCTATTTTCGATGGTATAATCACAATCACTTCGGCTCTATGCTTTCACCATTGGAATACTTTCCTTCGCCTATGGAACACCCTGTATAGTGATCATATTGATAATGTATTCCCGAATGAATCGATCGGAACAAACTCTTTGCACTATCATAGTATGGAACTATGTTTTCAAGAGATAAGGAGAAATCTCATGTTTCCTGGATCGTAAGGACAAGAAGTAGTCGCAGACAGAGCATGACATGATCCATTTGTCCAGTTGATTGATGGAAAAAGTTCCCTGTCGTCCATTACAGCTAATAAGTCTCTTCTTAGACGTGACAATATTGAGAACGTAATTTTTCAGAAGCGATCCAGAATGATTTTTCGACCATTGTTAACCGTAATTCTCTGAAAGATTTCCCTTGTAGCTGTATTCGCTTTATTATCCTCGAGCAGCGTGAACAGATGGTGATGGATGACGGCCATGATGAGTGTTCCCACTGAAGACATCAATCAAGACTGGAGCAAAAACAATTGCTAGAAGTAAAAAAGACGTGTCCGACCACCGAACAAGTTATCAGCTTGATGATCGTTTAATAGGGTTAAACTGATTTGTTCCTCCCGACTTTTTATGTGAAAGAACATTAGTTTCTTTGGAATTCTCGAGAGTTGATTCATACGACTTGTTTCAATCGAGAGATTGTATTCACTTCATAGCTTAGGAAGTTATCGTGGCAGAAATTCAGCCCTGAGTTGGCTGATGAACTGATGATGAACTGGTTGAAATCTTCTACATATTCCATATGATGGAGGCAGAGATTTGAGCGAGTCATGTCATGACCGTGCTCATGACCAGTCATTTCAATAGATGTGTACTGAATACAATAATTCATCGAATAATCAGCTAGACACAAGTCTTCATGTCATCTCCGTTGACCTGATGTTCTGTGATTTTGGGAATCTTTGTACTCAGCCATAGTGAGATATAATCCGATTCTGAAGTTATGAGTGATCTTTCATCATCTGCAAAGCTATGGACTCGGCTAGAGGTCATATTCACCAGATATTTGATGAGGAGCAGAAAAAAACATCGTCTTGAGGCAGATCCTAGCGAACACTAGAATTTATAGAAATTTTACCAGACGAGACTCTATCTCATTTCACCCAAAGTGATCTACCTGCTCGAGAATCAATGATAATAATAATAATAATAATAATAATAATAATGATAATAATAATACAGCAAAGAAGTGAACAATGGTAAATGAATACATACTACCCAACAAGAGAAGCCTTGCTACTGGGAGTGAAACAAGTCTATGGATAAATATATATACTAGTGATAAGACATTACATGAAAAAAAAAACAAACTGTAATATAGTGAACGATGAAGTTGGGACGGTATACCAGATGACCGAAGTTCGGGTAGAATACCTTGGTCAAATGCTTTGCAGATATCCGATTCTTACAGTCATTGCCAATTGCCATTCTTCAATTGAGACCTGCTATGTGAGTGTCACGTAGGCGAGCACTTGATTTCTGATTACGAAAGCCACTCGATTTTTGGGCTCTCTAGATATTCCATGAGCTCTATGTATTGTTCTGATATTTTCTTCCCAATCTATAACACATGTCAAATATTGGAAGAATATCATTCTCTTTGGATGGAATAATTGAAAGCAGATTAGATCCAGATGGAGCTGGCCTTTGGCCTGGTCAACTACGACCTTTCCAGATCTACGCTAGAGTCTCCGTATGTTTGAAGTACATCATCCGGTTCTTTGATCTGACTGAACAGTTCAGACAATGGCCTCTTGAGCTTTCTGCCCTTGGTGATTCTTCTCCAAGTTCCTGAAACCACACCCTTGCTAGGCTATCGCATTGATATAGTAGATGTATTGCGGTTTCCTCTTCTTCCTGGCATACTCTACATAGTTTTTCTTCTGCCAGACCCATAAGGTTCATATGCCTGCTGAGCCTATGCCTAACAGCAGGCCTACTATCGGTCGTATTGTTCTCTCGTTCGTTGTGAGTCTTCGTGGTTGGATGGAATCGAATGGAATGAAAAATTAGTGATGAACCAGAATTCACTAGAGTACAATATATCATGTGATCGGAAAAAAATTATTGGAACAACAAATTACATAAACGATTTTTTTTTGACTGTTGACAACACGAAAGGAAAACCTATAATTTTCGAGGAACATCGTGTTAGCCATCGGTGAAATTCTCGGAGACAAGGAAGGTGTTGGAATTCTTCTTGGAAGTTTGAAGGTTGCGAGCATCGGGAAAGACTTCACTAGGCGAAGAATTTCAAAACTGAAAAACTGATTCGTTAAATAGTGAATATTTACTTCATGAACGTTTCATGTACTCTATATCATAATTTTCTGTCCATTCATGACCACAATGATGGATGGCAATTTGCTGTAGAAGAATACCTTGAGGAATAGCTGATTAATATTTATCGGAAGGAGGATGAATACTACTACAATAAAATCGTTATTTGATTCCATATTGGAAACTCTGTACTAACAGGCACCCATGAATGCTGACTTCCTGAAACATTTCTACATTCCTATAATTCCTCTCATTCTTCTTTTCACCCCTTCTCGAATAAACTGATAAAGATGGAAACAAGGTCTATATTTCATCGGATATTTGCTATCCTCTCACGGAAGAACTTTTATCTCCACCATAAAAATGTTATAAACCCGAAAATCCTCAGATTCTACATATTTGAGCATCCTTTTTTGTGATGAAAATTTATATTGGGTTTCTGCTGATATCGAACGACCTCTCTACAATATTATAGGAATATCAACGGTAAGAAGTCGAGTTGGAAAAACAAGTTCACTCGAAATGAAATATTGATGTAATATTTATGTAATATCACTAGCAAATCATATTGATAGTAGCTCATCTCTTTTATTTGCCAATGAAGAGAATTCACTATAACAAATTCACCACAGGACTGTAAACATACGGTACGAATTCATTATTCCAGTGGTATTTCAATCATTCGAATAACGGTTCATGACTGAAATGGCAAGAACAATTGAAAACAGGCATTATTTTCAATCAGAAGAGATGCCAGGCCTCATCTTCAGGACATGTAGGACTTCTAGAAGAAACAGTGTCATACAAATTTATGATATGTTGCGCCTGGAATCTGTACAAATGGTGTACATAAAATATCTACAGAATAAAATTCCATTCATGATGCATGGGTGATAACTGAAACATGAAAAATTCTTCTATCCAAATTTGCATTCCTTCCCCTGCAAAATCGTAATAATCTCATGTCCTGAATTGCTTTCATGAAAGAACTTCATAGTACCACGACTGAATAATCGCAACAAGGATTGTTTTATTGAAGAAAAAATTCGGGACATTCAATAATTCAGATGCATTTTCATTTTCGCATCTGGAGTGTGATATACTCACTATGATGGACATAAGATAATAATTCCCCAGTTCTTGCAAAGTTTGCATTTTACGTACTTGGAACTCTGGAATCAATGGCTTGTCTGAAGAATACGACACCTGATGTATTTCATGAGTGCTCACTGCGAACAGATAAATGAGGTACATTTCCAGTTAGATTGATTGGAAAATTTCTGATGAATCTAGATACAGGAACGATATTATTCCGAAAGCAGATGTTTTGGAGAGTCTATACTCATCATCAGAGCAATGGAGATAAATGGAAACTTTGGTTTGTCATCTATTACATTCGTAGAATTTCAGCATTGCAGAGGAAACGGTTGTTTTTGTGCTATCCTGTTTTGGTAATATGTTGTTTCAAATTTTGTCATCGAAGGAAGATGACAAACTGCAGTTCACACCTTCATATTGAAAATCCACTAATTTTTATCGCCCTGATGATTACGGAATAAACTGTGGCTTTTCAACAATATATAGTCTTTATTGTTGACCTAACTCGAAAGAACTCATTGGATAGTCGATTAGAAGTCATTAATATCATTGAATCCAATATCAGTCGCCAGGAATGAAGACACAAGCTGAAACGAATAAATACATGGAATGGGCCTCAATTCAGTTTAAATGCGAATTTGCATATGCAATAGACTTCAGACTGTCATATTTCGGGACCACACACTGTCAATGAGAAGTGAATGTGACAGTTTTCAACAGGACAGCTCATGACACAGTTCACCTGAAGACACCTCAATCGATATCTCGTCAAGCTACTTCTCCTTGCGATGAAAATTTACAAACTATGGAAAATATGAAGTGAATAAATTTGAACCAGGAACACCATATCCATGATGAGTGCAAAATCACCCATATCAAGTTTGCATCATATTTATAACTCACTGGTAACTGCTGCCTCTGGTAGTTCTGAATATTTATAGTCTTTCCAAAAAATATTGCGGAACATCAGTACAGAATTAATCTGTGATCTCATTCGTATCATTATTATCAGTAGCAATTTTTTGGCATCGTCAAGTCGAATAGTTATACTAGGATTGCAGCTCGTCTTTATTCATTTCACTCATTGTCATACTCAATATTTTCAATCGCATTCTGCATTTTCTTCGAAAATAGAGATAGACAGAGATCGAATGGCACTTGATGACGGCTAGGGAACCCATATCAGAGTCGAAGTCTGAAATGCTTCATTGTCAGAATTTACAGTCCTATTGACAAAGTGAGTGAAATCTCAATATCTGACATGATTTCAAATACTATAGGGAACGTGATGTGTATTGAAATGCCAAACCACATAGAAAGTTAAACAAACGGGCAAAACAAATATTAATACAATCTATGTACGAAAAATATATCGAATAGTTTTCTCACTTCGAGAAGCAACCTCTTTCCGCTCATGATTTTTCCCATGAATAGTGGTGATCGGTTGATTATTCTTTGTCCATTTTTCAATGAGGATTTCTCAATTCGTGATGATGCATGAATCGGGAAGCTGATATTATATTTCCGAAAAGTATTGTCGAATGATTATGACATGGTCCCTCTGTATTTTTCTAAATCGAATACACAGTCTTCATTACAAAAATGCATAATTCGTTGTGATTCGAATAAATGTCTACAAAAAGGATTCTCCAACTCCCGATTGACCCTGTCCTTCGAAGCACGAAAAATCTAAATCGATCTGTTTCGTTAGGAATAATTCAGTCCATATCGGAAGCCTGTATTGTTCTGAGATATTTCCTTCTTTTCAATTATCACCATCATCATGTGATAAACTCATCCATCATCACTCCAGTTTGTATCTATTACTCATCACTCTGAAATTCCCAATATTGTCAGAAGAGAAGAAATCATGGAAGTGGAGGTACATGTTGATCTCAATTGTCGCAGGCGTTTGTTTCCCGAAATCTATAGCCACAATGCGTCACGAAATTCACTTTAAGGTCACAACGCGTCATGGATAATTTTCTTGCAGTATTTCGATATATATCGCTTCGAAAAACTATGTACGTATTTCCACGATGAATTCAATGATTACTCGCTATGATTTATTAATTTCCACAACTCATTCGACTGTTGGCTATCAATCTTTCCAATCTGCATTGATTCAATTGATGTGGTTTTCAGATTCAGAGATTCTGAGCTTCTTTCATCCCAATTTCACATATTGTAGAAATTTCCAATGAGGAAATATATTATGTGTACTTGATACAACGTGGAATTCAATCAATCGTTGTTCTGAATCTTTTTTGATATCTTGAGTGTAATGAACGTTTCGGGGAAACCGATAGGCTTCAGTTTATGATGAACTCATTTGTATTGTGGTTACGGGTGTCTAATACACAAACATCGATGTGCTTCAACCGATCCGCTCACATGCAGTGTGTGTATGAAACGTTGAAATAATTCGCCCCGTGGTCGAAATGATTTCAGGAAAATTTCCCACCTCGCGTTCTGAACAGTAGCGATTTCCACGACACAATGCAGAATTTGAAAATTGACTACAACATATACTCATGTAGCAAGTCACGTTCTCGAGACTTCTCATCTTCCAATCATGTGAAAGTCCCGTGTTGTCCCCCTTCTATCAAAAATTGAAACTGGCTGGCAAATTCACTTCCTCCATTAGAATATTCGATGAAACTGATCGTTTAATAGGAATTATTTGGTTATAATTGATTATTTGGTAGTGACCAAAGAACTTCCTAGAAGTACCTATAATGAAACAACATGGACCATGATATTCTCCTTTTTCTCAACATATTTCACCTTGATTGATTAGATTGAACATTGATGACCGTATGAAGCAACAATTGAATGGAGCACTTGAAAAAAAACTGTCATTGGTATGAGTCTAGAGGCAGTGCCTTTTTCCTGACCTTGAGGGTATGAGATGAATAAGGCATATATTCCCTCTATATGATCATATCATATGGAGCATGGCCCTTTGTGCTCTGAAGCTTCCGTCTGAGTTACCGTCCACTTGAAAACTCTGAGTATTCAATAGGTTGTACAAAGAGTGGCGTTGAATCTCTGGAGTGTAAATCCGAAAGCAACTCATTTGCACAAACTCATAAAATTTTTATGGGGATCCCGTCATAATAAAAACCAGGATAGCATCATTTAGGAACCATTAAAGTTAACGTCGACGTGGAGACTTTTCCTCAACTGGAACGTCTGTTGAAATTAAAGAGGCACATCTTGGTATGATGTACAAATATAAAAAGGTCATTTCTTGTTTCGAAGGGATGATGATATTCGAAGCATACATGAGATTGAAATGAGAAGTTTGTATGATTTGAGAAAATGGAATCACACCGACGATTTTCCTCAGTACGTACGAGAGTGCTTCTGAATATTCGACAAAAAAGCCACTTCAACAGCTGCTTCACTGAATCTTCAATGTATCATCAACGGATGAGGGGGAATGGAGTTATCCGTTCATAGGTCCAAAGATAATGATTATGGATTTCTTCCGAAACAGAGAGTTCAATATACAAGCCTGAATTCACCGGGAATCGTATGGAGGATTTCGACTAGGATTCTGTTTTTTCTTTCAACACGAAAGGAGGATATATTATATGTTGCATATTTCCACGGAATATCGTGTGAGCCAACGGTGAAATGCTAGGACAGGAGAAAGATATTGGTACTCCAGAACACATCGAATTCGCGTTTTGTATCATGAGGAGAGAAAAGTTTCGGTGATGAATCTAACATGGTCGCCCTATGAGAGGGCGCTGTTGTTGGTGATATCGAGCATATGCAGGTTGAATGAAAGAATCTTGAAAATATGCGTTGTGGTATGGCATCACAAAAATTGCCTGCAAGGTTGCGAATTGAGTCTCGAAATTTGTTCAAAGAGGAAACCCAAAGATGAGTGAGTAGTGAAGAACTTTTGTTTCCAAAACAGAGACTTATGCACACTCATATAACATAAACATGAAGATAAATGGAATGAATAAATTCACCCTGTGAATCCAACGGAATGAATGACTCATCATAGGGAAATATATACTCATATTTTGAATGAAAGAACGAAGAGAAGAACGGTCGAGAGTCTCGGTGACCTTCAGTTCTGTTCGAGATGTCGGGATGATTGATTCTATCACTCGAATTATCATTTTGGAGATCATTATCTTAACCAAGACATACCAAAGACAAACATACGTGTGGCGGATGACCCATGTCCGGAAATAATGTCATCTATTTCCTCCAATGGAAAATAAATAGGTTATTTCCGAAACAGAATAGATCATGGTGTCACAATGACATTCCTAAGATATATTCCTGAATCAGGAATCTTGACATTTTGAGAAATTCATCGTGTTCGTTCCTGGTATCCGATACAAAAAGTATTGAGAATGGCAGAGTCGTCAATTTTCCATGTATGTGAAAACTAAAATCATATTGATGTCTGGACATGTTGAAAACATTTCAATTCAAGTATAGAAAGGACCAACACCATCAACAACTATATAGAAACATTTTTAAAGAATCAACTTTTTCCAGAAAATTGTCAGTAACCACAAGATTTGCTACTTGTTGTCTCTTCTGGTATATAGCATGAAGTCGTGTGGTCGTCATAGGGACCATATTGAAATTTCCAATTGATTTCCTTGCTGTCAAAATGAAACACCCAATCAAATATTGATCACATCATGTAGTTCTTGTTGTTCAATCAAAGCAGGGCCTAGTTCACTGAACGAAAAAGGTACGTAAATACAATGAAAAAATATTTGAAACAAAGAAACGTGATCATTGAATCTCAACCAAAGTAGAGTTTCATTAATACAAAGTATGTTCGTTCATGACCTTGTGGCTGCAATCACTAATTGATGAACGTTCATTGGTATCACGAAAACCAATACCTTGCTATGAACAATGCATTCACTACTTTAATGAACACTATAATATCATTTCAATGAAATGAAAGATAGCTATGATAATATGCATCCATTGCGGTGATGAAATATTATTATTGTTTGAATAAATGCAATTACCGTTTCAAAGCACATTCAATCTCTATTTCAATGCGTAAGTATACGTTGATATTATGGAATTCTTACATTGTATCAATGAATTATTCCATCGATTTGATAAATATTTCTACACCATTCCGATGGATATGTTCGTTATTCCGATACCTATAAGTACGTTGTTTGAATGAACGTGTTCACTGGTTCCATAAATATTTCTTCCATGGTTCAATGAAATAATTACGTGGATTCGAAATGGAACGTACATTGTGTTGATTTATTTAAGGAAAAACATCTCCCTAATTAAAAATAGTTAATTTTTCAAGTATTCTCTGAACATTATCTGGAATGATATATACAGGTTGATACATATTTTAGAGACATTATAATTATCTTAATGGAACACAGTGTATTTATAATATTATAGTTGGTTTTGACCTTCATCATTAAGAATAAATCCATAATGACACTGATGGGGTTCGAAAAGAATATAGGTACAAATACTGAGAATATAATATAGCAAAGTAAGAAACACTTCCGAATGCCGAATGAGTGTAATGATGAAGAGGAAAAGTTGTTATAACTATTATGATTCCGAAATAACAATCATAGATTGAGTGAAGACAGATTGAATTATTTTCTCGTGATCGTAAGATATAAATATCCATCAAATCGTGTAATATTCTGATATAATGAAACAATCACTGATCGAATTTGGAATAATTTCCATGAGTTGTTCGATACAAGAAACTAATTTGATTTTGCAATTATAGTTCACTCTGTATATCCTCAACTTTAGAAAATACTCCTCCGAAAATAGGAAGTATGTGTCCAATATATGTATTTTCTGAATAGTTTTGATGAGGGAATTATAATCATACAGAAGATGATCATAATAAGAACAATGAATGGTCAATGATAGTCACAAGTGAATTGATTGAATGTACATCTAGTATTGCCTATAATAATGAGGAAAATAATTCGAATTGTTCTCCATATTGAAACGATTTATTAAAAGACTCATTCTACATAGGACTGTCATAGAAATAAACCTAAACATTCTCTCTTCATTTTCCTTCAGCGCTTCAGATAATATATGTACCTTTGGAAAGAAAGGCTTCCTTTCATTTTATAGAAATGATGTTCAATGAAGGACCAAAACATCTCTGATTCAGCAGGAAAATCAAGATTGAACAAATATATAATTTTGAAACATATATCTACTGCTCTAACTATATGGAAGAAGGTATATCTAATATTATCAAAATAAACACATATTTCGGTGGGAGTTGTCATGTCCTCACCTACACATATAATGAATGGCTGGATAGCACTTTTCTTCGACTTCGAAAATCTTAGGTGCTCCTCGACCTCCTGGTTACTCTTCCCAAAGTGAAGAAATGATTCCTGGGAGTCTTTTATGGTATATTTTATTATGTTGCTCTTTCCACCTATATCTTTTCTGATAGCCTTGTTGGTTGGTTGATTGCAAATGAAGCACATCATTTTCACATAATATGATCAAGTTACACGGTTTCTCACTTTGTTTCTCCGTCCCTATACTCTAGATTTTTATTGCGATATATAGAAAGAGATTCAATCTGAAAACTAACATTTCAATAATTATCATGCCTAATGATGAAAACATAATAACATACCTTCTGTAATGTGAAACAACAGTTGAATTCAAAATCAATGCTACACTTTCGGCACAGTTGAGCGACCTTTCGTTTCTGTTTCTGGACTAGAAATGACCTGAGCGGGGTGTGATGACTTCATCCTAAAAAAACTTTCCGAGCGAATTTTCTCCAGACCAATAGGAATACTTCTTTTTGAAGTAAAAGTTCATCAATATATTGCATGATACGAGCATTACAATGAAGCGTTCATCAATCTATGTACGCGGATACATTGAAACAATAAACGCATTTCGTTAGGATCATGTACTGGGTGATTAGTTGAAAACGATAAGATACATTGTTTCTATGACATCATAAATGAATGTACGTCTACATCAAAACAATGAACGTATTTCTCCGAAACAATGTACCGATTATTCACTTAGGTACATGATGAGCATTATTCTTATGAACCGTTCATCAATGTATGTACGTACATTGAAACAACGTACGCAATTCATTATAATGATGTATTGGATAATTTGTCGAAAGCAATTCGATACATGGTGTATATGTTATTCATAAACTGTTCATCGATATATGTACGTGTAGATCAAACCAATGAACGCATTTCTTCAATACAATGCACCGAATAATTATCCACTATCGCTTACATGTATTCAATATTCACTTCTATGATTTGATCTGAACCTTACATTATTTCGAAAATGAATGCGTGCATTGTAATGACAAATTAATTTGCTTGAAACAACGTACTTGCTCTCCCATATGTCATGCACAAATTTATTATCCTCATGAAATGAATTATAAACCGATGTATTTATACAATATATTGGAGACCTTGGTTATCACTAGAATGAATACAGTTACTTTTTTGAAACAATTGAACATCAAAGTAATGTTACACATTCATCAGTCGAAAATAGTGATGTTATTGGAAAAATTCATAAATACAATGCTGAAATCATTGAATTCATTTATGAAATGTATCGAAGGGATGGAAATATTCATTGAGTTACTGAATATTTCCGTCAGTACTTGATGAACGCAATTACATTATGATCATGAATGGGATACTCGAGTAATGATCGTTTGTTTGTTCATATCATAAAGATTACTTTCTTTCGATGTAAAGAATTATGATGAATGGTGTTCATTGTTTTCACACAAGATAATTTTTTCAGTGTTGAAATCCTTACCATTCGTTTTTGGTGATTCATACCTATTCGATTCGAATATCATTCACAATCTCATTGACTTTGGTGAGGAAAGGGGAAAATCATCTTGTATTCGTCAGAGACAACAAATTGCCCCCGTATGATTCGCTTCGTATGCTGAAATATAAGTCGACCGGCACGAACTTCATTCGGCTCGGCCATTTGGGACTCACTTATTTACTTTGGTCTCTAGTCCCACAGCCATTTTCATTCTTGTTTGGAGCCAGACTTTTGTATCGAAAATATCGAATGCCCGGTCAGCTCTCTGGCTCTACTTTCCATTGTCTTTATCACCGCCATTTTATTTCTACAGATGGAGAATTTTTCCTCATGAACATTTTGCTTCAGCTTTGACAAGGAACATAGTCCTGCATTCGAACCATTGCCAATCGAGATGATTGAATTTGAGTCAATTCAGTTCGATGATCAAGGAGTGTAATTGGAAAAGTTTCATGACTGGTGAGGTAATGTATCATGTATCATAATGTATCATGTTCCATTTCCAATTATGTATGATATACAGGGTGTCCTTAAAAGGTCTTTACAAAAAGCTACCACATATTCTTCAGACCAAAACAATTCGATACAAGCAAACTTACCTTCGTAAAAAGTTGCTTAGTTTGGGCGCTAGACGGCTCTGAAGTTGAAATTTTCAAATCGATTTTGCTTCATAACTTTTGAACGGCTCATGAGATTTTTTTCAAATTTGGTACGTTGGCATAGACTCATCGGGCAATGAGACTCATATCATAATCATAATGAATTTCATTCCATGGGCGTAGAACTTGATTTTTTCAGTAAATAAACATCTAAAACTCCTACGCCAATGGAAAAAAATTAGTTTCAATATGAAATCTAAATTATTCAACTCATTCACTACAAAAAAGGTACTCTTGACAAAAGTCGATTCCTCTCATGGTTTCGACAAAATTTTAATTTTAGTGATTTAGAGCATAATTGATAATAAAACGATTAACAGATATTTCATAAAAATTGTTCAAAATGTTCACCATTTTCACGTATACAAAGATTTATACGACGCAAAAAGTTGAGATGTACTTTTTGCATAGGTTATTTCTATTGAAAATAAGTAGCACTGGTTTTTTTTTCTGAAGACTATTATTATCTGCTCGAAAACAGTGATATTCACATTCTTGGTTTCCATAGTTTCATCTGTGTTGATTTGTCGAGTTTTATTGACGTTGATTGTTGATATCGGACTTTTCTGATTTATCATGGCCGTACAATACACCAATGAAGAATACACCGATATGTTATTGGTATTCGGATATTGTCAAGGAAATGGTCGAGAGAGTGTGAGGGTGTATTCGGCAAGGTTTCCAAATCGTCGCGTACCAAGCCACCCAACCTTTGCTGCAGTTGAGAGACGTCTTCGGGAGACCGGTCATTTTGCTCCTAGAACTGGTGATTATGGAAGACAGCGTTATGTAAGGATTCCCGAAGTCGAAGTAGAAATTTTAGACCGTATTGAAGAAAATCCAGAATTGAGTACTAGACGGATAAGTAATGAACTAGAAGTTTCTAGGAATGCCGTTCATGAAGTACTAAGAGAACAATTATTATACCCATACCACAAGACGCCAGTTCAAGATTTATTAATCCATGATTCACAAAGTCGTCTGATGTTTTGTAGGTTCATTAATTTGCAAAGAGAAATGAATCTGAACTTTGGAAAGAATATTTTGTTCACTGATGAAGCCTGTTTCACGAGGAGAGGAATAACTAATTTTCATAATGAACACGTTTATGCAATTGAAAATCCTCATTCCATTAAAATAAACCATTTTCAACACGAATTCAAAATCAACGTTTGGGCTGGAATAATAGGAAATTTTATAATTGGTCCTGTCATACTTCCACAAAGATTAACAGGAGACATGTATTTACAACATCTACGAAATACGTTGCCAAATTTGTTGGAAGATTTACCACTCCAACATCGGGTAGATATGTGGTTTATGCACGATGGAGCTCCACCACATTTTTCGGTGGATGTTAGGAATTTTTTAAACCAACAGTACCCAGACAGATGGATAGGTAGAGGTAATGATGCACCCGTGAATTGGCCACCACGTTCTCCAGACTCAACACCGATGGATTATTTTGTATGGGGTTATCTCAAGTCTACGGTTTACAAGACCCCTGTGAATACTGTAGAACAATTATGGCAACGTATCCAACAGGCGACGAATAATCTTACAGGCGATGAAGAAGTTATGCAAAGAGTACATTTCAACTTTTTGCGTCGTATAAATCTTTGTATACGTGAAAATGGTGAACATTCTGAACAATTTTTATGAAATATCTGTTAATCGTTTTATTATTAATTATGCTCTAAATCACTAAAATTAAAATTTTGTCGAAACCATGAGAGGAATCGACTTTTGTCAAGAGTACCTTTTTTGTAGTGAATGAGTTGAATAATTTAGATTTCATATTGAAACTGATTTTTGTCCATTGGCGTAGGAGTTTTAGATGTTTATTTACTGAAAAAATCTAGTTCTACGCCCATGGAATGATATTCATCATGATTATGATATGAGTTCCATTGCCCGATGAGTCTATGCCAACGTACCAAATTTGAAAAAAATCTCATGAGCCGTTCAAAAGTTATGAAGCAAAATCGATTTGAAAATTTCAACTTCAGAGCCGTCTAGCGCCCAAACTAAGCAACTTTTTACTGAGGTAAGTTTGCTTGTATCGAATTGTTTTGGTGTGAAGAATATGTGGTAGCTTTTTGTAAAGACCTTTTAAGGACACCCTGTATAGATGAATATAATTTCTCAAAAAGGAATAGCATGGTAGCACGTACTCACTGGTGACATATTTTACGAATTCGTGGATTGAAACAGGAACACACTATCAGTTGCATAGAGCTTAGGAAAAAGTACTAGCCGTCTTACAGTTTCCTTAATTGATCGATTGACATCTGACAATGAGGAACATAGAAGATAGATTGAAGAAATTGGATTATAGAAATCATATTTCAAATCACTATTTCTAAAAATGAAAAGGTAGTGTTACACATCTCGTTGTCCCCCGGTTATTGTTACTATCACTGTTAATTTCAATACTCTATAATATTGCAATTATCATGGAAGGTATCTGTTGTCAATATTGGATGAGGAACTATACAGCCATCATAATACTATCATGAGGAAATTCGACATAATTTACTCATTCACTCTTTGAGAGCATGTTATCATCACAAGCTATTGTTTTATTTTCGAAAGCTATCAGTAGGTGAAATATCTTCATTTGATTTTCAGCCCTATAACAATATGTCCAAATCTCCCACAGGAAACAAATCAGAGGTAGCTGCAGTAGTTGGTGACTCCTCTTATACTACATCATCCAGACTTCCTCCAACGACTTTCATTTACAGTGCAGTCCTCTATTTTCCACCTGAGAATATCTCGACAATAAATCTTCCTTGAGTTAAACATTCCGGAAGTGAGATACCTATTATCCATTCGGATTTCCTTTTTCCGATATCACTATCGGGATATATGAATTCAGAAATATCCCTTTGTTCTATCCGAGATTTGGACAAGAACAATAAAGATATTCAGCACCACTACAGACTGAGAAACTGGATTTGCTGGCATTCGATAAAACTGATCTACCAATATGACCTATATGCTCTGCCGTGCTATGAACGAAAGTCCGTACATCACTAGAAAACTCAGACCACACTAATATCCACTATATTTTATCATGATTCCACCGCTGCCTCAGATGATGCCGTACGAACAATATGGGATTTCCATCGTGTAGTCAGGAGATGAAAAAATCTGATGAGCATTTTCGAGGTCCACATAATATTATGAATATTCTTAGCGTGCTCCATTTGGAATCCTTCAGGTTCCATTACATCACAACGCGTAAACTTTAGTGAACAGTTTTTTTTTTCAAATTTTCAGTTTTTATCGCTACTCAAACATTGGAATCAACGTCCCGAAACCTCGAGACTGCTGAAGCGATGTCAGTTTCAGCGGACCACTGTGTATTTTCTCGATATTGTGTCGGCACTACAACCATATATTATAGGATATTGTCAATTTTCTGATCTCATGGAGATGGAGGTAGCCATTATGAGAGCAATATCAACGGTCGAATGATAATTTGTTAGGTGGAAGCAAATAAATTAGGTTATTCGAAAAATGTTCCACAACTTTTTCAATTCCATCTGCAGAGTGGATGAGAAGTAATAAGAATATTGCTCTCAGAATCCTCTTCAATCTCATGATTTCGGCTTGCCTAATTCTCATTCCAAGTTTGCATAGAGATGGCATAATGAAATACAGATTCAAATGTAAATTCTTGCATTGTTCTTGCCATTGCGAAATGTTCATTGCTTCATAAAGAAAAGTTTCGATGCACAGTAAGACATATGAATTATTCGCTTCAACTGGAAATAACACTGATACCATCACGAAAATAGGACTGACTGATTCAATGCCGTTCTTGATAAGTTCCGCACCATGCATGTACAGGGCTTCAGACTCTTTTGTCGACCTGGGCAACGTATCGTTCTGGAAATTTCATGACATGCATGAATATGAATGATCGACCTTCTTCCAGGTTACTCCAGAACATGCTGAGTTTTTTCCTTCGACAACATGGCGGGAAACTTGGATGAAAAAAAGGAAAATATTCAAGTTACATTGTCTTAGCCAGCAGTGGAATGTTGGGAGAGTAGGTAGGTATTGGAATCTTGAAAGTTCGTAGGTCGTATGCATCAGGAAAGACTGCACTTGATTTTTCAGATGACAAATCTTGTAAATCATGGAACTATATCTTGACAACTCTATCTTTATTCTGATTTGGAAAATTTCGAATACTTAGTTTCATAAAACATATTCCTTTCATGATCACTTTTTCTCCGCTGTTGATGACAGTTTCAAATTCGAAGTCTGACGCTTTGACTTCTCGCAACCACCATCAAGTTGATGTTTTTCTCTCTCAAAATACGCCCCTTCTTCTTATTACCATAATTTTTTTCATATGAAAACAGTAATTCTTCATCTCATTTTCGGATATTGCATCATGTTACACGAAACATAGTTAGAATTCGATGCAGAGTTCAAAAATCGATTAGAAAATGAATTGTTCCATTCTAAAAATTCAATCGTCGTGAGTAATTTTTGGACCACCTTGTGTACATGAATTCACCATCAGGAAAAGCCACCGAAAGTTAATCTCAACGTGTCGGATCGTTTTGATCGAAAACAAACACCTGAATTTCAAATTACTTTGATTCAACCCCTGGCGTCCTCATAGTTTCGAGGGTATGAGATTCAAAATTGCCGGGAGTGTTAGACTCACGAATTCAAAACTATCTCAATATTTCATACTATTCCAACATTTCTGGTCTCACTGGGAATGACAGAATTTCAAATGGAACGCCATGTAGGCGACTTAACTTCTTACGGATTCTACGGACTGTTTTGAGTGAGATCACATAGTTCTGATTGATACATTCGATCTGAAGGATATGAATGGAAAATCATCCAGTTCATTCATTTGATTCAACGACCCTGACAATTTGGAACTCATAGCCTGAACTCTGGATGGCTTCTCTAAATAATTCGTTGACACCTGGTATAGGCCAAGTGATAGCTCATTTGGGAGATACAAATATGAGTTGAAGAACGATATGATCTGACAGTGCAACTTTCAGAAGTAGATTTCTCGTTAACATTTTCTATTCGATGAAAATTCAAGAAATGATCTAAGAAGTTGCTTGCTAGATATATCTGCCCTCAACAATATTTTTCCAGTATTCCAACAGTATCCCAACAGTATTCCAACAGTATTCCAGAAACAATATTTTGATATCAAACATATCATTTTTCAAATGGAGTTGAGTTGACAATTTCAAGAGGCATCGTTTCACTCTCCGAACAACAAACCCACACTAGAAGGATCACAAAACAAATATTCTGATGCCAACATGAATTCCCAGAATTATCATAATATTAGTACCCAATCGTCGCCAGTGTTGTCATATCCAATCATCAAAAAGTGATGAATAGTCCATAATATTTAAAGTCCTTTATGAATTCATGTAGTTCAATGCACAAATATAATAATGAATTTGGGTCATGACGATAATGAATCAGTTCTGATTAATAGAATATTGCTACATTATTCTGAGACTTAGCAATTTTACTTTCTTGGGGGCTCGAGGACCAGCATGGGTATAATAATAATAATAATAATAATAAATGTCTTTATTACAAGTATCGTAATATACAATACCACAAGTATAATTGAGTGAGGCGAAGTCTAGCCAAGGCTACAAGGGTATCATGAATACTTTTTGCTCAACGTTGCAACACCGCAATTCGATATTGACAGTCGACGGCGATTATTGCTTTGTTTGGTATCTGTCATTATTTACGTTTTGATTTATCGATATTATTCAACTTGTGTTCAGTTTTGTGTACTCAGAATTCATCAGAAACTCAGTTCATCTCCTGTTTTGGTGATTTGATATAATGGTGAGACGTTGTGAGGTGTGTTGAAGACAATTTGAACCGGCGATCAAAACACGTCATTTCATAGGTGAGTTACCATTGTCGTATCATTCGAGATTTTGAAGCATTTTCCCAAATGGAATGGATAATAATGAATTTAAATTGAATTGATTAGATTATATTGATTATACCCATACCCAGCTACGACAGTGTCTTGTGGTAAAATATGTAGCACTGATAAATGCTTCCTTATTTGTAGTCAAAATATGCGAAGCTGCTGAAAAATCACTGAGAATAATGATGAACTCAATTAATATTTTTGATAAGAAATATAAGGATATTTCTATACTTCTCCTACACACAACAATGAGAAATTTACCGTTGACTGTTTTTGGAACTAGTCAAACTAATTTGGAGAAATATTCCACTGTAAGACTTCATCATGAGGCAGATTAATTGAAAGATTCAACGGAAGTTAGAGTAAGAAGTGTGTCAACAAAAACAATCCTATTCAAAAATCAATAAATTATTTGTGTGATTATCCATGGTTGTTTTTCATTTCAGTCCTGTTTTAAATAAGAAACACTGCTATTTGCTACATCTTCACATGATTCATGATTTTATTGTTGATGTAACATTTCGTCATAATACTTGTCAACACATATTCATTTTCGATTTTCATCTATCTACATGAAATGAAATAATCAGACATCAATTTTTTGCGTCAAAATATATGAATTCTGCTCAAGATGAAACGTCCTTCATTTTTGACGATATCGTGAAATGATATAAAAAAGTTTCATCTTCAGATTTGAAAATTACATTCAAATATGCAATCATATCTATTTGCCTCTAAAACGAGTTTTTCACTGTTTTGAAAATCATTTCCACTAGTAGGTACTGAACTTTGAAATCGTAAATCGTCGCTGATCGCCAAAGATATAAATGTTCATTATCGAAATTGAACGTTATTTATGATTAAGACTAAGTAGACACTGTTGACTGAATAGTAAGTATATTGTTTCACATGGCGTTGAGAATTGAACTTTTCTTGTGACGTGGTCATAATAAGTTTATTGGTTACAAGCAAGTTACAAAAATCACCATAGGATTGTATGTATTCGAATTTTTCATAACAATGTGAAGGAAGTATAAGGATGTTCATTTTCCCACCAAGAAATGCTGAAAAGTACCACTGAAATTGTTATGGATTTTCAATTTGGTTTCATCATGAATTAGTAATAAATTCGACCCCCTCTGACAACACGGCCCTGGTGCTGGGAGAATCAGCTCCTGCTATCCTTGTTTAGACAAAGATAGATACTATAGATGTTGCTTTCAAACAAACTGTTTTGCCAGGGGTGTGGAGTACTTATCTAGTCTGTTCAATGATCGAAGGTTTCACTGGTTCGACAAAACAAATGAGTAATGAGATTCCAAATGATACAAGTAATATTATTTCTGTCATCAAATAGAACATAATGGAATACTGATGTTCTCATCATCTAAGCATGAGTTTGTATGGTTTGTATAACTACCCGATTTTTTCAACTTTCAACATTGGTCGTCTGCGTCAGTGAGAGAGCACTACTTCCGCATATCGAACATCAGCATGCAAATACGTTTCCTGTATTCGAAGGAATATATCGAATATAATTTTAAATAAGCAATCGGATAATCGAATAAGTACATTCAACCACGATCAGGAACTACCTATTTTTGTTATTGTGCTGATAGCACGATCAGATGCATAAACATTATCATATTTAAATATATAATGGTGTAATTTATGGCAGTGTAGCATAGTTAGCAACATCAAACACTAACATCAAGATGAATAGCAAAATAATTCTTGCAGCTATCGTAATAATAGCCTCAGTTCAGGTAAGAAATATATAGTAATGATTCATATGTTTTCTCTCAAAAACTCTCATCAGGTTAGATCTGATATTACTGAGGAATAAAAGATACTGAAGTGAAGAGGGCATATCGAATAGAACTATTATAGAAGTGAATAACATTATCTCTATATGTGCGATAGCTGAGATAACTTAATTTTTTGTTCTGGTTAGTATTCAATATTTCTCAGATTTCATTCTAAAAAGTTGTGAGTGGGTCAATTTCTTTGATCTCATCGTGTGATCATGAGAAATAGAGGTTTGGTTTCATTTATACGCGATTGAATTCTAGAGGTTCCATGATACCTTAATCTATTCACTAACTGTCTTCACTAACGAAATCGCTCTCTTTGAGTTCCGGTTTCCCTATGAACTATCCAACTGTATATTTGGAACGAAAATCATTCAGAATTGTTCTGTATAACCTAATGATTGCTCTCAACTATAGATCATCTCAACCATGACAACTATCCCAACGAATTATTTCAGTCAATGTTTTTCAAACGGTAGAGATAATATGTATATTGTCATATTCTCAGATTGAGAGGATAATTCGATATTGCATTATTTCGTTATCTCATATTTTTTGTATACACTAGATTCTGAATGATTTTCTTCAGTCATTACCACAAAGGAATATATAATACACAGATGACGCAGTTGAATCAAGCAGAATTTTCACTAGTAATACCACTGATGGTCGAATTATTTCCGGAATTTTTTTCGAGCTCATGGATATTCTGAAAAAGTCGAAGACGATTCAATTTGAACTCGTGTGGTATTCGGTAAGGAAATTCCACACCAAATGTGTTTCCAACAACATCAATTCTCGTCTTTATCAAGTTGACAAAACCTGTCATTATAAACGTCAAAAAAAAATCCAGTATAATTCGCTGTTGGGTACCCACCAGGAAAAAATTTCCGATAAAATTAATCCGTTGCTATGGTGATCTGACAAAAATACACGTTCTGATTGGTTCTGATTCCACATATGTGGAATTTTCTTTAAAATTTGACGATTCTTGTTGAATCTCGTGAATATTTTTTCATGGTGCTCTATTTTATCCCCTCGTCTTATTTTCAGGTATCCAATGGATATTCCTGCGGCTGTGGATCTCCAATCACGTTGCCTCTGCCGTTTCCTTCCCACATCCCTATTGGCCAGTATTGCTCATGCAAACCTATTCATCTGAAACCGACACTTATTACCCCCGTGAGTATATATTCTTCTTATATACTATATAATAGTCTTCCTTTGTGCAATATCTCCGATATCTCAATGACTCACCAGAAATATAATGTCATCATCAACCTGTATAATGTTTTCACTCGACAAGTGTTATTATCGTATCAATGAACTTTTAGATACTTAGATATAGGTTTCATAGTTTTTTTTGTTGTCTGCATGTAACGATTTCTATAGAATTCATGTAATTGTCTAAGAGGATGATAAATGTAAAAACAAAAAAAACTCTGATGTACACAAAGAAATATACATATGAGCCTTATCATCTCTCTGAATATCTATGAGATATTCTAATTGGTATAACTGAATCCTGCTGAATTTCTTCATATAGTGCATGTGGAACAAAATATCATACCTGCCTCAATAATGTTGTGATACGTATTCCCACTGAAAGAATATGTTTCTACATGATGAATATTGTGGACTGAATACCAAAATCAGGTATTCGATAATATATGGTTTCAATCCTCACATTCATTCGACTCCTTCGATCACCTAGAAATGTCTCGGAGTTATTATCAGCTATATAAGTCCCGCTCTTTTCAATCCTGCACCAGTTATGACTCATGAAATGTTGTTTTCCAACGTTGAAGAAGCGATAAACGGGTTTCCCAAAACATTCTGTGATACTTTCATGTGGAATCACTTTTGCATATTTTTTTTTCATTCCAATATGGTGCAGAAGTATCTCAGTAGGTACTAGTAAACGACTGATAGGCAAGTCATGATGAATCAATTCATAGTTAACGAAACGACTTCATCCAGGATCATCCTTGTTTTCAGATTTTCTTCTGTTTGTTGATATTCATTCAGTGAATGGAAGCAATTTTGGAAATATGGGGACATCTGAATACATGAGACCGCTCATAATTCATAGTAATAGGATCGAGATGGATTCGAGAGAAATTAACTTGAGGTGTTTCATTATTATTTTATCAGTAGTGAACAAATTGATTTCTGATTTACAGCCTACCTGCCCATCTGATCCATGCTGCCCTCAACCAAACCCGTGTTGCCAACAATCTGGATTGACTATAAACCCTGCTATTCTGAAGAAACTATTGCCTCTCCTCCCCCTTCTAGGAGGAGCCTTGTGATTTATTTATGAATAAAGATTTTCATCCCATGTATAGTCTTCTTGATGCGTTTCCTATTATCGACACACCATGTATACGAACCTGGAAAAGAACTGTAAATTCCATGATTCGCATATTTCATTATGCGAATTATATTTGTTTCAGATCATTTTTCAGATACCAAACAATTTTCGAGACAATGACGTTTTCTCTTTCACTAGAGGAGAATAGCAACGTGCCATTACAACAGACCCCTCTGTGTTGAATATAAATATGAATTGACTATCATAGAGCTTCAGATCTGACAAAACGAACATTCGAACCTCGAAGTTCCAAGAAAATGGAGGTCAATCCAGGTTGGGTTAGATAAGTGTTATCGATTTTATTTCATGAGAATCCAATGATAACAATTATATGTGAAAAAATGCAAAAGATGTGTGGTGCAATTCGAAAACAGTTGACCGTTTCTGATAGGTCGTTTGATATAGGGTTGGATATATTGTTGTACATGTGACATCAATCTGAAAATTATTGATTAGTCAAATTTAATTGAAATCGTCATGACCAGACAATTATGTTTTGTTTTCGATTGAAATTATTTCATTCGAATTTGGAGGTTTATTAATGAAAAAACCTAGAATATACTGAATACTTGAGAATCATTCTTGATCAAAAATTGTTATTTTCACCATACATTGATTATGCTTGTGAAAAGATTTCGAAAGCGATTGGATATGAATATCGTGTTAGAAGGGGCGTAACCTCATATGCTAGGCAAGTTATAAACAACTCCATTATAAATCCTCTTTTGATTTGATACATGTGTATCAGTATGGATGTGGAGAAATTCCAAATATTTTAACATTTTAATGATGCAAAGGACATCGAATTGGCTTCCAGTTGAGGAATACATTCAATTTCGTACATTATTTATACACAAGATTTTGAATAATTTGCGTGCGACTTTTTTGAGTGAGAACTGTCGGTTCATGAAAGATATTCACCGTTACGATTCCAGACAAAAATAAATCACATCAAAATATTTCCTACCTCATTGATGGAACCCAAACGAAATATTCATGATGAAGGCATGACTGAATGTAATATCTCACCTGACAAAAACAAAGAAGAAGATCTACTCTATTTCACTCCTCTTTCGTGGGATATCTATATAAATATATATGTATTTGTTCATGTTTTTGTAGTGATCGTTGTTTCAGAATTTTCATTCTTCAATTTTCTAAATCAGCTGTAGTAATATATTATATATATATATATATATTATATATATATATATATATATATAATACGCCAAATAAAATACGGAACGGGTTCTATCCGGATTCTATGTTCAGTATGATTTTTTTTTCATTACCAAGCATGATTCTACAATGAAACGGCAAAGTTATGGAATCCTTCACCTATGCTTCGCTCATGACCTCCAGAATTTCGGAAATCTACTGACGGCCAACACGATGTTTCCCGAACATTGTAGGATTTCCTTTCGTGTTGTCAAGAGATATGAAAAGAGTAGAATAGGAGCTGAGATGCCTGTATAGAAAACGAATCTGGGACACACTGTATATATCAACAATGTCGGAGTATTTGAGGTACTCGTTTTGAAAAGGTGAACTCCTTTCTTGCATTCTTCAAGAATTGATCATTGAAATTTCATCATCATTCATACGATGTTACTTGTACTCATCTCTATACTGATGATACATTTGCCAACATAACCAATTTATATACCTAACCTGTGTATATAAAATTTGAATTCGAATAGTTGATGCTTTCCTCTCATATTATATGAATTCTTTGTATTCATCATACAGAATAAAGGATGCTGCTCCATTGAGAAAGGTTGAGGAATTTCCAATTTCCATCGAAGTTGTAAGGGATGCTAAGGATTGATCCCACTCACGTTCCCCCTCAATTGTAATCAAAGGTGTCCTTGAAAATGGCTTGACCAACGATAATCTATGGATGGTCCAGACAGCATTAGAATGCACGAAGCGTTCAGAACAACGGTCTGTACACATTCAACTAATTAGTGGAACAATTACTGAGATGTAGTGCCGAAATTGAATATACGTGCCGATAAGGCTCGCCACAATGGTTCGATAATAATTGCGGATCTCCTGGGCTGGTCTGTTGGCTAGGTGACGATTTGTATTCAACATGGCGATTGGCGAGCATATACGGTGTGACAATTCAAAAACTCGCAATAGGCTATATCTCAATAAGGAAAGATGAAATCAAAGGATGCCTCAAAAGTTTCTAGAATAGGAAGAGGGAACTAGAATGACATCAGAGGGAACTCACTCCCATCAACCCCTTAGGCTCCACCTTTCCCAGCTGAAGAAATTCAAATAGCAAACCCCTAATATTATCATTGATTCACCTTGTACAATTATCATTCAAACCATTGGATACCATTTTTTGTAACCTTTGTGATGCTGTATCAGAAGTAGAGAATTGCTATTTTTCCAGTCATGGGGATGAGTTCTCTTCCATATCATTTCAGTTCCCCTTCCCAACCTAACAACATTCAGGCATTTTCTGATAACATATTCCTTTTGTGTGAGATAGCCATCGTATATCTGTATATCTTCAGATTATAGCTGCACTCAAGATTCAAAAATTTAAGATTCCCAAAAAATATTTTTCTTCTTCTTTTCCTCTTCCAAAAACGTTTATCAATTCAACATCCAAGAGAAGAATCGCGGATATTTCACTCGATTTCACGTCAATCTGACCTGATTTCAAATAATCAATGATTGGATGAATGATGTGATGCTACTGGATTTTGAGTCTGAAATCTTCAATTTGAGAAGTGTGAAACTGATGATGAATGCTAAATGTGAGTGATCAACCGCTCGAATTGAATTGCAATCATTCCACTTTCGATTCCACTAACGGTAATATTCAATATCGGGAATTGATCACATGGTTTTTGGGAAGGTAGATCCATATGTTCGGTATTCGGTTTGGATTGCGACTGAGAAGTTGACGTACAAACAGAGACGCTGAACTGGTAAATGTGAAGAATGCTCTAGTGATGGGAAAATTGAACAAGAAAAGGAATAGATTTCTTCGTGGATATATCACCACTGAGATGAATGAATGTATCGAGCAGTGGTCACCTGAAATTTTGTATATCGGCATTGACATTTGATATTGGCGCCACAGTATCAACGGTAGTCTTCCGCATCGAAATATGATATCACAAATGTTGTTGTTTGTACGGAGTGTCAACTTACACCTTGTAAATAAACAATCACTGATAACATCTTGCGTATTCATCATTTGTCCACTTATGTGCAAAAATTAGTTAGGAAATTGCTAATCTAACGAAAGTTTACTAAAAATGACAGTATTTCTGTTGATTTCATTCAAAATAATGGATAATGAAACATGAGAAGTTGGTTTCTCAGAATCTCGAGTTATCGACTGAGGTTATAGGAAATGCATAGTAGGGATTTCACTTGTATAGAAAACTTCAAAGAATGTGGAAAAATCGCCTCGAATGATACTTGACAGAAAAACTGGGGCGAATGCTGGAGTGAAAATCCTGAAATTCCTTGAAAAAATTGTCCAACTGATTTGTGGAGTGAGATCACAAATATCTTCATTTTGTAATGTGGTTCATATGAATAATCCATTCAACATGTTGATCCAATATAATTCCCAATATTTCATGATGCTTCCATGTTCTCTTTCAAATTGTTCATTCGAATGACAGTTGGAATGGACTTATTAACGTTCGTGAAATATTCAGATATAATTATTATTGATACTTGTTGAGAGCCAAAATTTTATCCATTTTTTTCCATCCAGTACATGGATTTCCACTTCACTCGTGATTTTCAATGCATTCATCAATAGTTTGAAAGAAGGAGTTGAATACAGCAATAGAATTATACTGATATAAACCTTTTATTATGATACATACTCGATATTCATGGTATTTCAGTAGGAAAAATTCAATAGACGATGGAACTTGCAGAAATGAAGAGGATAATTCACAATTTCTTCGTGTTTCGTAGTTTTGTTCCCAAAAAAGGAATGTTGAAGATTCAAAGAGAAATGTAATTCATCAAACTTGTGAAAATAGAAGATATATTTTCGTGATTAGATCTACCATAATTACCTCAGTGGCAACTTTGGTGAGAAAATTGAAAATATGGTATTCTGCCTTTTCATGACATCGATCAATTCCTCGGATCGAACATTTCGATATGCAACTTCTTTCTCTCTCATATTTCATGTGTATCTTGATAACTCTTCGAAAAAAAATATTTCAATCAAATAATATCCATTTTTGTGATGGGCTACATAATTTCTCAATGATTTCATAATCCTAACAATTAGAAGTGATGAAATTGGTAACAAAAGGAACTTTCTTTTGAAAGAATTTGGTGATTCCGATCGAAACCCTGTATCTCTGAAACTGAGCTCCAAAACATAGTTAATGATAACTTTTTTTCATTTTCGAGGGATCTCTTAGCTTCCAAATTTTCCAATACACTAATACACCAATACACAAAGCCATGGTACTATCATGATTTGTTGAAAATCTTGATCGAGATATAATAAGCGATATTTTCATCTCATGCCTCCATCCAACGAGCGAACTAAACGAAGTTGTGAGGCTGTAATCGCATCCATTCCAGAGTAATAATAACCTCTACCACGAGAATGATATATGTTTATCATAATTTCCATACCGCCGTGGTGCTGCCTCCGTTGAAAAGAGCAATAAATGTCAGGCATCATTTTCCTTCATTGTCAATTTGTATGAGAGCAAATTCGGCTATTTAAAGTGTCGATCGTGCATTTGACGAGGATTCACGCTATTTTACATAATCTCTCCGCTCATCGCAAAGCTCATTTCCATGCTGTCTTCTGCACATCCTTCCCGAGGCACCGGCAAGTTTTGAAGACCCAAGGGAAGTCTATACATATCCAAATATGATGAGAAAGATATTTAAATCTAGAAATGAAGTACAGCTATCAAACGTATTGAAAATTTACCAGAATTTGGAGTTTTATAGAGGGCTCGGTAGATACCTATTTCAGATATTCGACATGAACATTGGAAAATTCACATCGCGACATTAAAACAGATAGTATTCCTACGACCACTGGTGTGAGTCAATGATGAGGAACAGAAATCAATCACATAAAGCTCCTCCTTACACAAAGTTTACCCAAAGTGTTGAGCAATATGAGCGGATGCTTTCTCAAAATATGTTGATCAATTCCGACTCCTAGATGATTACATACATACATACATGAAGACCTCGACATACTGAAGGTCCCTCCTCTTGTGTCAATACTTGAGCGATCTTGAATAGCAACTAAACATATGCTCCTAAATGAATTGGAAATTTTTGTTTTTTTACTGAATCAATTTGGTCTGAATCATCTATTACCAATGATTATTCCATGCTGATTGTTTTTGTGAAAATACCTACCCAATAATACCTATCCGACGCATACCAAACATTCCCAGTTGGTGACTTTTTTCCAGTTTTCCATATTGTTCAGTACAATGCGATGTTCTGTTTACAACTACTCCCAACACACCGAAACTGAGACTGGAAACTGAATGAACATTTTCGATAATGTCGGAAGTGGTGGTACTTCACAATCAATCAAAATTCTAATACTTCTGTTCTCCCTTTTATACCATTGTGAAATTTTGAAATTTGATGATACAAGTTGAAGATTCATACAATGCCTCAACTTTCATCAAGTATAAACTTTTCTGGCGAATCAACGATATGTATTCATTGTATGTGTGGTTGTGGAAAAAGTGTAGCACACAACTTAAATCCTAATGTAATTACGCACTTGTGGCGTTGAGTGTAGCCGCGTAGCGGCGAGTCTCTCTCTGTCTCTCTCTTTTTAGTGCATAATATGTAATTCACAATTCTTGTTACGTAATATACTTTTTTGAGGCAACTGTCTGTTGAATAGTCTGGTGCATTCAGTTGAATTGAACAAAGATATATATTATTCGTGTCGTATACTTTGATAACACTGTGAGAAGATTGGCAGAATAATTTTTTCGAGACCCACTAGGATGTTGCTTAGAGCTTCCCGCAAATTCATACAAATACCTACTCACTAAATAACTATCACGAGATTTGACGACAATAAATGTTTCATCTATTATTCTTTCGGGAAACTAAGTAATGAATGTTTACACCTGAATATTTCGGAATTCAGTAGGATTTGATTCCTGAATTGAAATATTTTCTTCAACTCTCTATTGATGATTGCATGTTGGATGTTTCAGTTCACGAATGATTCTCATTCAGTGATTATTTATTTTCATTGTTAGTTCCATGAATAATCATTCATTAGTGTGCTATTTGTACTGAGTATTTATTTTTTTCTTGAAACCATGCAACTGTAGATGTTGATTTTGGTCTGAGGATTGACTGCATATGGTACATATTCGCGAATACCTCTTATGAATACCTTGTGAGATACCAAATCTCATTTGTGACATACTGGTAATTGAACTGAGAAAGATTTCGAAAAAAAATGGGAGATTGATTGTGACCATTTACGCTGAAAAACTCGGAATATCTGGAAATATCGAAAAATGGCAATATCATCAGCTCATTTCCCAACAATATTACCGCTCAAATATATTTTTTTCATTCAATGAGTTGAAAAGTAATTAGTCAATGATTGAAACTGATCGAACGACCTTCTGTAATAGTAGACTTACATTGAACTTGAGCTGTTTCATAATATGTATAGTAACACAACACTGACTTCAAATAACCATGCATATCGCATAGCATAATATAAATATTATTGAAAAAATTGTTGCATTAGTGTATGCTCGCTTGCCTTCTGATGGATAAAATCATTCAATGATTTTATCTCCTGAAGAACGTAAGGTATCTGAAAAGTCAAGTCTACGGAATAGGACAGAAGAATATCATTCCGTATAAAAAAATGAATATCATCATAATGTATCGATATCGTATGTACTAGTGCTAATGTTGTTAGAGCTAGTTTCTTGGGATTCAATTTGCTCATCTTCATTGGAAATTCATTATTCTTCCATAATTCATAATATATTTATAGTTTAAGTAAGTGGTAAGAGAACATTTGGGAACATTTATGAATGAAGGGTTCAAATTCAAATAGTAGAAACGTGTCTCGACGATCTTACAGTAACGAGTTCGTTAATTGGGTAACACTCATGATGCTCACTGAACATTGGAGTACGTGTGTCAGTGATAGAAGTCACACCTTTCTTCTATGAAAAACTGTTCAGATCTGTTGATGACACGTTTGGTTTTTGAACTTGGTTCTGTTTTTGATTGATTGAGGATTCCAATAGCCATTTTCAGGGATTCAAAATGACTCCTCGGAATCGTTACCAACCACCATACAATTTTTTCAAATGGAACATTCTGTTTCTCATTATCCTTTGGAATTATGTGAGCTTGGTCTGTGTGAAGTCGAGATAACTCAAGGTAATGTTCTAATTTTTCATAGAGTGAGAGACATATAATCAATTGAAAAATCATCGAAGGTATCTGGGAATGAAATGACACATGGGATATTCCACTGGAACTGAAAAATCACATTATTTCAACAGAAAAAAAAACATGGATTCTTGACATGATCTGACAATTTTCAAAATCGTGCTACGGTTAGTTTTCTTCGAGATATATAGAGGATGAAATAATCGCTCTATAATTCAAAATCACAACCGTTGAATTGATTATTACTTCAAATCATGACAGGTAATTCGAACCATGATGTGAATAAAGACTGGTGTTCCAACTCCCTATACCCAGCCACTGAAAAAGTTGAAGATTGCTGTCTACATTTTGATACCTGACTATGGCTGCCCAAGTTTGACAATAGATGTCATCACTTCTGTCGATCTCGAAGATTTCCTTGGAAACTCTTGAAAACATGATTTGAATTCGAAATTCAACTCGAATGCAAATTTTGAACCATTACCTATCGGTCGCTGTCAGATATCCGTCATTATCAGTGGAAGCATAATTGACTTCACAGGATCGACAACCGTATCATTTGACAGGTCTACATATTTTGGAAAGAAACAATCGAAGACTTATTTCACCATCCTATATCCACCTTGATTCAAACTATATATACTACGTCAGCAGTGGTACCTACATTTGAAATTTGCAGCAGTTATTGGTCTCAGCTCCTGAATAATAAAAATTACTCCAACTGTTGATATCACTATTCACGGAGTCGAAATAATTCCCACCATTCATCGATAGATGTGATGAAATTATATATTCAGTGTTAATGGTTCTAGATGAAGTAATTAGTTGATACGGGTGAAGAGTCTTTTATAGATGTAAATGAATCTTGCAGTTTGCGATTTCACTACGAATTGTATTTTGCGAAGACATTTCAACGATATTTGAATTATCAATTTTTTGTAAAAATAACTACACTCCGGTTGTTCATTCATTCAAGTAATATTGGAGACAATAGTTTCCTGGCGTTCAATTTGTATGAAGTGTCTCAAATAATTTATCGATGCGTTGATTATCATGAAATGTATTGGTTTTGTCATACAACTTGTCGATTTTGTTGAAAATTCATGTATGGTCAATGAACTATACTTATTCATTGGTAAACATGACTTGACATTGTTCTGTTCAGAAGTTCAATAATTCGATGATGAAATAAATGTAAGCGAAAAATAAAATAGGAGTAGAAAATTCTAGTCTAGTGAGTTGGAATTATGAAAGTCATCAACAGTTATCCTTACCAACTATGGTGTCTATTATTGTCTCAGGATGTTCATATAGAAATTGGTGATTGTGTTTTATTCATATTATATAAGTCGAAATGATGAGGTGCTGTCTCTTTTTTTTCTGCTATTATGTGATTGACTGAGGCTAGTTTCATCCAGAATATAAAATGTTCTGTGTTTTGTTCGAAGATACAATATTCTTCGATTCTATTTTCAGGTATTCAGAGTAATGAATATTGGTGTTCAGTAATGAGCTGTGTCTTGGAGAAGTGGAACGAAATTGTAATGAACAATTACTCAATTATTATTCATCCAATTTATCGATCAGTTCTAGATAATATGATGATTCTCTTGCTATTAGGTACGGTTCCTCTTGATAGAAACCTGTTCAATTGTAGCGGTAACTTATACAACAATTTTCAATGCTGTTTTGCCACTGATAATAGAGACTCTTCAAATAATATTCAACTATTTGAAGCTTGACGACGAAATGGTTCACTGATATTACTCATTTTCTGCTCTGCCCATTACGATTCGGTGTGAATCGATTCAAAATTTTGAGGGATGGAAAATATATGAAATTTTCTCCATGCGTTTCATCTCCATGCATTCAGATATCTCTCGCTCTATATGATGTTGAGAAAGCAAGACCAGCGGTCTTAACGATTGTAGTTCAACATATGGTTCGTGAAACTATTGAACAAAAAAAAAATAATAATGGAGTGTCCTACTATGGAGCGGAAAATGTAGGAATTCAACGAAAGGAGCTCCCTATCCAGATCATAAACTGGGACATTGGAATTTTCTGAATACGCATTTTTCGATGTTTCCTCCCAAGAATGCTGAAGAATGTGATGTGAACTATGATATTGTGAAATGATGAAAAATTAAAAAATAATTGGAAAGTCAAAAGAGCGGACCTTCGAACTTATACCCGTAGGAATGCGGAAATGCGTAATTTCTGAACTATGATTTGATCCACAATCAAGAATGTTGACAAAATTATCAGAATACTGCTGAAAGCCCTGAAAGATGAAGATCAAAACGAACTGCGATATTTCATTTAGTTCTATACCCCATTCGTTGATCCACTCTTGGGATCATAATATGAAATTATACAAGTCCGAGGGAAGGAAGTTCAGATTATCAGGTTGAGACAACGAGAATGGAGTGGAAAATCAACTTAGTCGGTGCCGAGAAATTACTGATATTCGAGACAATTTCATAAATTTCTTCCACATCAGTGTCTTGAAAGAAATGATAAGGATTTGTAAAGCGCCAATAATCGACGAAATGAAATGATAACTCTCGCAAAATGCGCCACTCGGAGAAACACGAATGACTTATGTTGAGTCAGTGATTCTCTACTTTGGCCAGTTTGATTCTTCCGTTTGACGATCTGAGTCGTAATATGGGCACTCGCGTTTCAAAAATGGAAACGTTTTTACAATTCAAAGTGAAAAAAAAATTGGTGATGCTGAATAGCGTATTATCAACGGAAAGAATCTCGAATGAATCTGGGCCATGTACATGATGTATCGGACCTTATATTGTGACTCCGTGATCCATTTATTATGTGAGTACAAAAATAATTCCATTTCAAATAACATGATGAATATATTTTTACGTGATATAGAGAATATTTTCTTATAAGACTCAATAACGAGATGGATATTGAGTAACTATTCAGTACATGTATATGTCTGATATGTCATGAGAAAATAGTGCGGAATTGCAAGACTTATTCTCTTTTTTTCCACATATCTGCATTGTCGAAAATATATGTACAGTGTGCCTAGTAGTTGATGCTTCTGCTCGACATCTCATCTTGTTTTTGGAGATAGAAAATTGCGATTTACCCTTCACTGCCTTACTTTTTTTGTGAAACGATCAAAAGCGTGACAGAATTTTCTCAGCACTTTTTTAAATTAAATACAGCAAAAGATTAAGAATCCTCACTTCTCGATCTCCTTCCGTATCTTAGTTGCTTCTCAACCCAACAGCAAAATGAAAACGGGCTTTCATTCAACTTTTCACATGCAGTGTGGAACAGCCAAATGGAATAAATTCGATAACGAAAAAATGAGATTGTGTTGGGAAAAACTGTCGGACACGTCGATTTTTTTTATCAGATGCGCATTTTTTTCAGAAGAAAAATAATTATATAGGGTGTGTCATGTGACAGTGGCCGCTACCAACTTTCTCATTTCAAATACAACCCCCTGTATATTATTTTTCTGGATTCTTCAGAAAATTCTAGACATAATTCATGCACAATGTCTCTTCCTATCTTCAACTGTTTCGGAAATATCAAGTGTTTTCAGATGTATTACAAAAATCATCATGAAAAAATGAAAATTATTTTATTTCACAAATTCGCTAGATTACACTCAATACTCATTACCCATTCAGCTCTTGATATTGAGAAAATAAGCAAAAACCATTATTGCGTTCTTTTTTACTGACAGTTTTGTTCGTTTTCGTATAAAACTCATAGCCCTAGCAACTTTTTTTCTGTCTGCATGACAGTAGTGATCAGTGTCAGTGCTATTGTCGTTTGAATTTCGTTGACTGTATGTAATAATATCAGAAAAATGGTTCATTTAACAGAAATGCACAAAATAACCATTTTTCAAACGATAGGTTATGGAGATAACAACTTTGACAAACTTATATCTTTATTCAGCAAACCCATAAGTTCCTGCCAATATACTATGGTTTCAGCAAGACAGAGCACCAATGTCCGGCAGTACCTGAACCAAAATTTTCCCAATCGGTGGACAGGAAGGCGCGGATCGATAGAATGGCCAGCACGATCTCCTGATCGGACGCCATTAGACTTCTTTTTGTAAGGATATGTGAAAAGTATTGCATACCAAACTGAATCACTCAACTTAGATGACTCAAAAAGACGAATCATGCTTGCGATTAGATCAGTCACGCCTGAGATGTTGAGTAACGTTAGAAGACATTTCTATACCAGATTAGCATGTTGCCAAGACGTTCTCGGCGAATATTTTGAACATCTATCACATTGAAATTATTGTTCCTTCGTTTTTTCTACTTTTTTGTGGAATGAAATAATCTTCAAATTCCAGTAATACATCTGAAACCACTCAATGTTTCAGAAACAGTTGAAGATAGGTATGGGACATCGTACATGAATTATGTCTGGAATGTTCTGAAGAATCCAAAAAACTGATTTTATACGAGGGGTTGTATTTGAAATGGGAAATGGGTATCGGCCAGTGTCACATGACACACTCTCTATGATCATTTTCTTTTGAAAAAAATGCGCATCTGAAAATACAAATCGACCTGTCCAAGCGTTCTTCCCATCACGCTCTCATTTATTCGTTATCGAATTTATTCCATTTTCGGAACATGAGGCCTATTTTTTCAAATGGGACACTCTGTATATTTCAAGCTCATTGGAAATATACAATAGGTGCAATCATCCTCACTGGAGATACTTCAATTCAATGTTTCACTCTCGGCATGTTGAAAGTTCGTTCGATTGAAAAATATAAATACTGTTCAAGATCAAAACATGGGGGCTGGGAAGATTCGTCTACGGCAATGTTCAAAAGAAATTGTTCAATGAATAGGACAGTTATGTGAAAACCGCAATAATCATCTCCCAAAGACAACTGAAACATCCAGCAAAATCATGGAAATCAGGACTCACTGCTCATCTGAAGTGCATGAAGTGCATTCATTGCGGTTGTTTCAGCAGTTTACATAATCATCTATTAAATATCAAATCGAAGGTTATATTTTTCCTCCATTTCTTTTATCATATTACTCAATGAATGGTACAAGACGAATATTCAACAATATCGAGTTGAATGTTCGTCTTGTACCATTCATTGAATGGGGATACAGGAGGAATTGAATACAATTTTCATTGATGGAGGTCAGGATACGTAGGTAATATTTTTTCTGATTATCATTCAATGACCACCGTTATTGTCGGAGTCTTTGCCTACGTTTTTGCCGAATCGCATCAACATGAGTTTTGTATTCTGTCACAAAAAGAGTGCACAATATCTTGGAGTATTCCCCACATGTGGAAGTTCAAATTGTTGAATCAATGGACCGACAGAATGAACTACTCATCCCTATCTATAAGTGAGAAAATTGGATATTCAAATATCCTCTGACCATGAGAGCATAATGGGTGAAGCAACAATCGCATAGAAAGCAGGAAACTCTCAAGTTTTCCGTTCGAAAATGGTCATTTTGCTCAAATATACAATATACAGGAATGGGGATTATAATTGATGAATTCATAGTACCTAATCTAGAAAAATTCACATTTCATCCAGTGTGAAGACTGACTACGGACTACCACTCGAAGAGGGTGAGTTTCTGGAGATATATTTGATTTTTAGTTATATTAGGAAAGGAAGAAGAACTGAAGATATATTTTCATAACCACCCATGATATGATTCAACGTGGCGATATCGTTTTTTTCATTTCCAAATATGGTCCCCATCATGTGCTTACAGATTCCGGATTTTTGTCATTCTGGATCCACCCTCATATCATACAAAGTGTTTCGATTGTGTTTCAATCTAGTTTAGACATACAACATCTTCTTGAAACTATGAATCAAAAATCATCGATTCCACTTGTTTCGAAGAAAAGTGAGTCAGCATGCACCATATCTAAAGTTGACGATGGTTTGACAAATACGAAACGTTGGAGGGAGAAATTGATATCAGCACGCCGAATCATATGAAAAACTGGTATGAGAAATTTCTTCTTCAGATTCATTATATTTCTTATAGTGGCGTCAAGAATTTTATATTTTTCAATAACGAATTTCTTTCGATATAACATAAGTAATTGCCATTCATTCTTATCCGTCAATTCTAGTTTATGAAGCATTATCTGTTCAATCAATTTCGCGTGACTAATTCGTTGTGGGACACCATATATGTTCCACCATACGTATTCGCGGCGAGTATGTAGTGTAAGGTAATAATGACATACCTTGTTTGATATAAAGGATATTCAAAATGTTGATGATTCTTGATAACGAGCAAGTTTTTCAGAAAATCTTGTGAAAGACAAATGAAATTTGAATCAACAAATCTATACCAATACGTTTTCAGGTCTCATTTCAAAATGATTCCCCGATCCGGGATTGCATGCTTCTTATCGTATTTGCCCGTATTACATCGCGATAATGTATTTCCCAAGAAGGATCCAGAACGTCTTCCATCGTCATAATCAGCAAGCTTTGAGCAGCTTCCGTTTGTTTAACGAAAACTGAATGGAAACTCAATTTACTGTTACTTCAAAGACAGTCGAATGAATCCAACAGAGCGAACGTGTTCACTGGACCTTCGCTGATTGTTTTTTATAGCATGTTGAAGATTAGCTGATGTTCATGAAACATGCGAAGGTTCGTTTTGTGTCGGAACACAAAAGGCATTTTTCGATTGTTTGGCATTTTCTGAGGACTTCGGGATCGCTAATATCTATTTGGAATTCTTGACAATTTGCTAGTCTTCAAATTCAGTACGGTGCGTTGATTTTCAGGACAGACATTATTTTGATATCACCTCTTCTATTTTCGATGCAGATTCCCACTGCAAATATATTTGTTTTTCAATAAACACTCTCCATCGTATCTGAGACCGATACTTGATCCAAGTCGGTAAAATGAGAGTATACACAACAAAATGATAACAAAAATATTAGAAATCAAAATCAGTGAATGACGGTTTTGGAATAATTCCACTAAAGAAGGTAAAATGAATGGTATCACCTCATACTGTTTTCATCCAATAATAAAATATGTGACAGATAAGAGGTATGTACAGAATTCACGAGTTACAAGTGGTGTATGTTTTCTCGCGGTCATTGACTTTTGAGAGAAAGTCTATCCATTCAATTACTGCGCGAATTCGTCAATCCACAAGATTGCTAGGAGAATGAAAAATTCAATAGGTGAGTACGAATGGTTATTATTGTGGATTGTTTTCTCAAATCCGTATTAGATCATCATCGTACAGAAAAGACAAATCTTACTATATCTAACTGGAACAGTTCTGACTCGGACATTCCTATACATCCAAGTGCCAATTACAGCTATGTCCTCATACTGTATTTTGTTGACTGTGCACTGACGAAACTACGAGTAGTCTGTCCAATTGGTTGATGAATTACGGGTGTGGAATTTTCATGGCATACTTGACCATATTCTATTGCTATACGTGGGGATTGGAAAACAAACAAAACATGTCCAACAGTCGATTTTAATCGATGATTATTGAAGTCAGTCTTGCATAAATGTGATGGACTGAATTTCAGAATTTATGTGCACCTCATTCAAATTCGATACAAGAAACTGAAATAGATTATAAAAAGATTAGAAATTCATCCTTGCAGTATTCGAGTACGAAAATACAATGATAGTTCAGCATTCTCGTTTATGACACTGCATTATTCACAACAAAATATGTTATGAAATGATCTGATCGAAAAAAAGCCTTCTACTTGACGAGAGAGGGTTCCCAGCGAGGTTCACTTGGCGAAACATCTGAAGGCTTCCCAATCTAGTTATAAGTGAATAAAAGTTTCAGCAGAATTTCTATTTGTTCTAATAAAAGTAAACGAATCAATTCCCTTGAAATCTGAGATGAACTGGTTAACTTCTGATAGAAAAAGATGATGAAATGAACGGTGAGATGAGGATTGCTTCATTCAAATGATTCATTCGATAATATTCCCTGATATATCATTGAACATCGTAGCTTTGGTGCTGCTCATGTCACGTTGGGAAAGCGACTCAAGCAGTGATAAACAAGGTCTTTCAAGTCGAGCTGGGTCAATTTTATATGGAAAACTGCTAGGACTATTTTCGTGAAAATCTGTTCGGGGAGTTTCCAAAGAGCTCATTTAGTCACCATCATTTTAAGTGGAAAACCTTATTCATCATTTTTGTAAATACATAAAATATGACCTAATTGGGAAGATCATACGTTTGAAGGAATACATCTTTGTTTCAGTTCATTTCGGAATTTTACGACAGATGCAGACTTTGACAATAAAAACTATTTTAGGGAATCCCGCAGATTGATGCCAAATATTGTCGAGATTTCATTTGCACAGAATTCTTGGAATTTCCTTTCCTTGTTCCTGAACAGTAACCTACAGGCAGTATCCTCGAGACTTGTTCAATAGAGATCTACATTCCTATTCCTCAATTACTATAAAATTTTACGAAGAGTGCAGAATTGGAAATTTCGGAAATTCTGTAACATTATTTCCATCAAATTGTGGATTATGAACTGGAAAATAGGAAATACTTCCAATATTTGTAAATCTATAATGAACCAGGTTCTTCCAGGAACTTGAAGAAAAACAGACTTTCCCTAAATCAATAAATAAATAATCAGTATTTTGCAATTGTGAAAGAACCACGTCAGAGAGTTATGGGTCAGATGTATTTTTGTTGTACAAAACATGAGGATGCACAAGACAATGCCTTAGAGCTGCTACCATGCTAAGTGCAACGAATACTTTCCACATGTGTTGCACAAAATATTCATTGTACCATCAAAAGACCTGATGTGGAATCCAATTCTAGAAATTGTCACTTCCGAACGCTGGGATTCATCGATACTGCTAACCGAAAACAATGAAATTATTATATAATGATATATTTTATAATTCGTCGATTGAACAGAGAATCACAACAACAGAATCGAAATGAATTATACTAAGAACATGAAACATTCAATTAGTATATAATATGAATACACAATCATATCCTTCGTTCTGAAAAATGAATTAGTTATACAGTTATGAGGTCGTTGGAGTGATGTTTAATTTTGTCTTGCAACTCTTAACGTGAATTCACGATACGACCAAACTGTGTAGGTAGTCCTAAGAGTTGGAATCGCATGAAACATGAAACCCTGAACTTTTTGATTGCATATTTCATGTTATCTAATTGATTCCAATTTCCTCCTTGTGATTATTCATTCATTCAATAAGGATACATCCAAAACACACTCATACGTATTTGATTTCGATATACTCGTAGAAAATGTGTACCTATCCATATATTATATGTTTTTTGAGCAAATCCAACTTCATTTGCAGTGTCTCCCGTATCCTAGCAGAGGGGTAACCTTTCTTTTTTGAACAACCTGTATACGGATTCCGTGATCAACAGTGATCAATATTTTCCGAATGAATCAAACAACCATCATAATATAGATGCATGCGTCCACATAGGTACGGTAGCTCATGATCAGCTGGTGAAACAATGAGCACAAAACTACAACTCAGTGAAACGTGATTTGGAAAGCATAAAATTTGGTCCTATTGTGCGATTTCGTAGACAATGTGGGCGCCAGCGTAACAGCAAACGAAGGCGAAATCCCCTGCTGAGGCGGAGCACAGTATGTATTGGGATGAAATTGCTGTGATCCATTTGCAGCTTCATTTCACAGCTCCACAATTCCATGATGATGAAATACTCAAATGCTGAGCAAGAAATTCACTTTGCGACTTTCGTTCCACGAATTCTGGAAGAGGGATCGGATCATGGGGGTAAAACGAACTTTACCATCCCGATAAAATTACGAACTGTTTGTTGATTTGATATATCATCAGGAATTTGGCCCGGAACTGCCATGAGAGCCATCATGATATAGCAATTATCATTAGATAATTGATATTTGAAATATCACGATATAATGAGTTTGTGCCGTCATGATAAATAATGGGAACAGGATAATCTATGATGCGAACCGAGAGGTAGATAGGCAACAGATACCTTTTTTGACTTGCGCGAATTTTCATCAAATCAATTCCTACTGCACTTATTCTACTGAGAGTGGAAAGAATTAAATTGATTTCTCAGTGCAACTTCAGTACATGAGAAAGCGCAAATTTGACCTGGAGTACTGTATGGACTGCAGCTCCCAGACACGCTGAAGCTCTTGAATTTCATTCAGAAGAGAAATTCTATTCGCCTAGTCGGTGATACTACACTCACGAATTCATTGACCTCCCTAGAACCCTACAACACCATAGGAAGGAGTCAGGGTCTAGACCTGCCCCCAACTTCACTGTACCAAAAGCATCAATAAAGCGACAAAGTTGTAGAATTCTGTGCAAAGTGAAGTCTTCATTGATGCTCACGACTTTTGAACTTTCCAAAAGAATTCCAAAACCTTCCTTCTCTATCAAAATTCTACCGCTGGCTGTCACGATGTTTTTCGATCATTACAAGTTTTCCTTGTCAAGAGATGCAGAAAAGTATCCACTTGTTGATCCGAGTTATTCCACTGATAAAATTTGAAATTTCCTTCGATAAACTAGCAGCCAGAGTGTTCCAGTGAATAACACGCCTAGGTAATTGGAGCTATCAAGGACAAAATGAGGCTCTTACAATACTGAAACTGGTCCATGACAAAATCATGAGTATTATAGTATCATCACTACCTGGGATAATATAGTAATACCACTACCTTTGATGGAAAAGCCAGATCTGACGATGAAACTATCTACATCGTCGATAACATGCATATGGCAAGAGAGTAAGATTCCTCCAGTCATAACAAATATTATTGTTGGTGGCTCAAAAATAAAACAGGCATCACGTACTCTAGTACTAATAATAATTCTCCTATATCAAAACAAACTTTTTTCAATGAGACATAGTCCCACTCATTCATGAGATTGCATTTTCTTCAGTTTGTATGTGATGATGTGAGAACATTGATATCTCACTTCCGATTTTCTGCACTCATAGTTCGTTATAACAATTTTGTTCCTTTCATGGAGATGGGAGGAGTGAGAAGGAATATCTCATTTTCTGCATCGATTTCGAATTCATCGGAAACAGTTGTTGATATAATGAATGTTGATAGCCAATAGGCACTGAAAAGTGTCAATTGACAGGGCAGACAAGATACTGCAGACGAAGAATCGTTCATTTTCATTCCCGAAACGTCTGAAGGAGCGATGGAAGGAATTATCGAGAATTCAGAGAGAAACTCATTCTTTGATCGCAAAACTGACACAAATCAGAAATTACTCAATCAATTTTCATGTATAGTCGTGGTGAGTTGAGATGGATGAAAAATTGTCAGCCAATCTTTCGAATCTTTGCTATTTTAGACAGAATGTGTAACAGATTGGAATCTGTCGGCAATGTTCTGAATGGTATTCACCTCAAATAATTCAATGGCTTCTCACGCTGTGGCTGTTCACCCTTATTTGCCACGTTCATCACCAGCTTCTTTTTGAATCCTTCGTAAGAGGCTACCGAGTTCAGACTTCCATCTTGGTATTGGTTTGATAGGACAGTCTCACAGCGATTTTCAGATTTTTGCAATATACATTGAAGTATTGATGGGCTATTTCAACGATATGGAGAATGTTTCTTCATGATTAGAGTTCAATAAAACATGTATTAGAGAGGTAGTGACCAGTATTATGATGTATAGTGGTTCATGAAAATGAGGAAAGTAATATAAACATCGCGTGAACAATATTTCCACTCAGGTGTATATGACTCATTTGTAAGTCTACATTTTATCAAGAATATCGAATCGTTTACACCCAAACATGAATTCATTTTGTTATTGTTCCCAATATTGGTTCTGTTTGTCTAGAAATGAGGTAACCGCATCAACATGTAAATGGGTGTTTCTATATTTTTTCTTCAAAACACCTGCAGTGTCTAGATCCGTACAAATTTTGGTCGTAGAATTCCAAGGTCCTATCTATCAGTTTTGTACGGGGAGTTTTGTTATAAATTATGATGAGAAGTCATGTTTCCATGTAGAACACCCATTCATATCATCAAATGAACTGAAACTCAATCAAAACCTCTTTCAATTTTTTGCTTGGTCCTAAACCTTGAGAGTGAGTTTCCAGAAATGTAGCCACATTTCTGTGACATTTGGAATTTGGCAGTTTTTCGAGTTAGTCTGCTCAAAATATGCGCAAATCTATTATCATCAACACACTAATTGTCAGATTTTCATGAATCATGACGTTTCATAGCTCTCCAATTACTTTCTTGCTTCAGATATGTGCGAATCTATTATTTTCAATACACCCAGTGATTCGCAAATTTCATATCGCAGATTATATGTATATTCAAGTATAGTACTCTTTTTTCCACAACGAAATCCTAAATGTAATAATCTGAATGATCGAACGTTGTCTACAGTATACCATGCTACATCCGTGTTCACAAACAACAAAGTTTACATGGGACAATCTGGGAGGTAGTTAGCAAATAGCATTGCGTCTATAAGAATGATTGAGAGTTAGCAAGAGAGTGGAAAAAACAGATGTGCTTTCGCTGAATACACACTCAAACGAAATCACTATGGTTATGACTTAAATGACGCTAAAATTCTGTGTGATAAAAACAACTTCCAAAAACAAACTCTTCTCGAAATGGTAGGTAGTCATCAATAGTGAGAGAAATTGTATGAACGATCTGCAAATCTGAGAATTCTCAAATTCGATTCCAGATATCTCATCAACATATTCAAGGATTCTAACAATCCAAAGTTGGCAGTGGACACATGAAACATTGTTTTGTGAGCTTTCTCACTTCCATTTTCTATGCTGTTGCGTGGCCGATCACCATGAGCTCTCTATCAACTACGATATTGACTGAGGAGGGACTTTTACGAAATTGAATTCTCAATATAATGTTATACAATATTCTACTGATAGTTTTCATGTCTGCTACACTGTGAATGTCGTTTCACGTTGGAATCTTAATGATGTTATGCTGTTATGACTTTCTCTATAACTACTCACAGTAGTATAAGTCCTCATATAGATATTATTTTTTCGAGACACAATTGTTCGTCAATTTTTTCCATCATTTCAGATGTTCTCATGAGAAGAATGAAATTTTCCCTACAACAGGAAGTCAATCGTTTCATTCATTGACTGCAACCACAGGAAAAAAAAAAACTATTGTCGTCGTTGTTTTCCAAAACTGTTAATTTCAACTAGTCCAGTCAGGAGACTAGTTTCCATTTATATGAGTATATATACATGGAAATATACATATATATCTGAAATACATTCGATCGTCTTTTGAGATTATCGATAGATCGACAGTTTACAGGGTGTTCTTCTGAAAAAAGAAACTATACACTATTTCTGTATCTGACGGTGAGAACACGCCTTTTGAGTGACTCTGTATAACGTGATACAAACTCCACCATTTTAAACTAATACACGCAGGACTTAGTTTCGCTACGGCCAGAATGTCAAGTTACTCCAAATTAGAGGTTTGTTTTGAACAAAAAATTTGCCAAATTATTACCACGTTATCTGTTGGAGAGTGGTATAGGAAAATCACACAAACAGATTCGAAAAGTAATGACGAATCCAAAGATGCATCAATATACAGAATGTCTCATTTGAAACATGAGAGTTGATGCTACTTTGGTCATAAGTGAGCATATTTCAAATGGAAGAAGCCAAATTCTCAGAATAATCAGTCTCCTAGTTTCATGTAAATGTCCTAGGTACAATCGACCGTAAGACAGCCTGTATAAATTCATCTCTTCCCACAGTAATTACCGAACGTCAAAACGAGTTCATCAATCATCGCGGAAATGATTCAAAGTTTTATTATGGGTACTAAGTACTTCGTGAATTGTTCGAAAAGTCGGATATTCTGTGCAACGAATGGAAATGAAAGCAATAAATTCTGAAATCGAGAGAGAACTCAATCATTCTGAAATATAAATGACACGCTCGCGAATGAAAAAGCTTTTCTAGATAAGTCGCAAACTCAATAACTTGCGCATACTCAATCGCCATTCGATGTTTAAAATATATCGTTGAAGACATGTTCAGATATAACGAATGAGTTTTCCATGTTTCCGTTTGTGATGAAAAGAAGTAGGTTCACAAAAGATGGATGAACTTCATGAGGGGAAAGTGCCATGAACGCATTCAGGCGTTATCGAGGATTTATAGCACTCAAATATGGCTGAGAATCAGTCAACAAGCATAAATGCATAGTAAATATGATGTGAGCTATTCTCGATCAAAGTTTTCAGTTCATAGGGATGTTCTCAGAAGTTAACAAAAGAATATCTCATATAGGTAGACATCTAATAGATTTTCCGAATTCTGTTAGGTTTTCCATTGATTCCAATATAGAAGATAGTGAGATATCGTTGGAAAGATAGATGGTTTTTGCACAGCATAAGGATTATACAGCAGCTTCACTGTACCACTGTGCATTTCAATAAGTGCGTTTTCGCTGACCTTGAACATCTCCGGACCTGACAAGCGCCCATATATTTGCCGGTCGGTGTTGAGAGTGCCAGGACCGGATTAGGATATTACGATGAGTAGGTTGAAAGTGATATATACAAGTTCATTCTCCTGCACGAGGTAATATAAATATATATGTATAATATAAATATATATATATACATATACTCATATATATATATATATACTCACCCTGTATATATATATGTATGTCATCATAACATCATAATATGAATATATTCATAATGATATATCCATACAGAAAATTCAATCGAAGACACGAAAACTTGACGGTGCCATGAAAATTCACAGATGTTGATTATTTTTTATCATAATAAAATTTTCGAGCAAGTGATATGAAACCTCTCACCAATGGAAAACTAAAAGAGATAGACACAGGGTTGATCAAATAAGAGTGGAACTCCATTCGATAAGTGATGAGGTGAACTTTTGTTCACACAACGAATATCATGAAAATATTAGATTTCATACAGGTGGACTATTTTCCAGATACAGTGCCCAACTCCAGTTTTTTTCATGGTGGACATATTGGATATTATTGCCATTGAAGAGAACGAAAAAAACATATCACTCAACATATTCATCATTGATGATATCAGAAAAATTCAAGAATTCTACTTGACACCTCTGTTCATCACTTAAATCAGCCAGTTCAATTCATATCCAACATTTTGCGAATCCTACTTGGATAATATTTCATGAAGATTAGAAACTGTCGAAATTTTATATTCCCCTACCTATTCATCATATCATTTTTTCATCAAGGTTACAACGAATGGTGAGTTCCACCTAATTTCCAAATATTTGTTCCGCCCTTTCCAATAGCATTGAAAAACTGAACCTGGATACTATAACCGGAAAATAGTTGACCCTGTATGAAATGAAATAATTTCACGATATTCTCCGTGTATTATTGCGGTTGTGTACTGAAATTCGCTTCATCATCTCTTCATCAAATGAATTCGAAATGGGAAGAAAAACTTGGTTCTCAATTTTTTTCAATATTTTCCATTTTTCCACGACATTTCATTTTATTTTTTCTAATTTGTATGACTTCGTTTTTCTACCACTTCACGACATGGTAAGAGAGGTAAAAAAATTATATGTTTGAAACACAAAAGTTTTGTCCAGCATGTATAAACACCTCCTCCGTGTGATCCATAAGCCTTCGAAGAAAAATATAATGATGTATCGTCTGATTCTGAATCGTTCAGGCACGTATTATCAGAATAACGGATTCCTTCCATGGCGTTCAAGTGAGCATATCGTGTTCGTTTTCAACTGGAATCTCAGAGGAAATATCACTGAATACGTGCCTGATCGTCACTACTCGGATGTATATTTCTAGGGTGTCTCTGCATCCCCACCATATCACTCCCGGCTGCGCAGGATGTTATGCGCGTACTTGAGAATTGTAGGAGTGTGACGCTGCTGTATAATCCTGTATGATGCTGTGTTTTTTGTTCAAAGTAGGTCTCGAGATTCGATGAGAGTATGCGAGAGACAGGATACAGCTTTGCAGATGGAAATATGGATCGACGGGAAAACTAACGAAATTCAATAATATAGGAACATGAAGAGCCCCTGGTAATTGATTTGGATATCTCCGAAGCATTCGACATCGATCGTGTTTGGCAACGAGGCGTGCTATCGGAACATTAACAGATACACTACTCTAGGTAGTAGATGGAGTCTCACTGATGACAATGACTATATCAATGCTCGTGTTTCACAAGGATCTGTTTTGGCAGTAGCTTTGTTTTTGCCGCATATCAATGATCTGTGGAAAATGACCTCATGCCCACTCCATAGCTTCGCGTATGATAATATAGTTCATATCGCTTGCTCTGAAGCTCCGATATAATCCGATGTGGCAAGAATTATGTGATTGGTACCTGAAAATCTAGTAGAATTTATTGCTACAAAGGAGTAAAGCTTATATCTTTTATCAGGAATGCAGATCACACAATGTCCACTATCAGATTCCACTATTCTTATAGAGTCGTCAATATCCATGTTCAGTATCGCCACCAACAGCGTTCTCGCATGGGACGATCGTGCGAGGTCCATTGCGAGGATTTCTTCACAATTACTTGGCTTCCTGTTCCGTGAAGGTGGGTTCTTTGACCTGCCCTGGAGTACTATTCATATGTTCGGGATTCAGCTTCCCTATACGCTGAACCTTTTAGATTCTACAGGCTGTCTCATCTAAAGCGCACACCAGAAGATTCCTTGATTTCACTGATGATAGATAGAAAAAGTCATCATGTCTTGGGAACTATCATACATTTCACCAATTATGGATGAACCACAAGGAAGATCCATTTTTCCTCTTGCTGTCGCTCGAAAATAATCCTGATACATTCAAAAATGACTGAGTTCTCGATTCTCAACTCATTTTTTCCTTCAAGTCAACAACTAGATTTAGGTATAGGAATGAAAAATGATAATGGGTAAATGGAATAAAGAAGTCGGTGTCAACTTCCGGTGTAACTGGAAGTGCCACCATCTTGAAAGCATTCATCATTTTATTTTAATTTTTTTTATTTTATTCAGACATGATACATCCAACAGGCCTGATCCCAATAACAGGAGAGTATAATAATAATCATCACAAGTCGAAGAAAATACAATAGCAACTCAGGAGTACATGATATCAGGAGTACATTAATATCATCGATTATGTCTCTCCAGAACTTTCCAGAGTGCCTATCATCTTTGGAACCCAGAAAACCTCCGATGTGCGCTTCAAAAGAAACAGTCTGTAAACAGATCCCTCTTCTTTCTTATAGATATTTCCATGGTTGGTGCTCATCGAAAATCTTGCGTGAACACTAGTGCCTCCTTTTGCGATATCTTTATCGCTGTATCTGCCTCTATATAGCTTCGAACTCAACATAAGTAAGAACCTACGGATCATCAGTCCCGATTAAAATAATTTAATTGGCCTTGTTATGTTGAAGTTCTCCAGTCACACTAATATTTGATTAGCTTTCACAGAGTGATACGTTCTGCCATGTAGCGATGTATTATGATTCATCTGCTTGAATGATATATTCAATATGAAATTAACAGCATTATTTGTAATATTGTGATCAGGCAAGGAATATAAAAACTGCAATATTTCAACAACGTTAAATATGCGTCATATTTTCCACTTGAATATCATATTATTGTAACACCGTGGATACAGTTACTATAAACACTCATAATACCATATATCATTATGAAATATAACGCCCGCTGATAAATTGTGCTTTTTTTGTGTGGAGATTTTACCTGATAATAATATTGTTCTTTCCATACAACATCTATCAAAATTTGTTTGGTCAGCTCGATAAATCTGATTAAAAAAATCTATGTTTCACTTCGAAACATCGTCAATTTCTCATAATTGGAAGGAAGGAATCAGTTCTCTATGAGAAAAATGAAGACTTGTTCGCACCACGACATTGTGTGACATCCATTCTCCTGGCCGGAGGTCCTCTGCTCGCTATTACGTACTCAGTGTATGAATGACTAGTTGGATTCCATATCCACAGTCGTTATTCTTCACAACCGATGGCAACTCTTTTATTCAGATGAGTTTAGTTTCCTGACATCTACCATGAATCAGGATTGGATGAGTTGGATAAGGACCGGACATCAGTGGGAATGACAACATTGAATTGAATTATTAAGAATCAACGTAGGAATATGCTTTCATCATAAGGAATGTGACGTAGTGGTCAAGTAGGGAATGCTATCAAACTATCACCCAAGACAAGCAGCATAGTCACGTGTGCGAACAATAATTAATACAGTCTCGAATATCGTAAAGATCCAGATTGTTTTGAGAAAATCAGGGAATACTGGCTGAACTGCAGATCAGACTGTAGGAATGATATACTATATTCTAGTGGATGTCCCATCATACTATCAAAGATCCGATCTAGTGCCAAACTAATTCAAAGTATGGAGAAAATCATCCAGTTACTGGCTTTCTTCTCCCAAAACTGATGCCAAGAAGATGGGTTCTAATTAGTAGTTGACACAAAAGGATACCAGTTTTGGTTTCCAGATTATAGGTTGACACATATCGAAGACTGAGTATTCCCATATGGCACGTTTGGAGATGAAAATGGAAATAAACTCTTAAGTCATAAGAACTCTAGTCGCGAACTCTAATTTTTCCACCCATGAACATGAGCATCATGATGATATTATTCTATTAGTATATGAAATATTATGTCTATCACTGTGCTTTCCAATATCATACCGGGTGTCCCAACGAAAATTTAACACCCGGATTTACTGGGAAATGACAAATTATTTTCGGAAACGCTGAAACATGTCGATTTTAATTTCTAGGGGGACACATGTTAGTCGAGCAGCTTCATCTCCCGGACGGGGGCGGCTACCCCCTTGCGAATCATCATAGGGAACGTGGGTCGAGTGATACATCATCTGAAAGCCCTCTTCATTTTCTATCCAAATGTGTATAATTTTTTCAAAATCGAATGAATGGTAATTGAAATTGGTGTTGTTGACAGGCTCAATGTAATTAGTCAATATATTACCTGTTCTTATTCAAATTCAATTTATTAACTATTTTAAGACTCAGTGAGTGGACAGATAGACAATGGCAACATCCCATCCGGTCAGGGAACCCAGTCACCCCACGAAAAACGAAAACAAATTAGTCAAAACAAAGTAAGTAGCCAGGCTAGGACTATTGATTGTTTGTTGTGGTATTTTTGGCAAAAATATTATTGGACCACTTCTTATAGATGATAATTTGAATAGACAAATGTATTCACATCTTCTTGAGAATGCCATCGATCCCATAATAACGGATATTATCGAAAGCGATGGAGATTATTCGGCAGACAACCTCCATTTTCAACAAGATGTAGGTAGCACCACCTCACTATGCAGTAGCGGTTAGAAACGTTCTGGATGAACGATGTACCAATCATTGGATAGGGCGACGAGGACCAATTGAGTGGCCAGCTAGATCACCGGACCTCAACCCGTTGGATTATTTTTTATGGGGGCATCTCAAAAGCAAAGTTTTTGCCACTAGAGGATCTACGTGGTCGAATTGTAAACGAGTGCGGCAGCATAACTCCAGAAGTATTGGAAAAACGTTCGTAATAGTTTCGAAAGTAGACTTTATCATTGTATGGAGGTAGAAGGGGCTCATTTCGAGCAATTAGAAAATTGAATTTCGATAACAGGTACGATATTGATTATTTGAATTAAACCGATTACCACACTAAACTCAAGTACCAGTCATTCGATTTTGAAAAAATAATAAACGTTTGGATAGAGAATGAAGAGAGCTTTCAGATGATGTATACTCGACCCAAGTTCCCTATGATGATTCGCAATAGGGTAGCCGCCCCTGTCAGGAGGATGAAGTTACGTGACTAAATTCATCACTGACATGTGTCCCCCTAGAAATCAAAATCGACGTGTTTCAGCGTTTCCGAAAATAATTTGTCATTCCCCAGTAAATCCGTGTGGAAAGTTTTCGTTGGGACAACCTGTATAATATTTGTGCTAGTGCAGCTGTAGGTATACAACTAGGTATCTGTCGTGAAAGTTATGGTTATCGAATTCTGCTTCTGATTGAGGTGAGTGTGAACATATATAAATAATTATTCAACAACATTCATCAACACGAATTATCGAAAACATTGATGACTGTAAATTTGTAGATCAATAATTCCATCAACCTCTCTACTCATCGGTCTATAAATGAACCATCGTACAACCTTGAACGAGTCGGATTATTCAACATAATTACTTGGGATCCCCTCTCCGTATACAGTACTCAGCATACACCGGTCTCGGCCTTTCTGTTTCTTTAACATTTTACCTCCACCATCTGGCATCTCGGTTACGAATAACTGTTGTCGATGGCGACGAAGACAACGGCGACAAACATGTTATAATGCCTTAACTTCTTCTGTTACGTGAACTATTACATTTCGTGTGAGTGTTATGTTAGTATGGTAGTGAATTAGTGTCAGTTTCCTGTGTACATGCCAATGTCAGATTTGTTTTAATCAATAGTTCTTTGTGTGTGAATAAATACGTGAAGTGCTCGGTCAAGTGTGAGGTGCATACTCATTGGATTACTCAAGACACATTTGGATTATACCTAGCCTTCTGGTGACTTGAAACTGGTGAGTTGATAATATCACTGGATATTCGATTGCCAAATATACATAACCTATGTGTGGGAAGGCACATTAGTACACTCCCGCATTCTTCTCATCGATTGCTATGCAACATTCTTACTATGCCAACAGGTTTTATACAGTCGATATCCGCAATCACGTTCCATACCTCCGATCTATCTCACCAACATACTCAACCATTCTGGAGATTCACGATGAATCATCTTATCACCACGAGTATAAGAAAATGACGTATATTTTCTACATCACTGGTTTATCCATTTCGTTATTTCTTGATGATGATTTATCTACTATTTTACACATACCAAAAAAATTAGTTACCATACATAAAACATATGAAAACCAATAGAAACACTAGGAACATATGATTCTTATCTGTCCACAATCATGAACATATGAGTGATCTGATGTCTGACCTGATTTGTCCTTTTTGGTCTCTTTATGAGTAATTTTGCGCCAATTATGCGATCCCTATTTTCCGATGATTTTTTTGGAATCTCAAGTATATAGATTCCAGGAACCCAAATTTGAAATTTCGAAAATTGAATTCTGCGGCCGGTGTTGTGTTGACACCAATCGGCGTTCTAGTTCTCTAACAGAATACTTCTCATACCTTCATTTTACATTCGAGAAGTCAAGAAGAGGATGAAACTATCCACGAAGGAGTTGATTCAACGTTCTTGAGTATCGTGGAGAATGGTGAATTTACCTTGTTTCATATTATGGAAGGCACAGTCGAATGAGAATCTGTGTCAGAAGAGCAATGTAGTTCTCTGAGTCGAAATGTCACAGATTCTCATTTTTTTTTTTTACATATGAAATGAAGTGAGTCTACCGTCATCAAAGATGCTGGAAAAATTAATTCAGCTTCTTCGATGATGTTTCTCCTTCTTTTCGACTCCTTAAATATGTAATGAAGGTATGAGAAGTATCCTGTGTGAGAAAAGAAAGGCCAACCGGCTAGGATGTCCACTCAAAATTTATCGAATGAATAAGGGTAATTTTCGCAATTCCTTCTGGATCGTCTCGACAAAGAGAGATTCTTTCCCACTTCCTTCGTGGAATTCGGGATCCTGTTTCCAAAACAATATGAATCGCATTATATGAGTGCAAAAAAACGAGTACTCTTTTGTTCTCCAAGTGTCAAATTCTAATTGATGGAAATGAATTTCACAATCACCATAACCGATCATAAAAATTTCAATACGCTCTTTTTTACTCAATTGAGCTTACAATTCGTGAATTGTACGTTCATTTATCACTATGCATACAAACAACATCGAATAGTTTATCTGAATAGTTTTTTGCTCTGAAGAAAAAACTCAAAGGAGGTTGATTGGAGTCCCTTTTTCATGATGATTTTTTTGTTGACATTGCGGAAAATTGTTGACTAGCCGAAAGTAGTCTATCATTTGGATAATTCAACTCATGGAATCAAACATTTATAATATATATGCTCAAATATATGTATTCAGTTATTCAAATCTAGATTGAATTCATTGTGTTGATGCGAATGTATGCTAGAACGATTCGATCATTTCAAACAGAACGTATTCCACCATTACATTCAGACACCTTTATCATTTATTACAATTTGACTATCTTTTTGCGTAAGATACTGTGCATATATTGAAGAACTCACAGTAATCCACAATTCGCCACACAAACAAAAAATCTGAACTCAATGGCGTATAATATAGTTGAGGTATTGGTTCAGGCACAGTATAGAGAATACTAAACTGTAGTTCAGGTCACTTTCTCATTTTCGAAAGAGTAGGGTGAAATCTCGACTCTAGTGAATGATCTGCTCAATAATCCTAGTTGGTTCAGTCGGTTCAGCCCATTGAATCGAAGAATAATTTTAAAATTCTGACCGAGATGTTCTTGTCCTATTTAGCCTATGGCTGTACTGATAGATTCAAGAAAAAATATCAGAATATCATCCATTTCATAGGTGAGTTATTGAATAATTTTGAACACATTTCAAATAGACCCTAGTTCGCGCCTAGATGAAGGCGGAGGGATCCAACCAATGAAAACAGCGACGAGGGCAACGAGAGAGTGGCAACCAACAGTGATCAGCGATTGTTCGCAAGATTGTACGTTCCTTTGTTGCACATCCAGGCGAATCGATAGGTTTTTTTTTCATTATCTCCGTTTTGATGCTCCTCATGAGTCGATGGGACAAGGGTTCATCTAGTAGAGAATATTCAATATCATATCTTTGGTATCGTCGGTGGCACCGACGACGAGAACGGATACAATCTTCCAAAACAATTTGAATAATGAAAACTGCAATAATGATGATTCTCCTCTTTTTCACTCAGGTAATTGCAGTGAGGTGAACATGAATGATGATATTGATAGAAATCGAGTTGTTTTTCATAGTTTGATATTGTTGTAAACATGTTACATGTTTGCATCCATGTTATATTTCTAATAAGATATCGGAAATGAATTCTTGAGCCTAGTTTTCATTGCAAACAAATTCACTTCGACTCTCTAGGGATTTGAAACGTACTTTGAATCCCTAGGGATTTCAAATAGGTGTATCACAGGATATTCAGAGATATCACATGAATCACATGAATACATAGATGCATATTCGAACATTTAACATAATTCCTTCCAGATGTATTATCGATTTGATAGTCAATGAATTTCTGTTTGTTGTTTCTTTCATTCGTGCTGGAATATTTCATTCGTGCTAGTTCCAAGGAATGCCAACGAATCTAGAAATTCTTGGAATTCTGTATTAGATTCGTATATTCTCAGATCCTGATGAGAATTTCCAATGATAGTTACCTCTACTGGTGTCTTATGATATTTGGTGCTCATTGTAGAACCTTCGTGGAATGAAATCCCAGATAACTAAGTCATAATACCTACCTTCCATTGTTTGAGATGTGAAAATGGGATACAATCTCGGATAGACGATACAATGGATCCTAACCATCCAATCAAATTGTGTTGAACTTTCAGATACTTCTTGAAACAATGGTTACGAGATCATTCCACTCACATTTTTGTAATCATGGATTGAATAATAGCATACTCACTTATTCTCATTTCATTCATGGAACTATCTCATGACGTAACAATCGAGACAAAAATTCAATGGTCTTGCGAATAGTGGAAACTGTTGCACGTTCGAATACCAGTGTTATGAAAATAATGATATGTGGAATACCGAATATTTGTTCTCGTATTTAATTGTACCATATACATTATTTTTGGTAAACATCTTTGATAACTCATCAAGCTGACAGATCCACTTTGATAATTCTTTGGCAGCTCTCAACGCGGTCAATTTTTTTGGTCTCCATTTTATATCTAACCTACACCAGCCTCTGAATATATCTGAGTTTTCTCACAGATCAATAATACTATTTCAACAAACTTTTGTTCATTCATTTCCGATTTCATTCAGTGATGGGAACGCCTCCGTAGTAATTTTCACATGTTTTGAGCTTGCATCTCAAATTGACCATAATTTTAATGAGGGCATTAGAGTTCGATTGAACGAGTTCATTATTTTCATATCTGATGAAGTGGTCCTTCTCCAACTTGAGACATCAGCAACTAGTGCACAATGTCGCAATTAGTAGGTATTTATCAGAACACAATCAGTACTCCGTAGTCTCGATAGAAACATAAAAACAACGCAGATAAAATATCGATAAGTAACCCAGTACTACGATCAATCCAATGCACCCTTCCAAATGCGCGAATTAATTGACTTGTAAGAGGTCTTCGATTAAGAGTTATTCAGCCTGCAACTCATACGTCCGAGTCGTGGAAAAAACTGCGTTGCTATTATGACCCTCATTTAGAACTGACCACAGCAATGAATTGAATTTGAAGATCAAGTTATTTCTGGTTCCAAACTTCGACAAATTCTTTGGAGATATCAAATGTTACAGCCAGAGATTCTACATGTTTCTCGATTGATACCTGCCACTCATGTGTCATGTAGGCGAGCAGATCTCTTGCTGATCTTTGATGACGAAACCCATATGGCCGGTCTTTCATCATCCTTGCGTCTGTAGATAACTAGATATTTCAACGATGATTTGCTTTTTGTCATTCGCGGTTTTGGTAATATCAGTTTTTCCTCTAGTATCATGGATATATATGGATATCTTCAGTTTTGGTAATGGTAGACAGAGTATTCAACACTTCTCATTCAAATCTGGTATGGAAGTGATTCACAACACTTGCAACATTGTTTCACAATGTTGAAAACGTGTTGCAACGATTCTCACTCTTGAAAAAATAGTAGCAGTACTTGCTCATTGTACAATGAATGTACTATTGTGAATGTGCAAGATGATTGACCTCCAAAAGTGGATTCAAAATAACGGTTCATCGATATGCTTATTAGAGAATTTTTTTACTCTCAAAATCAATTCATGAAGATCTAGATCACTCTGTGAATGTTTTGCTCATTCCTGTTCTGAGGACCTGTGCTGATTCATTCGGAAGTGAAAGAATTGATCATTAACAGCAATGCTGCTCCAGCAATATAATATACAAGAGCGAGACGCCTACTGAAAATGGATAATCTTTTGTTGTTGAGTTGAGTGCCAGGAAAAGTTTGTCTCGTCTCTGGTATGTTAACAAGTTGAGTTGTGTTAACGATGTTAAGGGTCACATCCGAATTTACACAGGTGGGTACGTCTGAGGTGGTTATATCACGAAATATATCGCGATGGAAATATAATGATGTATGTTTGAAACTTCGCAATTTATGAGCCTTACAATAACTCAGTTGGAACAGCAGTTATAATAACAATACCTAAATGCTCTGTTCAGATATCTCTTTGTCCTTTCATTCACATACAACAATGATTGCGATGATGTACCCGCAGAACTCTGGGATGCCAAACTCATCATTCATATTCGATATGAAATACTATGCACAATCTCAGATGTCATATCCCATACAACACATGGACATCCCATGGATTGTCGGATATATTTTCATTCAGGATATTTCGTATCCTATGGCTATCCAAGAATATTCCAATGATACTACGTCATGAAAAGGACATCCATAGGATATCCTGTATGGTTTGGTATTGAATGAGATTTTCGTTCGATCTTGTATGGTATGAATGTTTGTATGAAGTCGAGGAATCATCATTGCTTGGAAAAACCCTCGGAGAAATCCAGAAATGATCCCCAATGATTTTGAACCAACTCCATAAATATTTTCGAAGACTTTCACTGAACTACTGGTGGACGAATATGAGAAAATCACATAATCATATAGACTATCTCGAAGGTTATACACTTCCAATCAGTGATTTGAGGAATGCACCTTGAAATATTCTCCGTTATATTCAGTTAGTAACAATATAGTTCAAATTTGTTCACTATTATTCACATTTACGGAGGGTTATATTTCTTTGCCAAATACTCACACCAAAATGTAAAAAAAATCAGTTCATTCAGTCTTGAGTTTCTATACCCACCTAGCTTTCATCAAACTCCATCATATTCTTCAGGTCTATTATACGTACTGGTGTCTAGCATTTGGCTTTCATAAACAGATCGAAGTTTTGTATATTGAATAACAGGATGCATGTTAGAGTATATTTATAGATTGGACTGAACACGCTCAGAATCTTCAAGAGGAGGTGCCATTATCGATAAGTGTGGAAAATTTTCATGAAGGCAATGGAAACCTGTCAACTTTCGTTGAACATGAACGAATATCATAGAAGCAAGTACATCAAATAATGCCGCATTATCTTTCTAGGATAACCTTAACGTTTTACACATCAAAATGCTAGTTTGCACAGCAAACCTCTAATTATTTTTCAGGATTTTGCATTGGAAAGTCTGTTTGCAAGCGTATTTTCAGGCTCGAACGTACTTCCTCACAGGACTCTCGATGTAGATTGCTGCTTGTTTTCTATTGACATCCATTTCATAATGGAAACGGGTTACGGAGAATCAATTGAAAGAAAAATTATGAAGAAAAAAAATCAAAACCTCTTGCAGAATGCATTTGATCGAATGTTTCAGAAAGAAAATTGATTCGATATGAACAGTATTGATAGAAAATACATTCGATAAGAATATGAGTGATTGAAAATGAAATTTCTACAAACAGTTTCAGATATTCGATAGAAACATCAACGAATTAAAATACCATAAGCAGTATTGGATGAACTATGAAATATGACAATATGACAGAATCAATATAAGAACATGAAAAATGTTAAAAGCAACAGCTTTCACATAATGCGAGAAATAAATAGGTATCGTTTATCGATTTTCTACTTTGAATAGTCTGACAACAACAGCAAGTCTTCAGTTTTGTCCTCACTGAACATTTTTTTCATTTCTTGTAATTCAGCACATCCACACATTTGTTCGTGATCAAAATTAGGCTGTCTTCTCTCTCTCTTTCCAAATTTTCCTATCAACGTATACTCAAAGTAACTAATGAAGTCCTTCGCATCTTCACGAATAACATTATTTTTGGAAATCACTTCGAAAGTTCGGACAACGAATTCTTATGGTACGAAGGCTATCGCTGCTGAAAGTTTGATTTCTAGTTGGAAATCTGCATCAGTGTCATAATGCCATTTGAGTCCATATCTTCGAATTTGTCGATATAGACACTGTTTGGAATGGAAGAACATCATTGGATTCCAACCATTGGAAAGAGCCTTTATTGCTGCCAACTCAACATCTGTTGTGATTGTTGTTGTGTATTGCAGTTTCTATTCTCACTCGCAATTACTCGAATACTTTTGTGTAGATCTCTATCAAATATTTGTCTGTCATTTCTATTTCGATTAAATATCCGCCACCCAATTGAACCAACAATTATATGATCAAGCAATGATGTAATGATTGGATACATGGATACATAGAATATAATGATAATGATTGATTGCTGCCCATGTGGCTCCGATTATCAGGGCTATATCAGGGCTATATATTAAACAAAATATTGTCATTCGAGTCGACGAAAATATTGTCCTTATGAAACTCGAATTCATTTCAGTAAGTGTTGTTGGTTTTTCTGACCGCTTCGTTCTCGACTATGACAAAGGTGACAATTCCTTTGATCGATAGGTATTTATGTACGCATATATATATATATATATATATATATATATATATACGTGTTTTCGACCATCGTGCCTAACACTGATGAACAAAAGGCATCGGGACAACAATATGGCACGGAACACAATCACAATCAATATAGGTTTGATTACAATGTGAATCATTTTTGAGAATAATAATATCACTGACTATACAACTCGTATCCCCTATACGATATTTTTATTCGATAAACATATGCGGAACTTGATGTGACGAACTCAATGAGAAGAACTGCGATGCCTCAACGTCAAGTTTTTATATTCATGATGTTTGCATTTCTTTGAACATATCTCCTAGTCGCTAGAAAATCAGATTCATCGAAACATACGCCTCTCATTTGATGTCAGAATTCTCAAAGAGGAGGAACTATATATTATACCGTTATGTACCTCGTTACATTACACATATTGTATACTGAGCCATAACTTCATGATTTTTTGATTCCTCACCATGATAACTTCATACTGAACACACTGACCACCAATAAATCTGAATATATCTTCTGAATGACCCGGAATAGAGACTGTTACTCACCATAGGCAAAACCCTGATGATTTGAGCAGAGTCACCTCAATATGGACTTTGGGCCGGTTTGGGTACTAGGGGGATTTGAAATTACAATTTCCAAATTGTTTTTCGAAAAGGCTCATAAATGACACCCATATTATGACCATGAATTATATCATTCTATGGATATAGGACGTAGAACTTGATACCTTCTATGAACACATTGAAAACTTTCTGAGCCAATAGAGATGAAGGAGTTGGAATAAGAAATTTGAAAATTCGATTAGTCACGTGATCATGGCAGAACTTTCATTCGAATGATTTGGAATGTAGGTTTCGCAAAGGAATATTCGTTCACGAATATCGCATATATTTTTGCATATCTTTGCATATATTCATCACCTCTCATGTAGAGTTTTAACTTAATTTCAATTATTTTCCCGAGTAACACAAATGTATTTTGTGTTTTTGCTGTTTTCGGTGACACTGAACAGCTTCTACTATTTCTATGCTATTGGTATTCATGTTTCAGTAATTTTTCGTTGTGAAACGTTCACTTCTAATTATTCAGATACCAATTCCGTCAAAACCATGGAAATAATCGAGTCAAGAGTTCCTCTTTTGTTGTTAATGAGTTCCGAAATACAAACTCAAACCTCTCCCATTGGCATATGAGTTTTGGATGTCTATTCAATAAAAAATCAAGCTCTACGCTTATGGAATGATATTCATCATGATGAATGATATGGGTTGAATTGCTCTATGATGCTATGCCAACGTACCGAATTTGAGTGAAATCTCGTGGGCTGCTTCGAAGTTACACAGCAAAAACGATGTGAAAATTGTATAATTAAAGCCGTCTGGAGCCCAAACTGAGCAACTTTGTACTGATGTAAGTTTGTCTACATCGACTTGTTTTGGTATGGAAAATCTGTGGTGGGTCTTTGTGAGGACCTTCTAGGGATAATCAGACCAAATACCAGGTCACCGATAGGTGAGTTACAAATACCAGTTTCCATAGTTTTGACATTGGTGCATATCTGATATGAATCTGAAATTGAATGAGTTCATCAATAATTTCCATTCGGAAACATAACATTAATGCTACTGTTTGAGCTGAAAATTATATTGTGATGAAAAAACATGTGCCTTCATGAAAAGGTACTACTGCAATTTCGAGCAGTTTCGAAAAAAAAAACAATTTTTTTCTCTTTCATTTCTCGTTATATTCTTATTGACACCTTGAATATTCGCATATTGATGAGGAACTCCCTTTTTCGAAAGAACTATTGCAATGTTACGAATACAGTCACCTTCAGATGTCAAAGTCGAGGTCTAGGAATATCCTTGGGAGTCAAAGTCGAAACAGTCCCTATAGTAGGAAATGAAAAGTAGAATTCATAAATTGATCGAATAACAAATGTCCTTTGATTCGTCTGAATACCGGACCTGCATGATATATTTATTGTGTCATTAGCTGAATGATGAAGAACCCGGTTAAAATAATTTGGACAGTAATCATTTCACCGCTATGTCAATATTTCCTAGGTCATGATGATTTCTAGTTCAAACTTTTTATTTATGAATAGCCAAGGTGAATTGTATTATGTACACAACTAGTTGCAGAATAACAATTCACCTGGTACCCATATACCTAATGTGATAGTATATCAAACGAATGCACTTTTTATCAATCGATGTTCTTCTATCATGTCGATGTTTTGGTGGAATCCCTCAGCGAATGAACTGAAATAATTGAGGGAGTAGCATACGATCGATTCTGACGTACAGGTTTTTGTTATGTTTCCGAACATTTATTTTCCCATATTTCTTGGTCTTATATTCCCGAGACTTGGCTCAAAGTTCATGGTATTGCATCGTATTTCCTTACATTACTTCGTATTTCCAGATTCTTGTATTGCCCTGTGTACGAGGATTCACCTCGTATAGCAACCACGTTGGGAGTGATACTCTTCCGATCTCGACTGATTCGATCGAATCCTTGAGTATTTTATATTTTGAATATGGGGTGTTATAAATGCTCATAACATAATAATAATTCAATCCGTAACTCATGGATCATATTGCATGATCTTGAATCGATACAAGTTCATCTCATCAGAATCAATCAGAAATCTCATTGTGGATATCCTAATCTACAATCGAAGAACTCATATCATGAAATAGTAAAAGTTTGAACCTAGTGAATGAAGGTATGAATTTTATTGATGTGAAATGTAAAATAATAATCGATTTCTAACTATGTTTTGACTTTTCCGCTCGATGGTCTGTATTTTCGTATTCATTTTGTTGAATTACAATCACTATTTTTTGGAATCGTGAAATAACTAAAATATCTACTGCGAATTGATAACGGATTACTATTGATAATGTGGGTTCACAACGCTACATACTGTCGACGTGATTTTGTGACATTGCAGTTCTCATTTGATAAACGTTCTGAATCATCTGAAACTATGATCCTCATGCTCTGCTGAAACTATGAAATGATCAATCTATCAATTGATGTGCCCAAAATTTATTCTTGGTCTCGGCTCTACCCATCTTCATTGGGTGATCCTAGGGAAGAGAAAATACCTACAAGAATGTGCAAGCTTCAGAAATTGTGTCACTAACGCTAGTCAAATGATTTGGATATAATTTGGATAAGTTGACACGGAGGATTCATCTAGAATCGTCCACATGCTTCTTCGACAGAATTTTGCATCATGCAGGTTCCGTGTCTTTTTCAGCTGACACCTTCATTATGTATCATCTCTTCGTTGGCGATACTTCAGATGGCAGTGTCCTGTGAGAGAGCTTGTGATGAGATCAGCTCAGGTTTCCTGAGATTAAGTAGCTTGGTAGTACTGTTATCTATGTCTATATCTTACATGAATTCAATATTCAAGAAACTAAAGAATGTCATCACAATAATGTTCGAAACTATTTCTCGGAGATGACCTTCATTCTATCCCAGATTCGGTAGACTTATAGATACTGATGATTTCCGTATTCCAGGACCTAATATCCATCCAGCGTGAATGGTCGATTACAGTAAAGTGAGAAATACCTTCAATCATCTTCTCTCATCAAGTTATTGTTGATCAAGAAAAGACCATGAGGGCGCGTGTGATATTTCCGAGAGTTGTTTTATCGACAATCAATAAAGTCGCCGAACTGAGCTCTTCATCACCAAAAATACATTTTTCTATCTCGGTATACACACTTGGCTGACAAGAATCGAGTGGAGCTATTCAGTATGCCATTTGTACGAAGGATTTGTTGGCGCCATGCTGACAGAAATTCTGTATATTTTTGCACGTTCCGCTCACAATTCCAATCTCCCACAAGAGAATAACCCGATTTGAATTCACACGTTGATGCATATTTCCACTCGAATATCGAATGGTCCTACGATCAGATACTATATTAATAATGATTAAAATAATAATGGAAATCATTCATCTTTCGAGATCACACAGGATGCTACAAGACATTTCAGGATTACAGCTACAAAAATACAAAAATGCATAAAGATGAAATCAAAACTCAATAGTGCAGTATGCAAAACATTGTCCCAGCACATAAAATCCCAATTAGAAAGATCTTGAGAGAAGATTTTGGTCATTCATGGTTCATGGTGGGGGATGATTGAAGAATTCTATTCCATTATACTGCGGACTCTGCTCGTAAAGGGTAGTTGAATGTTTAGGGACGCAAAATTGTTTGCCATACTGATGGAAGTCTGTGTTTTTGGGGACTTCAGTGTAATGATTCTCAGTATATAGAATACATCTGTAGATATGGTTTCTGAAATGTTCTCTACATGTTTGCTGAAAGTCCAAATCATAGATCAGTATGATTTTTTCCTTGCACTTGGTGCATTCCCCCATAAGACAATATGATATGCTGAATGAGAGTAGACGAGTATCAAACTTGTAGAAGCTGTTTCGGATAAAGTATATTTTTGAGTTGTGATATGGCATAGTACGCACTGTTGAGTTTTTTACAGACAGGGTCAATATTAGAGGCCTAGCTTAGATTACTGTCTAGCATTACACCCAAAATTTTGTTGCATCAGATGGGTGAATAATTTCCCTTTCCACGTTCACAGTGAATCGACTCGTTCAGCGAGTTTTTTTGCATCATAGGGTGAAATTTTCAGCCAAGTTTATGAGCAAATTCAGCAGAGGATTCAGCATCTGCTGCCAGAGTGGTGTCATCTGCATATAATACAGTATAAATGCTTCAGTATGTACCGGAAGATCATTTACATATAATAAAAATAAAAGAGGACCAAAGACATATCCTTCCAGACAGATAATTCCACTCGAGCATAATAGCAACAAAAGAGGAGAGCAGCAATTCATGGAGTTATGGGAATCAATTTGGAAAACAAGCACTCAGTGGAAATTATTATCGTGAGCCTGTCATTTATTCGATCAATTGTAGACTATATCAGAGTGCAAACTCCGCAATAGATAATGATAGTGATTTTCAAATTATCGTAGCGGAGTTGAATGAAATTGAATGAAATAACTGGGAATTCCAATGAATCATCATCTGAAGGAACTCACCACAAACAATTCATAGAGATTTGAAGACAATAACAGATGCTATATGTTGTAACACATGCCATTTCCAGATGTTCATTCACTCTCTACCTTTTATGATTATTAGAAAACAATACCTTCATCAACGTGACTAACTCTTATGATGGTGAATGGAAACACTATCCAGATAGTTTTCACTCTAGTACGTATAATGGTATTTATGTTATGATGTGAATATTTCTGATGTGATCAGAGAAGCCAGAAATATAACCAAAAAACAAAATCTCAAGCAAACTCGAAATAATATTCGATGATCTCAATTTATCCAGACTTGAATTATTCTTGAATGAATTACGATACACTATTGTGAATTATTGTTCATTCATAAATATCATCATCCACATAATTCACAAGTACCACAAATCTTCTCACGATATCCTGTTTGGCGGAATGATGATGGTGTCTTTGGTATTGTTTTTTTCACCATACGAGAAGTCCACCCTTGAAGACCATAAGAAACACTGATTCGACTCCTTCTTGCTCATATAGTATAGAATTTCATTCTCAATGATCGGTTCCAATTTGTTCAATTTCATTCTTTACAAGTGTGACGATTTCTCATGAGATAACTCAGAACATTGAGGAGGGGGCATTAGGTACATGATATTTGAAATCAAATGATTGTGTCTGTTATTGCGTATCAAAATGAGTTTTAATATCCTGACAGCTGTAAGATGGGGAATCACCAGGTATATTTATATTTCCAATACTCTGTACCTTGGAACTTACATATTCATATCACGGTTCATCTTAGTAATGATCTTAGTAATGATGGATTCATATCGATTGGAACTGGAATAACATTTGTTAATATAGCTCGCATCCATAGAAAATAATTACTTCGAGATATATCGTGTGTACGATAAGAGAGAGAGAGAGAAATTCCAACTCTTTCTCAATCGTTTGCAAAGAAATTGTCAAGGAATGTTTGTTCCTGAGAAAATCACCATTTCTTGAATGATCATTGAAACGGAATTTCAATCGCGTAAACGAAATATGACATAGATCTCATCAGTACGAGTCTGAAAAGCTGTCAAGAAAGAATAAAAACCCTGCTCAACATGAAGTAGTATGTTGAAATCGAAATCTAAATGCAGAAAATATATCGTTAGGAAATATTGTGAATTGGCTCTATACCATGAACGAGAATGAAGAATGGAAGTGTCACAACACAATGCATAGTAGATGAAATAATCACTATCCGTACCTAATGATCGAGAGATATCGATTCGATATAGATTATTATAATGATAGTTTCGTGAAGTAGATCTGATAGTGTTCCTGATATAGCTAGTATAACATATCGATTTTGGAATTGTTCGACTGTGAATGATTTTTGAGGTCATAATCCAAACATATTATTTCTTCAGTTCTATGAATCTTCAATATCCTCCTTATCCAGCGTCACCCCAAAGTATTTGAAATTGTCTACTTCTTCAAAACTGTACCTTCCTCATTTCCCTCTTGTTTTCACTTTTCTATTATTTCTATTCCTTCTTTTTGCTCCATTCGCTAGATCTCCAGGTAGATTCTTCATTATTTTTCGATCTATGCTGATCAAAGCTGAGTCGTCTGCATATGCTTTGTGTCACTAATTGCCCTACTTCTTGAACTCGTATTGTTTCGGTCGATAATATGTTGACCAATCTTACTGATAGCGTACCACCTTGTCTCAACCTTGTTTCGATTTGTATTTATAAATGAAATATAAAATGAAAAATGGAATATACGGAAATGAAGTGAATGTTCAACTAGACACGATGCATAATTATTCATCATTATTCATTCTCATTTGTGTCAATTCATCCAGACTTTCATTATTCTTCAATGAAACGCAATCGGTTTTCCAAATATTGTCTGTACGAGTATCTCTTCGATCAGTCATTCATTCTGTACCATTTCATCTAGCTGATTGTTTGTGGGACAGACAATAAGGATACGACTGAATCAGAACATTGCTCAATCGATCAATTTGTGAGTTTGTTATAGAGATACTCATTTATTTCCCTTCCAATATATTCTTCAGTCTTGTAAATCTGGATAATCAAATGGATGTATATGAAAATGAGGAGAAATAAATGATACTGTTCTCAATGCGAGTACAGACTTGCAACAAACACGTCAAACTGGAATACTGTATAAGAAACGACAAAATGTGAATGGCAAATATTATATAACAAGTGTGGAAAGTGACATATTTCGTGTCTATCGATTGTTTCAGGGTCAGCTTGTACAGTCGATAATATTGTTCGATTCAAAAGTTCTTGAAAAACAAATCATCCCTAATGAATTCTCAAATAGATCCGGAATAAGGCGACAATCGAACTCTATTAGAGGTGAATGAATCGTCAAGGACGCATATTGTGACAGTATCAAATATACATACTCCTATTCATTCTAGTTGAACAGATGGAGTGTCAAATGAAAATTGGCATATATCTCGTTCATTTTTCAGCTTTCCATGGGATTTTCTCTCCTCGTTTCTAAAAAATTGAGTAGAAGTTATTAAAAATTATTGCAATATATTTGTAGTAAGGACAGTTTTGGGATCTGCCTGACCAATAGAGAATTTCTCTTTTAGGTATCTAAAGGTTTAATTTCAAGCGCAGTGACATTTTTGGGGCAGATCCGAAATCTGTCCTTACTACAAATATATTACAATAATTTTCAATAACTTCTACTCCATTTTTCAGAAACGAGGAGAGAAAATCCCATGAAGAGCTGAAAAATTAATGTACCACCTCCTCGAAGAACTTACAGACAGTATATATCTCGTTCGTTGAACAAAGGGAAGCGAATAGAATTCAGGGACTTTTTGAGATTCAACTGGAGAGATTTTCCAAGACATATCCAGAACATCTCAGATTCCAGTTTTTCAGATATAACAATTATCATCTCAATCGTTCATATAACATATCTTCATGATGCGCACGATCAGGAAGATATTTCCACCCATGAGTTCGTTCATTCAATACTGTTGATTAATTCAATATCGACGGTGTACAGTGAATATTTCATGCAAGAAATGATCCTGTTCATTGTCCACCTCTAGAGTCTCTCTTTATACAGTGTGTAAAAGCCAAATGGAATAAATTCATTATTTCGGTTACTGTACATATTTATAAAAAATCCCGAAACACGTCAAATTTAAATTATAACTTGACATTCTTTAACGTGAAAATGCAACCCCTACCTTCAACCCCCTTAGAATGACAGGTACAACCCCCAATTTTTTAAATGGGAAGTATAGGCTTGTGATATATCATTTGAAAGGTCTCTTCATTCTCTATTCAAAAATGTTATTGTTTTTAAATTTAATGCAAAAATTAACATAAAAAAAATTAATATCATGTTGTTACCGAAATTCGCTACAATACAATCAAAAACTAAAATGTAATGCAAAACGTAATAAAATGTAGAACACGAAAAAGAACTATGAATGTTAATGAAGTAGATGTTCAAAATGTTCTCCGCGAACGTCTTGGCAACATCCTAATCTCAAATAAAACTGTCTTCTAACATTATTTAACATATCAGGCGTGATCGACCTAATCGCAAGCGTTATTCGTTCTTTTAAGTCATTTAAATCAGAAGGTTTAGTTTTGTACACATGGCTCTTCACATATCCCCATAAAAAGAAATCTAATAATGTAAGATCAGGTGATCGCGCTGGCCATTCAATCGATCCTCGCCTCCCTATCCACCGATTGGGAAATATTGTATCGAGGTACTGCCGGACATTAAGTTGGTAATGTGGTGGTGCTCCATCCTGCTGAAACCATATCGTATTCGCTGGAACTTGAGGATTACCTGGATCAGGATATAAATTTGCCAACGTTGGAATGACATCATTTTGAAGTAGTGCCAAATAATTGTTGCCATTCAAGTTGCCCTCAATAAAAAAGGGACCAATTATATTGTTCCCTACAATCCCTGCCCAAACATTAACCTTTTGAGGGTATTGAGTGTGTTCTTCTCTCATCCAGTGAGGATTTTCCGTGGACCAGTAGCGGCAATTTTGCCGATTAGCATGACCGTTAAGTAAAAAAGTACACTCATCAGAAAACATAACGTCTTCTAATTGGATAATATTGTTATCCAACATGTCCATCATTTGCTCACAAAAAGAAGTTCTCCTATCAAAATCGTCTTCCATGAGCTCCTGAGTAGGTATCATCTTATACGGATGCAATTTATTTTCTTTTAATATGTTTGCTATCGATGTATGGCTAGCATTGAATGTAGTGGATGCCTGTCTACTCGATGTATGTGGGTTTTCCTGAAACTCAAGCAACACATCTAATTTGAGTTCATCACTCAGTGCATTAGCAGCTGCTTTTTTTATCTGCCTTACATGACCAAACTCGCGAAACTGCTTTTCTATTTTACTTATTGTTCCTTGGGATATAGGCGGTAAATTAGGAAATTTCTCATGAAATAGGCGAGTTACTTCCCGTTGTGTTCGGATGTTATCTCCGTAACCAATCATTTGTAAAACTGTTATTTTATGCATTTCCGTTAATCTAACCATTTTTCAGAATTGAAATGAACAAACTCTATACTCAAATTACAACAATGACAACTTAAATAAAACAATTTACTACTGCTTGTTAAAATAGCGTTGCCACGGAAATTCTTTAAAGTTTTTTAATGGTTACCATCTAAAAACCACATTGCTACGGTTTTTGTTCACTTTCTCATTATCAAGACCTGAACGGGAAATAAGTTGTAAGTAATATTGTAATAAGTTCCGAGTATATTTTAGCGAATTTCGGTAACAACATGATATTAATTTTTTTATGTTAATTTTTGCATTAAATTTAAAAACAATAACATTTTTGAATAGAGAATGAAGAGACCTTTCAAATGATATATCACAAGCCTATACTTCCCATTTAAAAAATTGGGGGTTGTACCTGTCATTCTAAGGGGGTTGAAGGTAGGGGTTGCATTTTCACGTTAAAGAATGTCAAGTTATAATTTAAATCTGACGTGTTCCGGGATTTTTTATAAATATGTACAGTAACCGAAATAATGAATTTATTCCATTTGGCTTTTACACACTGTATATACCAGTAGTTTCCTCGACCTTCAATATCTCCCATGAAACTGATGACACTGTATACGTTCTCGTCATCGAATAGTCCGGAAATTGCTGTTCACTTATAAACAAGGGTTAAGAACGGTGCCTTCTGGACAAGAACTAGAAATAGCGTCACTATTATCGTCAGTGGTATAATGAATACTTGTGGCCGAAGCGCTTTCTCCCAGTGAGAAATTGGAAGAGTTTTGAGATTCTTATGTAAGTCCCATCTAGAATTCCACTCGGCGTAATCTCCCGTTATTGTTCATTTGGGAAAGTGGGGAAAATCTCCATTCTCTCCGAATACGATTTTCTACATCCTTATGCGAAATAAGTAATGGAAATCTATCGGTGGAAAATCGAGAAAGGAAACTGTAGAAAGTTGTTGCGAAGCGTTTCGGTGAAAAGAAAAGCCTCGTTGGAAGAACGCAATAAATGGCCTCGCAAAATAAATATTGATGGAAGCTGTTATTCTGACCATTTCTCGCCGTATGCAAGGTTTTGTCTTATTTCCTCTGAGAATTCACTGGGGCACGGAGCCAGGCTTGAAACACCATGTTCTCGTTCTACTTTATGGAGAAATCTCAATGAATTTGGGCTGGAAATCATAATGGATTCAAGTATGGACCGACTGCAAATAATGTACAGGCTGGATCAAATATGAGGCGTGTGGTCGGAATCTAGTGAACCGTACGAAGGGCGGTTGAATTGTGCCAAAGTTGGGGTAACTTGGTGCTTCATAAAATGCAGCCCCAACATGCGGAAAACTACAAATACTTCTGGTGATAACCATGAAAGAAGATCTATTAGAATAGTTGGATATATTTGAAAATGAATTCGATATCTGACGTTTCCTCTTTGAGCCGACAGTAGCAACTTTTTTTAATTAAGCCCAAATACGAGCTACCGAACACACCTCAAAGTTACTCAAACTTGTAGATCATCCGTCATGATATAGTTGCGAGTTTTATTATGTCGATTTGGGAAATCAATTGAGATGTAAGTCAGGAACTACGAATTCTGGTATGTATTGTAGACACTGAACCTACCGAAGCTGAGTTGGGAAATGAAGAACAGAGTTACTAATCCACAATATATTGAACAGAAAACGCAGACTGAGCATCAGAAAGAGCTGAGTCAGATAACTGGAAATCAAGGTGAGCAGAATATAGAGGCTTTCTAATGACTCCTCAAGTATTACAAGGTGTTACTGACCATTTTTTTTCGTTTTCTTCTCTAGCGACAACGCATGATTTTATATATATATATATATATATATATAATATAATCTGAATCCAGGGCTCTGCAAACAATAAATGAAGAATAAATGAATATAAATCATGGACGAAGCTGAATATTGATGCAAGATATGCTATTCCGACTGTTTCCAGATCGTCTTGAATCTGCAAGGCTCAAGTCCTCATTGATATAGAAGAAATCCCCAGAACTGTGTGATTGATAATATCATATTCGCGTTCCGCAGTAGTCGCAATTACTCATATTTCGTTCAATTCAAATGTCACACTGGCAATACGTGGCAACATATTTGAATCGAATACATTCGTTTGAAAGTTCTATTCCTCGAGTGTGGAACATTAGTTTCGCGCGGATTTCGATTTGTTATACATCACAGGATTTATCAAAAAACTCTCAGGAACAATTGAAAAATGTATATGCTACCGTTTGAAGAAATGAGATTGACAGGTGCTGTCGTAAGAGTTCAAGTTGGGGAAGAATTTTGTTTCCACCTAGTAGTCCACTAGTAGAAAAGTCGTTTCATTTGCTGTTTTGTTTCTCCATATCAGACAATGAATAGCGGCGCTATGGCTTGGACGTTTTCTGTTAGTCAACCTTTATACAGGGTGGCCCATCGAAAACGTACCGCAAGGCATTACAGGCTGGGAAAAAACTTTTCGATAAAATCCGAAAACAAGTCAAGTTTGTTTGTCAGGATGACACATTTTGACGTAACAAGCATAGTGAAACCTTCAACCCCCTAAGTAGGGGTGTCACCCCAACATTTTTCCAAATGGGAAGGGGGTCGAGCGATACCTCTTTAGAAGGGACTGTTCATTCCCTACACAGTGCTGCTCACATTTTCAAGATCGATTCACTCGTTCAGAAAATATGGATCGTTGAAACTCCAACGATAATGTGTGTCGAAAAATGCAAAAATTGATTCAAATGTACTTCAAAACTCATTTAGGAAAAGAGGTCCTACAATGGCATTTCCAAAAATACCAGCCCACACATTTAACTTTTGGGGGTGTTGCGTGTGTGTCTCGTGGAAAATCCTCGGATTGGTGTCAGCCCAGTACCGGCAGTTGTGGCGATTCACTAAGCCATTGAGGAAGAAGGAACATTCGTTCGAAAAACACACATTGAATAGAAAATCACCTTTGCTCACTCATAATTTCGCAAAATTGCAAGCGATGATCAAAGTCGTCTTCATTCAGTTCGTGCTCTGAGCGTATTTTGTAAGGATTGAATTTGTATTTTTTCAATACCCGTTGGATACTGGTACGAGACACACTTGTCGCAATGGCCAATTGTCTTGTACTTAGCGTACTATCAACTGCAACTTGCCCCAATACTGCTATCTCCGTAGGTTCATTTCGTACTAGATTTTCAAGCTCTCTCTTTTTGTTATGAACTGAACCCGTTTCGCGAAATTTGATCACCAATTCGCTAAAAATTTTTCCAGAGGCATGTTTGTCAGGATGCAGTTGGTTAAACAACTCCGCGACCCGATTTCCACATTCATCGGTTTTGAAAAAAAATCTCAATGATTTCTACTCTGTCTGCAATTGAATACACCATAATAATGAATTTCGAAGTCAATAAATCGTAAACACTTCAACCACGACATGTATCTAGCAACTACTTGACCAAATTCAAACGTCAAGAAATGAATCCTATTCTTTTTACTCTCTGAAATGAGCCTAAGAAAATCGGTGCATCGGCAAAAACAGCGACTCGGCAAAAATAGCGAATTCATTTGAAGGAACTTATTGCGATAAAGTACAATTGAAGCGATCTTTGTATTTTTCGTCCCACATGATGGTTTCAACGCTCCATATTTTCTGAAAGGGTAGATCGATTTAAAAAATCTATGAGCAGCATTGTATAGGGAGTGACACCCTTACTTAGGGGGTTGAATGTTTCACTATGCTCGTTACGTCAAAATGTGTCCCTCTCCTGACAAACAAACTTGACCTATTTTCGGATTTTATCGAAAAGTTCTTTCCCAGCCTGTAATGCCTTGCGGTACGTTTTCGATGGGCCACCCTGATCGGGTTGCAGATGATTTTGCTGGAGATGTCAATGAATCTTATATTCAACTCAACGAACATATAATAGTAAACACATCATATAATTCGTGTCATCAGCTCTATCTGCAAGAAACTATTCTTCCGGTTATACCGAAAGTATACTCCAACCTCGTTATTTCAAATGGAATGCTGTTTTTCATTGCGTTTTCATATTCTTCAGGTTTTTTCGATATAATCTCTATCAGCCTTCCCTATACCTGAGTCTAGTCGTTTTCGAATTATTCGGACTTGAAGGAAAAATATTGCTTCGCAGTATCCTGCAAACTAACGCAGTCTCATCATTCAATATATGAACGCATCTCATGTCCTGCTCTTCAGAATATGAGAAGAATATGGCACAATCAGCGAGGTTTATATTCCATTGTAAGAATGAATTTCATGGATAATTTCCGCTATAGACGTATAAATAAAATCTCAGGACCTTATGTTCGTGAAATGGGTCGTTCTTCGATCATGACTAATGGTCCATTTTGCGGACATCAATACCAATTGTCCCGACCAGACCGAATTCTACTGCCACTGACTGCGCAGCGATACAAAATGAATAATATCGAAATTCTATGGCGTACTTTAGTGCAGGCAGATAGCTGCTATTTCGCGAAGCAAAGTGATATTTATGATGGTGAAGTTTCGTGCAAAATCCGGATTTGCACCTGATACTGCTATCGAGACTAATCGCGGGGCAATAATGGGGTGCGATATTTATTCGAATTGCTGGATAATCGTTCGGTCTCTATTGCTCGTTGAAATGGGTTATACTGTTTCCTTGACATAAAATTATTTGTAGAAGCTTGCCATTGGAATTTACGATCCGTACTTCGAAAATATTTTCTCCCTCCGAGAATTCAGACAGTGAAATAATGATCAAAGGATGCCTATGAAATCAATCATTTCGAGATCGTCTCTCTATAATGATAGCAGGGCGAGATATTCATCTAAACTGACGAATGAATATATTTCCATAGTGGCCACTCGATGAGTCAGAATATCGCCGTTTTTCAATCAGCAATTCATGGTTTCGTTACGGAATGTCCATTTTGACTGTCAGAGACTCCATGAACGCACTTTTCTGCATTCCAAAAAAATCAGTGAATCAAAGAAGGTTGTTGATATCTTCGTGAACAAAGATGAAGCATCTTTGGCATCCGATCATTCTGTGAGATGAACAAATACCATCCATGCTAGAAGCTGACAGTGATTCAATACTCAACCGTTTACTATGAGTACAAAAAGTTGGGAATGCTTCGGAACTGAGTCAGCTGTTCGGATTTGGTTATCTGTGTTTTCAGATATGTTGTTATGGCACTAAAAATTCCCAATACTCTCGAATAGGATGCTCTAATGATTCCTCACTATACATGGAATTGAGTTGACTTTTGGTGATAATAGCACCTACACAGATAAAAAGGATATCTTGACCTAAAGTAAAACGCCCTTGAGCCAAGGCCGCCATGTCTTTGGATATCTACTTGTTTGGACAATATAATAACAAATATTAGTGAATCCTTGTTTGAAAGTGGAGTTATAGAACCTTGCCTTTCCGACCACCGCGGCCAGTTTATAAGTATTCAGGAGAAAGAAGTTGTAAATTCAAACTTTTTCTACAAGAGGTCTTTCAGTAAAAAATCCATTTCAAATATAAAAAACGCTCTAGCTTCTGTTGATTGGAAAATTTTTGAATCCAGTGGAAATGTTGAGTACTTGGCAAATTTTTTGGTAAAAACCTACAATGATGCGGTAAAGAAATACTGCCCATTAAGGAAATATTCTACAAATAAAAAAATCATTCCAGTTAAGTGGTTTGATGAAAGTCTTAAATCTATGAGAGATTCGTTATCAGCTCTGAAACTTAAAGCTGATGTAACTAAAAAAACAACTGACGTTAATAATTACATTCAATTCAAAACGATATACAACTGTTCGTTGAAGAAAGCAAAAAAGGCAGCTTATGATCGATATATTATTTCAGCCGTAAACAAATCGAAAGCATGCTGGCAGATAATAAACTTTGAAAGAAATAATTTTTACCGTGTCAATTCGGTTCCCGATCTTACTTCTGATGATTTCAATGATTTTTTTGTCAACATTGCTGTTGATATAATAAATTCCTTACCACTTGTATCGTCCAGTGAATTTTTAAATTTCAAGAATTTTCCAGCCCCTTGTGGGTCTTTTTATCTGTCGCCGGTAACACCTCGAGAAGTATCGGATGCCATAAAATCTCTGAAGAAATCTAAAAGTCTTGATATACATGAACTCAACTCTCAAATTATTGCAGATACTAGCGACATTATTTTAGTTCCACTTACTGATCTAATAAACTCCATCTTCATATCAGGAATATTTCCTGATTGCTTTAAAATTTCCAAAATAACACCGTTGTTTAAAAAAGGTGATAGGAATAATATCAACAATTACCGTCCTATTTCCATCATCTCAGTCTTTGCGAAAATAATAGAAAAAATCTTGAATAAACGATTGAGGTGCTATTTTGAGTCAAATAATTTTTTTAGCAACACTCAATATGGTTTTCGACCCAATCGCTCTACTGCTCTTGCGGTCTTGAAAGTCGTGAATGATATAATATCTACCTTGGAGGATGGAATGCAAGCTGCTATCACCCTGTGTGACCTTTCCAAGGCATTTGATTGCGTATCACATGATATATTACTTGATAAATTACATTATTATGGCATTAGGGGAGTACCACTCAATCTGATACAATCCTATCTGAAAAACCGCTTTCAAGCGGTAAGTATTGGAAATTCCCTATCTGATTTCAAACATAATGAGCATGGTGTCCCTCAAGGGTCTATATTAGGACCGTTGTTATTCATAATATACACAAACGACCTAAGTAACTATATGGTTCCAGTGAAAACTATTTCATTTGCAGATGATACGACATTCCTTTATTCTGGAAAACTGAGATCGGAGCTGTACAGAACCCATGAAGAATTAGCTAATAAATCTGAAAATTGGTTCGCAGCCAATAAACTCGAACTGAACAACGATAAATCGCAATCTCTTTATCTTTCGTCCACGAATGCCACAGAAACTCATTCTGCAAATTTACTAGGAGTAACTCTGGATAGTGATCTATCATGGAAACCTCATATCACCAAATTGAAAAGTAAACTCAGCAGTGCTCTGTTTGTCCTAAGACAACTTCAAACTGTAACCAATTTTAATGCACTCAGAACAACATATTTTTCGTTATTTCATTCGCACATCAGTTACGCTACTATTCTTTGGGGTGGTACGCCTGATTCTCTCTCAATTTTTCGTTTACAGAAAAAAGCTGTCAGGATCTTATCCAGTGTAAGCTATCTGGAACACTGCCAACCTTTGTTTATTAAGCACAGAATAATGCCCTTGCCGTGTTTGTATATTTTCCAAGTTCTGATAGAGATTCACAAAAACTCCTCGATGATCACTAAGCAATCTGATATACACAGCTATGGTACTAGACAAGCAGATAACCTGAGACCAAACAGGTTCCGCCTAACCAAATCCAAGAGAAATTCACTGAATTATTATCTCTACAATATACTACCACCAGAATTGAAATCATTAAGTTTAAACTTATTCAAAATAAGGATAAAAAAATTATTTTTGACACATTGCTTTTATTCCACAGAGGAATACATTGGACATTTCAGACTTTGTAGGGAATAGAATTCGTCTCGCCTTATTTCCATTCTTATGTTCACTTTCTATGTTTTTTTTTTTTATCTATTTGCCACACTTTTACAATAATTTACAATATTTTTACACTATACGTGATGTACTAGTATTATTTTAATAATGTGTTATATTTTATATTTTAACAATATTTTATATTTTAACAATTTTTTGCTCTACAGTATTGTCGCCTTCTTATGACGTGCTACAAACATGTATTTGTAATGTAGTTAAATAAATACTACCTATGGCCAAATGAATATTACCTTAACACAAATCAACCAAATCCTTGCCTTTATTCTATTGATACTTCCCGATTATGAGAACATGTGACCCAATCCTAAGAGAAACAGAGGATTCATGATCTTGTTCTAAGATAATGAGAAATATTAATTAGTTGACCTGAAGATAATCATAACATTGGTTCAAGAATCTCAATCTTGACCCAAAGACGCATGATCTTTTCAAATGTACATGAAGTTACCAACCTCAAAAAAATGTTCTTGATAGAAATAAATGTATGCTCTTGCGATGAATGAATTATCTTTTTGTGAAGTAATTCAACAGAGATATTTCTTTGATTTAAGTCTTTCAACAAATAAGAATCATCTTCTGCCAAGAAATAATTTCTCGACTCAAGAACATGTGTTCTTCGGCCTGAAGTCATTCATTTTTTTACGGTTGATCCTAAACCTGATATTTGATGTTCAATTCATTAAAAAAAGTATACCCAACATTCACAAAATATGACTAAGGTTGTCTTGTGTTTCTGTGATCTTTCGAAGGATAACCTTTCAGGTAAATGCGTTGAATAGAATTTGAGGATTTCCTTTTCAAATTCTAGATTTAAATTTGGCAGTCTGGGTATTTCTTTTAATGAAAAAAAAATCCACAGGCTGTCGGAAATTTGTTATGATTTCGAGGTAGCTGTGATTGCTCGAAATATCACTATACGAGAAGAGAGTTTTCATGTATTCAATAATGATTTGAGGGTTTCTCAGAAAAAAAAGGTGATTGAGGTAAAAAATATATTAAATAGAGAACATCAACAAAAGGAAAGAATATGTTTGACCAATAACAACATCTATGCTATTCTAAACAGTGAAATTTGATCATCAAGAACAGAGATTCTGAATCTGATCTGAATTGATTTTCTGAATCAGACTCAAAAATGAAATCTATAATTCTACAGCATTATAATATCACGTTGGTTGATTTATCGTGGCAATGGATTTTTCGAAGCCAAAATTCCATTCATTTGGAAACAAGTAGGTATATATCTTGAATAAAAAAAATTATACAAAATGGTTTTTTCATTCACTCTTGGCGCTACTGCCAAGGCAAATTTTTCATTCTGAAACCCTTTTCGAAAAATATTGGTTCTGACTCATTTATACTTTTCCAAAAAATCAATTTCCATGACAAAATTATATCTTTGTACTTAACTCAGTTATCAATCCAAACTCAAGAATATTTTCACAACCAGTCGATGTTACTGTTGATAGATAGTTTGAGTTTGATTTTGTCCCCAACTCGACTTTCTGTTGAAATATTTAATTCCGATTCAGACAGATATGTCAGAATTTCTATGTCGTCAATGTTTTGTTCTGTAACAAAAATAATACATAAAAACTTCTTTCAATCCCAAAGACGAAAATCAATTACCTACTTATTGATGATATTACAATAATTGAATCTCTATTGAGATTTTTATTTCCTGATCATCAAGAGAACAATTCCTCTTGGATTTGTCATACGTTGAGGATATTCAATTGGTCCTATATATATACATAAATCTAACGAGAGAATTATCTTATTTGAAGTACGTCAACTATCTTCTCTACTTTGGTTTGAGATTTCCATCTTACCATGAAGAAATATATCTTTTGCTGAGATTATATTGCATTTTAGGAAGATCTGTACTATCTTGGTTTGAGATTTCCATCTTACCATGAAGAAATATATCTTTTGCTGAGATTATATTGCATTTTAGGAAGATCTGTACTATCTAGAGGATGATTGAATACAAATATCCGCCATTTTATTCCATGTTCAGGCATAGATATTCATGAGAAGGACCATTATTCACAGCTTGCCATAATAAGTTCATTAGAATTTAGGTAATAAATTATAATGGAATACCCCTCTATCAACAAGAAAATAGCTATAATAACAGACAAGCAGTCATTCGCAGTAACACTGCATAAAATGCATTATATGAATACATATATGAACCCTATTTTGCGAATGATACTGGCAAAACTAATAAAAATATGATATGCAGACATTCCTCGAAAAGTAGGCCACAAATGTTCTAAACTGACCAACTTGAGGAATGAAAGACTGCATGACTGCAAACACTGAACCTAAACAGTCCAAACACTGCGAACATCAGATACCGGCAACTACTACTAACTACGACAGTGACCAAGGGCCAATCAGGAACAAGGACACGCCGTCCTCATAGCACACATGTTTTTGGGATAAGGACGTACTCTTGAGACAAGAACCGATGAATTGAAAATCTGATTTTAAATACGATTGCCTTAGAACAAGGACCCAATTTGTCAAGATAATCAGGAAATATTGCCAAGAACATGAAATCTCTTTTGGCAAGAATAGATGATTTTCAACTAAATATATGTCTTTGATCGAAGATAATCAACTGCCAAGATAATATATTGTATATATAATATATAGTCTTGTGATAAGAAGTCATTTTTATCTGTGTAGAAAGAAAATTTAGTTATGGCTCAGCTATTATCATTTCACTTCAATCATTTCATCCTAGTAGAAGACGAAGCTTCAATATCAGAGCCCACTTGATTTCGGGAATGAGGGATGAAGCCCGATTGCCTAGAGTGATATTTTCAACGTGCTCAGACTCAGGGTGTGCAGCACATCTCAAGGAACTTTTTCATTTTTAGTGGAAGAGAGAAAATAGTTTCACAGAGAAATTTTGCTCGTCATGAAATCAACAAATATGCATCATCTTGCATCATATTTCGAAAAAAATGTCTCATCTCATTTGGAATTCTCGAAAATTCTCAGGATTTGTTGACTCACTTCTTGAATTTTTGATAAATTCAACAGAAGATTTTTCGGCCTCTGAAGAATTTGAAGAATCTACCTAGGCATCTCTCGTCGATTGTCAATTGATTTGGAATTATCGATTTCTGAATCCAACGTTTCGTCTCTGAGCAACCATCATCAACTCATTTTTTTTTCAGATATGAACCAAGTATCTCAATATCAGATGCGAATAGCCCATTTCATTGTCAGTGTCAGTGACGAGACAATGTAAACGTATTCATTATCTCTTTGTTAGATATTTTGGTAGTGTATATATTGAAAATACTTCCTAATCTGAGAAGGATATCATGGCGAATAATCTCCCAATTACTATTCAATACATCAAGAACAAATGAAAATTGCTTCAAATGATCTAGACATCAGAAAAGGTTCAGGGACAGACAGTTTCCCAGCTATATTTCTGTAAAAGCCTAATCAAGTCTGTAGGTATACCTATTCATTATTTATGATAAGATTATCACAACAGAAATACGTATATCCAGAGAGGGAAGAACTTGCTGAAATCATTCTAATACTCTAAGCAAGAAATGAGAAAAACGTCTCCGATCTCCGATCTCATTGCTCGACAATTTTGGGAAAAGTTTTGAATGCATGATCACGCAGAACTCACGTTATTGCGTTCAGGGTGAAAAAATTTCTTCCTATTGATCAACATGGATTCTTTGAGAACAGATCGGTATCAACACATCATTCAAAAATAGAACGGCGGAGTTGTGGAGTTCTTTGGCTAGTGAAGTCTTTCCCGATGCTTACAACCCTCAAACCTCCAAGAAAAGTTTCAACACCTTCGTTCTCTCCCAAAATTCCACTGATGGCCAACACAATGTTTCTCGAAAATTATCGGTTTTCCTTTCGTGCTGTCAACAGATGCTAAAAATAAATGAACACATTATTTCCTTACGTGCAGGATATATTTCGAAAAATAGAGGTGAGTATATCAGTGTGTTCTGTGTATACCGAGATCCCTCTGAAGCTTTCGATAGAGTTCGCCATGCAATTCTTATCGTAAAGAGAATGTTGTTATACATGGAGCATTACCAACACTACCCGCTTACTATCTGAGTAATAGAAAACAATATGTTGTTCTGGACAAAAGTCGGTCTTTCTTGATGAATGTAACTTCAGGCGTATCCCAAGGCTCACATCTGGGACCACTGTTTCGTTTTCAATTATCTTATAGGGCCCTGACGATTTTATCGAATTAAAATCGGTTATAAATAATTTTTCTGGATAGTGCAAGCGACACAAATCCATTCTCAACCCAGATAAATGCTGTGCGATACTGTTTAATCACGCATGAGAACTCTTTATATTGATAACGTATACCTATCAAATCAGTAGACTCTGTGAGAGATCTCAATTCGATACTGGATGCTGAATTATCATTTCAAGAACATATTGAAAGTGTAGTTAGGAGGGGGTTCTAGTCATTTTATCCACACTCCAATTGCACTTCTTCCATCCCATTCAACGGAATCTATATTCCTTGTAGTTTCTGAGATACCCATACTGGGTATACTGGCGCTCCTTATCTTAGACTATAAAAGAAGGTCATTTACTCAGATTCAAGATATTTCGCATTCTCTCCATTGAAGATACGGAACTACCCTTGACGATTTTCATTTTTTTTGTGGCTTATCATTCAATAGTTGTATATCATTTACAAGTCACGATCTATTGACTGAAAATATCTAGTGATTTCGGAAACTGATGATTATAACGGTGGCCACTTTGACTTCTATATTGAGAGAAAAAAAGATTGAAATCGAATCATCATAACACAGGACACGTTTGTTCTAGACGTGACAACCTGTTTTCGTTGATACATGTTTCCGAGGACTGTAGAGAAAGTGAAGTCAACTAAAATTCAATCAGTAAGTTATTGTAATAATTGTTCTGAGGAGGATATCGATCGACGTCAATAGCCTCCAATGAACTTGAACTCATATAGAAATTCATAAATATTTCTACTGTCGACAAACTGATTCAAAACATTTCCAATAGTGCAAATAGAAATTATAATGACTCAATATATGTTTTGTAGTGAGGACAGATATGAATGATCTCCCAAAAATGTAACAGCGCTTGGAAATCAACCTTCAGATACCTGAAAGAAAAATTCTGAATTTGTCAGTGACACCTTGTTTGCGAAATAATTATTGGAAGACCACTATAAACTTAATTATGAAATATCAAAAATTATTACTCACCTTGATATAGTTGAAATTTCGAGAACAAATCTGCTTCCGTTTTCAACACAGTGAATAAGTAATCGTCTTCGTAAGGTTTGTGATACTCGTTTTTGACACTATTCTTATTTCTCAGAAACGAGGAGCAGAAATCCCACACAAATACTAGAAGAATGACTATACCACCTCCTCGGATAACTTACAGATAGTATTTTCAATAGTCTACTTCATTCGAGACTTCATCCAGCATCAGGCTGATTTTTTTTCAATATCACCCAGAACCTTCATGAAGATGTGTGGTACTGGAATTGAAAAGGAATCGTTCATTTTAGTTGAGCTATCATCTACTGATTTAGGTATAAATACAATACAATTTTCAGTTTCGATGTGGTCAATTTTGAATTCCCCCTTTCCAAAATTGATGTCTCTCAACAATGTTCGACTGTGTGAAAGCACTGAGTAGAAGGCGCTGGATCACGTTCTCTGGTAGCAATTAGACAAAAATCAACGTAGGTAGACAACTTCGAATTGTGGAGCCTCCTCAGTATGAATAAATGAGAGCAAATCATCAATGATAGTAGAATTCCATCTGGCCACTGAAGGCTGAGTCGACGGCTCCGATTGAGGTAGCCCATATCGGGTACAATTACATAACAATGTCTTCAAAACATTTCGATTACATCACAATTACAACACAATTACATTACAATCACATTACAATTACATTACAATTACATTACAATTACATTACAATTACATTACAATTACATTACAATTACATTACAATTACATTACAATTACATTACAATTACATTACAATTACATTACAATTACATTACAATTACATTACAATTACATTACAATTACATTACAATTACATTACAATTACATTACAATTACATTACAATTACATTACAATTACATTACAATTACATTACAATTACATTACAATTACATTACAATTACATTACAATTACATTACAATTACATTACAATTACATTACAATTACATTACAATTACATTACAATTACATTACAATTACAATACAATTACATTACAATTACATTACAATTACATTACAATTACATTACAATTACATCACCATTACATTACAATCACATTACAATTACATTTCAGTTGTATCACAATTAAGTCACAATGAAAGAATTCCATGAACTCTGCTGAGCCCGTTGAAGGTGTTATAGGCAATCGGGCCATATGTCAATAAATCAAATAGAAATAAATGGAGATACTCAAAATACTTATATAAGCCCGATAGAAAGTCTAATATGGGGAAAACACTTGATATTGAAATTGATATTTACTGTACTGATTAGCTCATGGGTTGACCATATTCATTACTCATTCGCGAATAGTGGTCTTGGTATTCATAAAAAACTTCACAGATGTTCTCACAAGGAGCTGATAAATAAATATTGGTGAGATCACCACGCAAAAGTAAAAGAACTAATTCCATTTCATTCATTGATAAATATTATTCCACCTCAGTGGCATTCTTAACGATAAGCAAGTGAACTTCTGCGGACGTGGTAACAGCGACAAAAATTATGGAAAAGTGTTTCCACGGCGAAACTTTGTTAATAAGATATTGTTGGATGGGAAACGTACAACGACGACGTGCCATGCCAACCCGCTATCGCATATTCGAATCCGTGGAAAGGAAATTCGGGAAATGGAAAAATCTTGACGAGGGGAGAGATCAGGTTATATTTCGCTGAGGTGGTCGCCAGCGGCAGTTTTATCACATATAAATAAAGTTCTTATTGATAGGAGTTCCCTGGCTTCCAAAGTGCGGAGAAAGCACAAAGACTGGAAGAAATACCCAGTGAAACAGAATTCCAGTTATAATCATGGTCGCAAAATCACAACGAACAAACTGATGATGAAACATGAGAGGACTATGGTGACGTACTCGTTTTTTTGATTTGTTCATCCCACGCTGGCTGTCCGTTGGACAAGACAATCTCTAGATATAGTGCAGCGTCATGAGCATTTCATTCAGACCACGGCTATATTTTCGACCACCGGCGTGTTCTCCATGATTTCTCTGGAATCACTCGATTGCATGTCACTGTTGGATGATCGTCAAGTCGCCAGTGGAAACTAGTACTGACTACTAGATGAAAATATTGATAGATGTGCCCATATCACTCCTACTATCTCAAGTGTTATTTGAGAAAAGGTGATGAGAATTCAACAGATACGATATGAGATTTTCTCCTATATGTCTGGGCATGTTTTTGAATGAGGTTCATTTTTCTAGTTTTTTTTTCGTATTTTCTCTGATAGTTCTTGGGAAATAGAGATCATAATGAATATTTCAATATATTTGCAGAAAGGACAGATTTATGATCTGCCCCGAAATGTCACTGTGCATAGAAATCAACCTTCAGATTCTGAAAAGAGCAATTCTTTATTTGTCATTGACACCTTGTTCTTGAACAAAATTTGGAATGAATAATGAAATCATCACAAGAATTATTGAAATTTCTGTTTTGAATTCTCATAAACCGTAGAATATCCCAGAAATTTAGTAAATCTAGTAGGTACTACAAGAGAAACAGAAAGAAAAATAGATGAAAGAATGAACCTCAGAATAAACCATATATTTATCCCATTATTTCAGTTTCATATGAGATGATGTTTGTTTGAAATCGGATAAACTCAGAAAGAAAACATCTACACATGAAGTTATTACCCTTATGAAGATAGTGTGAATTTGGAACGTCAATGCGAAAACTTCTGAACTTGTTCTGAACTAGGCTAGTTCTGAATGATAAGCGAGGCACATCAGAATTTGATGATAAAAAAGCTGTTAAATCAATCTGATTTTGTTGAAGTCTCTGAATGAAGGTGAGAGCGGCAGTTTCACGACGTTTTCGTAACGAGTCGATATTGAATCCATTCAAGAGTAGATTATAATCATAATTTTTCACTGGATACGAGCCATGAGCCTTGAAATGATTAGATTCAAGGAATTTACTTTACATATCTCATTGTCGATAAACTACTGAATTCATGATATGGATTACATATTTGCCTAGCATATATTCCATTCATAACCAAAGAAAAATACACATATTTCATTACTTCCACCACTGGATGAAATTCTTCAGAAAGCACGTTGATTTTTTGACCACATTTTCTCTATGAGAAGGAAATGCCAATTTCGTATCAAAATCTACTCTCGAATCCTTGCATTCATCAATCCCCAAAACGATGGTATCATGGTAACTAATCGTATACAATGAGAGATCTATGTGAGAGTGTCACTATTTTTCATTCATTCATATGAGATGGTGAGGTATTTCAGTGACACCATTCCATGAGGTTATTCAAATCATCTTGTAACGAGAGACAAGTCCGTGATATATTTCGAATTCATTCATGAATTTTCATGTGATCGGTAAATAGAATTTTATTTGGATGAATGGGATCACAAATATTATTGACAAACATTAAAAAGAGTAGTGGCCCTGATTTGGAACTGTGAGGTACTTGGAACTTGGGGTACTTCCGAGGGTTTTGAAGTTTCGTAAAAATTCTGAATTGTTCTGGCTTCCTCAACAGTAATTCATGGATTACTCTATTCGAAAGCTTTCGGAACTTCAATCAGTGTGAACAACGTCGACCTGTTTCTTTCCATCCAAATAATTCAAAACGTATCGAAAAAAAGTACAGAGGTGAGTGACAGTATAACGTGCTATCACAAAAACATGTCGGAATTCGGATATGAACCCAACAATATCAGTGTATATCAGTTCCGATAGAATCATCCCACTAAGATTGTCTCAAAAAGGTTCCGTCGTTCAGAACTTAGGATTAACCATCCAATCGTCATGTTACAAGTATACTGAAGCAATCCACCACCTCCAGCTCCAGTGTACCTGAATCAGCTGCTGATTGAAAATGAATGAAACTGTACTTGCTGTATAACAATAGACATGAGTTAACAATAGGAATGAGTTACGAACTCTCCACCTCCACAGTCCATTCCGTTCATGAAGGTCCGCGTTGGTTCATGTTGAAAATCAGTCTAACAGGTTGATAGTGGATACTTCGAAAGATACTTCGCAATATACCTCGTAGATAGGGATACGTTTTCCGGCTCATTTCGTATCCATCAATTCAAACGAACAAGCGCACAGACGTCCCAAGTCGCCGCTGTTTAGTATGCAGAAGCCTTTTCTCCATTTCCACGCTGGCTCCCTTATCAAGCCATCTAATTCTGATTAGATGGAAAGTGTTGGAATGGAAAATGCAAATCATTCCGGGTGCACTCCCGATCCACGGACGAGCAGACGGAAAACGAAACCCTACACACACCGACCTTTCAATATTTATAAGCCTAGGTAGGGCCCATTTCCTCTTTCGAAACGCCTTTCTTTTCACCGATACTCCTTTGTGCTCCAGAAAGTCGGCTTCTTGTTCTATTCAAATAAACTTTCTGAGGTTTATTTTTTCGATAGAGGAGTGGGCTTTCAGCATCATTCAGGATTATGTTCATACGGTTCATGTGTTCTGAAAGAACTGTGGATTCTTTCTCGATAGTATACAATTTTTTTCACTGAGAGAACATAGGATAGTATAGAAGGCATATTTCGAATCACGATATATTCCTTTTCGTTTGTTTTATGTTTGTTCAAATCATTATCTCTCATAGGGATGAAGTGCCTGCTGATTATGAGGTTTATACAAAATAATCTGGAAAAAAGTATTTTTCTTCTGTACATAAAATTGAAGCACTGGCGACATGACTAGACTGTCATTGGTTCAAACGATTGATTGATTTTCTCTTCTCGTTTCTAAAGATTGAAACAGGGAACATATTGATTTACCCGATATATTTACTCATAGTGATGACCGATCAATCTTCTGCCTCAAAATTCACTACGTTCTCTACTACAAATATATGGAAATGATTATTAAATTTGATTATGTTCTGAACTTCTATTTTCATATTGGAGTGGAGTTGCTGGGGTTGGGTCTCCTATAGAAAAACCAGCATTTTCGAGTCCGGTTTGGCAATATATGTCGCTATCCTCAGGGCTCTGAAATATGCAAATATGGACAATTACTAACGTAGAATGCACAAAATCAATTTTTATAAAAGTAATAGTGAGAACGTGTGGACGTTTGTAGTAACAATCCCAAATCTCATTCATACCAGCTCAAATTCGGGAAATTGGGAAATAATCTTTGTTAGATTTACATGAGTGTTTTGGGTCATCTCCGTCAGAAATACGACACACCATGAAAACAGCATAGATGCAACGAGACACTGGATAGGATCGACTACGTTTTCTCTTTATGGATTTGTTTTCGTTCCGATCGTCAAATATGATTTGGGATAGAAAAAATACCAAGAATTCAAATAGTGCCTATGTCAATCTAATCTACCCTTCGATCATTGAACAGACTAGATAAGTGATTTTATATTATTATATTACAAAAAATAAATTAAAAAGTGTGATTTATGTTTCAACTGGTGGTAGCCAAAGTGCTCAGTTCTTCGTCTGCAATAGGATCGTTCAGAGATCGATTTTTCTTAGCACGATGTAATCCACAACCCTGTCAATACAGTATTTATCTATAGTATCTATCTTTGTCTAAACAAGGATAGCAGGAGCTGATTCTCCCAGCACCAGTGCCGTGTTGTCAGAGGGGATTGAATTTATTTTTAATTCATGATGGTGCCAAATCGAAAATCCGTAACGATTTCAGTAGTACTTTTATTTACTTTGGGAAAATGAACATCTTTATACTTCCTTCACATTGTTACGAAAAGTTCGAATACATACAATCCTATGGTGATTTTTGTAACTTGCTTGTAATCAATAAACTTATAATGACCACGTCACAAGGAAAGTTCAATTCTCAACGCCATATGAAACAATATACTTACTATTCAGTATACAGTCGTCATAAATAACGTTCAATTTCAATAATGAACATGACAAGTATTATGACGAAATGTTATATCAACAATAAAATCATGAATCATGTGAAGATGTGAAGGTGTTGAGTGTTTCTTATTTAAAACAGGACTGAAATGAAAAACAACCATGGATAATCACAAAATAATTTATTGATTTTTGAATAGGATTGTTTTGGTCAACATACTTCTTACCCCAACTTCCGTTGAATCTTTCAATTTATTTGCCCCATGATGGAGTCTTACAGTGAAATTGTTCTCCAAATCAGTTTCACTAGTTTCGAAAACAGTCAACGGTAAATTTCTCATTGTTGTATGTACAAGAAGTATAGAAATATCCTTATATTTTTATCAAAAATATTAATTGAGTTCATCATTATTCTCAGTGATTTTTCAGCAGCTCCGCATATTTTGACTACAAATAAGGAAACATTTATCAGTGCTACATATTTTACCACAAGACACTGTCGCAGCTGACCTATGAGTATAATCAATATAATCTAATCAATTCAATTTAAATTCATTTTTATTCATTCCATTTGGGGAAAATGCTTCAATATCTCGAATGATACGACAATGGTAACTCACCTATGAAATGACGTGTTTTGATCGCCGGTTCAAATTGTCTTTAACACACCTCACAACGTCTCACCATTATATCAAATCACCAAAACAGGAAATAAACTGAGTTTCTGAGGAATTCTGAGTACACAAAACTGAACACGAGTTGAATAATATCGATAAATCGATACGTAAATAATGACAGATACCAAACAAAGCAATAATCGCCGTTGACTGTCAATATCAAATTACGGTGTTGCAAAGTTGAGCAAAAAGTATTCATGATACCCATGCTGGTCCTCGAGCCCCCAAGAAAGTAAAATTGCTAAGTCTAAGAATATTGTAGCAATCTTCTATCGATCAGAACTGATTCATAATCGTCATGACCCAAATTTATTATTATATTTGTGCATTGAACTACATGAATTTATAAAGGACTTTAAATATTATGGACTATTTATCACTTTCTGATGATTGGATATGACAACACTGGCGCCGATTGGGTACTAATATTATGATAATTCTGGGAATTCATGTAAGCATCAGAATATTTGTTTTGTGATCCTTCTACTGGGTTTGTTGTTCGGAGAATCTACCGATCGAAATAAATGAGACTTACTTACAAGTTATTTCCCATCAAACACCCGATTCACTTCAGTAGTCATTCGAGTGTTGTACTAGATGGCAAACTAATCCATGAAGACAAAACGTATTCAATCTCATCCAGTGTCTCATAATATCAATGTTGTCTTCATGACGAATGAAATCCTGAATCACTCATGTGAGTCTCCCAAAAGTCATTCCTCAAGATGGGTTTCGAAATTTGAGCTGGTATGGAAGAGAATTAAAATTGTAAAATTGTGTTATTCTTATATACTCACATGAAAATTGTTAGTAATTGTTCACAATTGTATATTCAAGCGCCCTGATGATGACAAAATCTCGTCGAAATGTTGGCTAATTGAGAAATACTGGTTTTCTATTAGAGAACCAACCTCATTAACTACTCATCAATATGAATGGGTATTATTTCACCCATTCTTACTATTGGAAATGAGGTAAGAAAATTCGATGAGAACTGAGAGAATTATTACACAGCCTGTGATTAACCAAGAGGCAGTGTTTTTCCTCACCCCATATCGTTGTATGAACTGAGATCAACTTGTTGATTTGATGGCATTCCAAGAAATTTCCGGCGTAATAAAACTCCTTCAATTCATGTGTATGAAGATTCACGGCGGAGAATAGAGTAGGTCATATTTGATCGGTGTGCTCCTCAGTGTGCTCATAACGAAATGTCATATCATGAATCAGAATTTCCCGGAATGATTTCTGTTTCGCTTTCCCTGGATCCACTCCTGGTGTCGAAGTTGGCGCTTGTTCAATGTTCGTCCAACGTGTGAATCGACGAAATAGTATTGGAGCCATAATTAGACCCCAATGTTGGAACTCGATGAAACATATCCGTAGCTTGTTGGTCTTTCGACGTAACAACAAAGGGGTTGGATGCTTCGTTCTATTCAACTGCATGCTGGCTATTGTTGGCGTGGACATTTGGGCCGGTGGGTACTATCCCAAACATGAGCAACTGTTGTGGCACGACTATTCGGACACCATCTTATTCATTCTCTCTTGGCTATATTTCAAATAGTCAACAGGAGGAGGAATCAACAAGAAGTCAGAAAAGATAATGCCAGCATATACGAATACGCCAGAACATAATACGAAGCAGAATCTGGAGAGAATACAACCGAGGAATGTTCAGGATGAGATGGCATACCTTGTGACATACTGACCACAACATGTTTCATTTGATTCAATACCAGACGATGCAACGAAGGAGAATGAAGAAATAATGAGGAAACTACTAGGGGACTGAAGAAATCTAGAACCAGTTTATCCAACTCGATGTGCTTCCTGCAGATCAGAAGCCCTTCATATCCAATTCATATCTGAGGAAAATAGTACGGAAGATGAGGAATTTGGGAAATTATTACCTACAGAATGGAACAAACGTGATTTTGATTGTAAAAAATGGGACACGAACTTTATATCAATGAGAAAACTATTGAATAGATAGGTAGCTGCAATAAGAATTCTGATGAAACGTTATGGCAAAACGAGGAAGATGTGAACAGCAGAGTTGAGAATTCTGTACCGTCATTTGAATGAATCTCTAATCAGGAAAGAGAAGCCAATTCCAATGTATGGTTATGAGAGCTGTACTCAACGAATACCGAAAAAGAAAAATGACGGCAATAGAACTGAAATGCCGAAGTTGTATTGAAAGCATTACAAAGAGAGACAGAATCCCAAACATAAAGTGTAGGAAAGTAAAGAGATATCAAGCAGTAGAAAAGATAATGGAGTATCAAAGACGGCAACAATTGGAATGATTTGGATTTTTACTTTCATTCATCTCTTGACAACACGAAAAGAAATCTAATAATGTTCGAGAAAAATCCTGTAAGACAGCGGTGGAATGTTAGGTAAAGAGGAAAGTATTGGAATTCTCCTTGAAGGTTCGGACGTCGTGAGCAACAGGAAAGACTCCTCTAGAATTCCGTAATTCTGCCGCTCTATTGATGAGTGCTGCTTGGTAGACAGATGTTCGGTATTTCTCGAGACTGACAAATGTAGGAATGACCAGCCTGATATCGCCTTGTTTGTCTACTTGTCCAGGATAGGTCTAATTAGTGCTTTGTAGATCGTGAACAGCTGTTGGGATGTAAAGTACGGAAGCACGGAAGAGGAATCTACGTGTTTGTGAAGCAATTTTCGCAATGGATCTCACGTGATCGTCCCTCGAGATAGCTCTATTGATGGTGATACCAAGCATGGATATTGACGACTTCATAGGGACAGTGGTAGCTAATACCCATCATATTGGGCATCGTTTTCATTGCATCGAACTCTATTAGATTTTCAGGTCCTCATTTCAGAATTATTGTCAGGTCATTATTCAAAGCATCGACCTGTCTTCGCCTTGCATTTCTGACCTCATTGGATGATGAATAGGCTCTTCATGTGGTATGAACGAAAGTCCAATGTTATAACTCATCATCAGGTGTATTTCGTGATCCTGACTCTCATTTTCCTCATCGAGAGGTATATCATTCGGGAAAGCGTTTGCATTATCATCATAAAAATCAAACAATCACACCGATTGCAGCTATCAATCAAAATCAAATGATTATCATCATCATTGACCTCCACAAGATATCCGGAGAAATCTATATCGCTTCTTCGTGAATGAAACGAATGACACGAAATGAAAATTCTCTTTATACCCACCACTGCGCACCCTTATGGTCCTCATTATTCGCACGCCAACTTCGGAACAGGATAATTTGCCAACAAGTGTGTATCAATTAAGTTTTGATTTATGAAACGAACTTGAAATGGCTGGCGCACATGCTGTTTACTTTGTGGCAGCTAGACTGGCCAAACGACATTGTTTCGTGCTATCAGGCATTGCAAATGGCCGCAAAAGCACGATACCGTCAGGTGGCACCTCGAACATAGAAACTACTTTCCCCTACTGAAGTTGGCTGAACTTCAGTGGATTCGAGGCGAAGTTAAATGCAGTTGATGTATTCCAACAGTTGTCGACCATTCGATGTTTCCATATTCCATATTTTATATTTTACATCCTGATATCATGTACTTTCAATCGAATCGTATGAAATCAATATTATTTTCTTCTTTATTTGTGTAGGTTTTCGAGTGTACAGCATGAATATCCGATGAATGTATTCAAGGAATAGTCCTGTAGTGAGTCGTTTGTATAATATGAGTAAAAAACAGCCCCCTCCACCAACGGTTGACTTATATTGGCTCAACTCTCTCTTAGATGCCTGCTCATTATTTCACTCCAGCAGTGTAGTATAAATCTGAATGGAAATCCAAATACCTACAGTCAACTTGACGTTGATCGAAAGCCATGATTCTTAGATTGATGCTTCGAAATATTATTCAAAATAACTTCAGTTTTGACAGTGAGAATTGCATTCTATACATCAACTCATTCATCAAGGTTAGTAGAGAGCTACTATTTTCAACCTCCACCTGACATTATCATTCCAAAAATAAGTGTTTTGATGGGACAACACAGGAAATGAAATCCACTGAATAGATCATAAACGTAAAAATAACAAAAACATTGACATAACAGTTCATCTATAATTCATGTCTAGCTGATGGCCGATAATGCGATGTGTTCTTAGATATGATCGCTGTTGTCAAAATGGCTGTGAATGATGAACATTTGATATTCACCATGAGAATTTTTCCAAAATATCTACCATTCTGCGTGATGATGATGATTTGGTCGAAATTGCTCTGAGACAAAATTGGTCTCCGGATAAGGTGATAACACTTGGAAGATTCTCAAATATAATCCTACTATTTTGAATGATTGAATTGGGATTTTTACTCAGATCAGGGTTTCAGTGTATGCCATTTTGATAAATATCCAGCTTTGAGTGAATTAACTTGAGACGTGAAAGGGGAAAACAACTTTGTTGTGACACACCTCTTTCTTCAAGTTCTTCCCACAGCAAGCTTTCCACGTGATACTCGGTATTGAATGTCGAGAAAGCAAATTTCTCGGAAAAAAAAACTGAAGAGGAGGTCTGAAGGTTCATGGAATTCACGTGTCCCTGGCGCAAAATGACTCGACGTTGTCACCAGAATCCAAGAGCCGCCATGGATTATCTTATATATCATACTTTGTTCCATATCGAGCTGTAGCGAATTAACTTCCTGAAAGGGTGGAAAGGGCTCTGATATAATACACCTCATTCTCCAAATTCTCTCTGGTGCAACGTTTCATGGTATATCTACTGATGCATACGAGAGCTGAAAGTGAAAATGGGTCCCTCTGGAGAGGAAGAAACGTCGATTCACCTGAGAATACATTCCTCTATTCAGTGAATTATCTACACGAAATTGGGAATCTTGTACTGTATCATGTATGTTGACATCACTTATTAGTTGATCTTGTTTCACATTGCGTGGTCAAATTTCCCTTCATTCTGAGGCTTACATGAGATTACTATAGTCTGTACTGTACTTTTATCATTCAGAAACAGCGAACTCATTGGAAGTAATCGTGAGAGTTTTTTCGCGCATCGTCACCTTGCATCTTGTTGTTCTTGTTGCTTCTAATGCTTCAGGAGACCGCATGAATCCAAGTGATTGGATTTTTGATTAGAAAAAGAAAGTATTTTCGCTACTGGTAGCTGATCTCAGGAGTTCTATATAGAAAAACTCCTTTGATATACTCTGATTTCTCTGGAACTTTGTAGGCCCCTTTCTCCAATACTGATAACACTATTATTTTCTCTCATCAGGTAAATCACCCTGCATACATGGTGAGGCAATATTTGCTCCTCTTTATTCGTCTTCATTCATCCAATGGAAGAAGATTTTGATTTTCTGGTTGGATACGTAATTTTAATTACATGGATGAGAAGGTTGAGTGGCAGCTGATGCTGTTTCACAACTTAACCCTTGCATTTAGTTGCATGACTTCGGATAATCCTCAGAGTTATTCTCATATATGGACATCATTCTTTGTGAACGCTCATCAATCTATAATGAGAAAAATATCAAGTGATGATATCATTACAGACAGCGAACGTACAGGGTTAGGAAAAAGTCTGGAAACCGCTTGATATCTTCGAAACGGCACACGTGATTAGGAAAAGTTCAGGTCTTTCCATTCTTCTGTGAATAATGAGACTTTGATTTTCCGAATAGATTATTTGTGATCCATGGAAACTGGGAAAATGAAAACCCGTTGAATGTCTCCAAAATGAGTTCTAGGATTTCGATGAAATTCAGTACCTCTGAGATACTTGAGAGTGAGAATCTGGCAACATTTGTCGATGCGTTTTTGAAATCGCTAGGCTGAACAAATTATAGGTATAGAATTGGATTGAAATATCATTTGTCGTTTCAGAGATATTCAGGGGTTTCTATACTTATTCCTGATTATATAAAAATTAGCCGTTCTCAATCGCCACCTAAATTGTGTTTTCAGTCTGATTATCCATATTGATTCATCGATTCATTGATGAGGATTGGAAAGGCAGACGATTGGAATTGGATTGAGAAGTTGAAAGTGAATTCGTTCTGTTCTGTTCTGTAGTGAATAAAAAGTTATTTCATCATTCTGATCATTCGTGTGAAGGAGTTGAAATATCGATGGATCAACGTTCTTTGTTACGAAAATTATTCCAATCAGGATGAAGTTGGAGAGAACACTCGAATGAAACCATTCCAGATTTATTCAGCCTCGGATAATTCTGTCCCACAATTCTAGGGAATTTTTCGAGCGACGTAATTTAACAAGCGTAAACTTCTAGTTTACTACAATCCAATTATGTAAGAGTGCAAGTTGAACTCATTTGGGGACCAAAATGCTGGCAATCGTAGTAATCCTCGAGATATATGTTTCTGTTGGTATGTGAGTACGTGTGTGTATTTCCACTCGAAATTACAATTTGGATTTATTCACAATGAGCTGAAATTATAGGTAGGTATCGAACAAAAATGCGGGTTGCACGTTAATTGTTATTTCCCCTCATCATGAAACATCACGAGTATCGGAATCATTCGACCAACAATTGAATTCGTCCATATAGTCAATGCTGTCACCTATGAGATCATCTGGTGTCCCTTCATTTCCATGCTCCTGATCTATCGGCTGTATTTCTACTTGTTCTTCACATATCATGCATCTCGTTGTTCCTGATGCAGTTGTTCAAGAAGAGGATACCTATGTGTTTGTGTGCAAATGCATTATGTTCATCTCATTCTAACATCTGAAGATCCTCAATTGTTTTACATAAACACAATGAATCTACAACAAACTTATTTGATTGACTATTATTGGAGTACAATACCAGTCAATATTGATACCAATTCAAGCAATGTGAGCAATGCCTTCTGTTTGGCTCATTATTATTGCTCAGAATCAGGTTATGTTTGCCCCGCCTTTGGCATTGTTTCCGAACTGCATGAGGCTCCTAAGATTGCCATCGTCGCTGAAAATTTGCCAAAAAGCTTCCTAAACGCTTCCTTCCCCATCGAGTATAACGTCACTCCACTTCGTAAACAAGGCTCAGTGAGATATTAAACTTTGCCAACTTTCGTTATGAAAGAGTCAAATTCTCGATGTACGAGGACAATATCGGTTAGCCGTGCTCAGTGCCCAGAAATTTTAACAATTTATATCCCACAGAAGAGGAAGGTCAAAGCCAAGTTCGACACTATTGGACATATTATCATCAATAGAGTATTAACGCTTGTGCTGGACAATGTGAAAGTTTTTTTTCTCTATTTTCAATGATCCATCAATACAAGGCTGCTCACTATTATCAACGTGAATTCACACCACTGTCAGAGTTCCGTGAGATTTGAAACAACATCAGGTGTTCCACAAGGCTTTGTCTTGGGACTATTTTTTTTTTTCAATCTTTTCATAAATGACATCATTGGGAATCTTGGAGTCAACTGTTTATTATATGCAGATGATTTGAAATTATATGAAAGAATGAAGTACATGAGTGTTTGTGCTACTTTACAAATCGCCCTAGGTAGAGTACATACCTGGTGCATGAATAATCACCTGCTGTTGAACGCCAATAAGTGTTCAATTGTAACTTTTTCACGTAAGCAGAATGACTTCACTTTCAATTACTCAATTGGCAATGAGGTGCTTCCTCGATCCAACTCGCTTTGTGACCTAGGTATTACATTCGATCATTGATTATCTTTTTCATCCCACATTAATGAAATCACCAATGAATGTTCTAGGGCTTTAGGTTTTATTGTCAGAAATACTCGTGATCATACGAAATCAGATACAATGCCCTTTTTGTATAACTCTTATGTCCGATCTGAAATTGAGTATGCATCTGTCAATATGGTGTCCATATTATAATGTTCATATTAATAGCCTTGAACGAATCCATAGACGCCTCATAAAATATTTATCATTCGAGGAAGATGGTGTCTACCCTACTATGGGAATATCTAATACTGCTTCATTTCTCTTGAAAATAGGAGGAACATATCCGCTATATATATCTATATAAGGTGATCCATGGCCAAATCGGCTGTAATGCTGTCTTGAGAATACTCAGTTTTCATGCTCCCAGAGTGAATTCTAGACAATCCAATCTATTTTACCTCGAAGTACCTCGAACAAATGTACAGAAAAACTCACTTTTATACAGAATTTGCAACAATTACGATAATATCAATGCAGTATGTTCCATATCTTCACGCTTTCAATTTATATTCATTCGATTACTCTCAGAATATGTTTGTACCTCGGTTTGTACCTATAATCTTCCCGCCCTGTGAATGGATTCCTGTTGGGTGATTGGGTGATGTACAAATGATGAAAAAAATCAATGAAAGTGTCCGATGATTGTGGTAAGGAGAAAGAGATTGCCATAATGATCTGAATGAATTGTTAGTGATGGAGAAAATAATAATAATGGATGATAATATCAGTACCCCCAATTACTTCCAATCATTTGATGTTGAGTATATATTTTATATTCAAGAAGTTTTCAGTGCATATTCTCATGCTGATATGTCGGCTCCTAGAATACGAGATTTCAAAATATGAAAAAAAAATCGAGACGAGTGTATCAAACTCATCGAACCCTTTGATGTTCGTACCCTCATGTATCTTCTTCGATATTTATATCATGTATCAATCAACCTATCAATGAGGCAATAGATCTATTGTTTCATCTACTATTGTGATAATTATCGCGTTTTATTGTTCAGAGTTCGGAATGTATAATAAAGTTGAGTCGGTACGTCAGAGGACAATAATCTCAAGTGAGATATTCATAATATCCGTGTCATGTTATCCAGAAGATGATATGTCTCTTTTTCTCATACGATATTCTCGCGATGATAGATTCATGTTGAAAGTAAATAGTTCCCGATTCTCTTTCGTGAATCACGGTTGAGAAGAGTCCTATTGAAATTCCGATTCGGAAATGTCACATGTGAAATTATCAAACGAATTTCATGAAGCAAGGTTAGCAGAGAAGAGTCAAAAGACTCTTCCACTTCTTTCATTATCGTCTGCCTTCATCTGCCAACGAAAAAGCTGAATTATATTAGGCAAGTGCTTTGATGTATCCTCTTCGATTCTTTATCACAGAACAATGTATATATGGAAAGGTGAACGAATTCTGTGACATTTTCAGGCTTCGTTTACTCGATTGCTCACAGTAACGATAAAGAGGAAAAGAGTAATTTATAGTTTGAATATAAATCGTCAAGGAAATGGGTATCAGATAGAGAAAATGCTCTTTCAGAAATCGTTACTATTCGAATCTGAATAAATAGAATGGAATGAGATCATTTCGATCTGGATCATTTCGAATTCAGCAGAAAATCAATTATGAAGATATGATTTCCACCAAAGACCACCGTATTGTACCCACATATGATGGAATATAAAATAGGCCAATGATATATGTGGAGAAACGAGGGAGAACCTTCACGCTCTAACTAAAATAAGAGGTAATAAAAAAGGGAAACGAGACCAGGGAAGTGCGAAAATAAAACGTTAATCTTAATAACATCTGAAAACGATATATACGAGTTCACTATGCTCTGTGAACTGTGAATTTTGCTTAAACGGCAGTTCTCTGTAGAACAGAGAGATTAAACACGATCAAATTGATTATCAAGATGCATAGAAAACCTAATGATGAATAACATCGTGCAAATGTTTGAATCTGGTACATTATAAATTTATAAGTTCTGTGAAGATGATGAACGTGACTTATTCAACTACTTATTCATGTATAGCATGTCACAGCCTATGGAGATTGATGGCCTTTGGTCTAGTCCACTGTTACCCTCTCGTCCCAGATTTATTTTTGAGGATTCGTATGTTTGGAGCACATCATTCAGCTTCGTCTCTTTGATCAGACTGAGCAGTTTAAACAATGGCTTCTGGAGGTAGCTTTCTTTACTTCGTGAAGGTGGAAACCTATGTTGAAGGAACATCATATTGATCAGCAATACTATTGTTGCTGATGATCGAATTTCGAAGAAGAGTAGGTAACAAGAAAGAAACAGGAATGAACAGAGATCTCAATCCACTGACTGCATTGCCTTTTTCAAATATTGTATATCGACTATGGCTCTACGTCATTCTTGAAATAGTGCGTGAAGACTTGATGTGTGAGCCTACATTCATATGAAACTCTGAAAACTGCAGTCGCTTCTTCGAGGTACATGACGTATCGAGTCAGATCCCTCATTATTATTTTAGTGCCGATTCGGTAGCCGTGTGAACAGCCACTTGAATATATTTCGAGAATATTCACTTGGATTCATCGGAATAGCACATGATTATGTTTTGTAATATCATCTGAGTAGACTCATAGCGGAGTGCAAATATGAGCGAGACACAATTTAATGTATCGTATATATTAACCATGATTGCATGAATTTCTCCATTCTCACTTTCATACTAAGGAACCGAACTGCCAGATTGCCCCCCAGACAACTTCTCATTGTTCTAATAGCTATCCATAGATATATGTATCAGGTGGCAAATCGAGATGTCTTTTGCTCAACACGGCGTACACAAAAAACTTCAATTCACAGCATGAATGACGCAATCGCTTTCTTCCTCATACGAGTAGCGAATGATGTTCACAGCAGATGCAGATACCAACCAGTCAAATATTCATCTGATAACCATTGAAATATCAAATTGACATAGACTTGTCCAGTCGACCCATCTCATCCATTTTGTCGGTAGTCATCAGGTCAGCACCACATATAGTTCTATAGTTTAACATTTCATTTCATTCAACTTATTCATTTTCAATTCCAAGTCTCCCCTTGTACATATTCGAAATATTCTTCTATGCATCTTCATAAAAGCAATACGAACGGAATGTAGCCATCGGTATATCAGCTACATTTCGAAACCTCGACAAAATTTGATTTCCATTTCCAAATCCGCGTTTATATCTACTGCGTTATTTGAGGTTAGTTTTGAATAATCATTTCTGTCTTCAGTACATATAGAGAATCCATAATACAGCGAAAGTAATGTGTTTCACTGTTGTGTGTACTATTCTGGTTGCAACTGATGACAATAGAAATGATTCAACAGTGAGCTTACTCATACAGGTTCGCAATAAATTATCATAATTTCATTCACTTCAAACGATGATTGCTCAGGTCAGAGAGGCATACATAACAAATATCAATGTTTACGCTGAAAATCGAACCCAGGTCACGATGGAAATCGATTTACGAACCGAGCGCCTCAGCACCAACGACCACCGCCCCAAACAATGGATGCTTAGGAATTTGATGCTCCGAAATACATCACTTCATAGAAATGACAACCCCAGAAAATAACTTGAACAAACGTTCAAATTGTCGAAGTGTATTATGATAGTAGCATCAGCGGCAATAATTCATTATAAGCGCTGAAAACTACAAATTGATCTCCTGATCTGAGTGATCTGACAAGTAGTTGAATTTTTCAACTACACTTTGACACTACTATGACATGTTCATGATCTTACTCAATCTGTTCGACAATGTACGAATGATTGGTTAGCAGATAGCACATTTGTCCAGTTAGCTCTCATTCAAATATTGGCGGAATCTTCAGTGCCAAAGATTTTGAAACAAAGCAGAGCATCAGATCTGTGAGCTAATGCAAAAGCATTGCATACAAAAGTTGTACTCCTGTAATGGAACTCATTTTTCACCTTTTCTCAGGCCAATAAGCAAGACGGTTTATTATTGAGCTTGAGAAGAGAGGTAATTGAGTAGCCAGCCGGATTGCCAGATTCCACGAGCGTATAATACTATTTGTGGCAATACTTGAAGAGTGAAGATAAGTCGATACGTCAGTGACTGATTTTGTCACCTGTACTTCGTAAGAATGCCACTGTGAAGTAGCTAATAGTGCACGATTCGGAAATTGATCATTTTTTTTTACTTTTCGAGAGCTTGAATCATTGATGGAAGCTGAAAAAGTCAAGCCTAACAAGTACTCAACGTTCTTCAAATTCCATAATTGATAATCGTTTCCACACTCCTGTTGATATTGATATTTTGAATGAACGCTCTCGAAATGAGTGCAACAAGATTACTGATGGAAATGATGAGAGAGAAAGTGATAGGTAGATTGGTTCAAGAAAGAAACGGTGGATTACGAATGTGACAATATCTCAGTGCAGGGTCGTGAGAGTGGCAATGATGAAATGAAAATGATTCAAGAAAACATTTCCGCACATGATTCCAAGAAAAATTTCGATCGATATCCGCGAATCATTCAACTTCAACACGAGGTCCCAGAGATAATTCTTTCGAATCCAGTCCAGCTTGTATCATCAATGAGCCAATGCCACTCTGAAATTGCCATCGAATGAAAAGCATTCTTATGATCTGAACATTTTTGTTCTCGCAGCAAAAATGACTCAAATGACTGTTGTACGTAATACTTCATGAATAACTCTATTCTATCCTGCCTGTTCCGAAGTTACCCCATCCAATTAGTCCCAGGGAACAGATTGGATAAACATATCATCAAATGAAGTTTCGGGAATATCTCTATTTCTTTACAGAGTCTGGCATTAAACCTTCATTCAGCAGTTAATTATTTCTCTTTCATCATTCTGAATGGCTTCCGTTCTGAATTTCGTCTTCATGGTGAAACTTCGGAGTTATAACTGATCTTATATTTTTGGTAAATACATATAGGTATAATCATTCCCAGCAGAATTGAGCTTATTTCACTAATGATCTATTGAATCCACGAGAATTCTTTTTCTGCTCCCACTTTGTGTATTGTTGAATTACACTATACCAAGCATCGTTCATCGATAAAACGGGGAAGTTGTGGAATTATTCGCCTAGTGAAGTCTTTCCTGATGCTCACAGCCTCCGAATTTTCAAGAAAAAATCCAACACCTTCCTTCCCTCCCAAAATTCCACTGCTGGCAAACACGATGTTCCTCGACCATCATAGGTTTCCCTTTCGTGTTGTCAACAGATGATATATATATATATATATATATATATATATACAGTCTGTCCAAGATAAGGTTGCACAGCATGGGGATCTCGGAAACGGTAGGAGATACGTAGTCTGTTAAATGGGGAAAAAGTTGCGCATTCGGAGGCTTATACCAACAGCCTTCGAAAATTTCCAAAATTGTTTTTAGTTTTTCAGTTATATCGAAGAAAGTGAATTTCTGGAATATCTATTTTATTTTTTTTTCTCCGTTACAGAAAAACTGAAAATACTTTTTCATAGCAACTTTTGATGACGTTGAACGAGGTGATACCGATTTTTCTATGCGACGTTTCGTATTCGTAGAACCATCATCAACTTTTGTTTTTTAAATACGGTCCTGATAATTATTTCACAGATTCTGAAAGCTTTTTTCATTCTGAATTCAACCATGTATTAAACAAGGTGGTTTGAATGTGTTTCGACCTATTTTTAGCCATCATCAGTGTTTTTTTCGAAATTCCAAAGGAAAAATGCCATCAGTTCCACTTATTTCTGATCATTTAGTGTCAAACATTGATGGACTAGTTATTCGTTTCTCGCTCGCACTTTCTCGAGCATCTCAGAGGCACAGCTAGATTTTCCAAGCTGTACATAGCATAATATCGTCGTATTCTCCATTGATCGATTTGATGAAATGAATTATTTCATGATTGCAATTGGAAAAACTATTGAAACAACGAAAATTCAATTTTTGCAGAATAGTGAGTGATTATGAAGAAATTATACTTAAAAACATTGAGAAAAAATTGTATTCGTATTTTTCCGAAGGAGCCTGTCATAATTAGATTTTTCGAACTAATTATCCCTATAAGCCTATCAATTGGAACTAGTTTATGAGGTATTAGTGTGTTGACTAATTTTCCTCCAAAATAAGTGGAACTGATGACATTTTTCCTTCGTAATTTCGAAAAATACATTGATGATGGCCAAAAATAGTTCGAAACACATTCAAACCACCTTGTATAATACATGGTTGAATTCAGAATAAAATAAGCTTTCAGAATCTGTGAAAGAATTATCAGGGCCGTATTTAAAAAACAAAAGTTGATGATGGTTCTACGAATACGAAACGTCGCATAGAAAAATCGGTATCACCTCGTTCAACGTCATCAAAAGTTGCTATGAAAAAGTATTTTCAGTTTTTCTGTATCTCTAATAATAACGGAGAAAAAAAATAAAATAGATATTCCAAAAATTCACTTTCTTCGATATAACTGAAAAACTAAAAACAATTTTGGAAATTTTCGAGGGCTGTTGGTATGAGCCTCTGAATGCGCAACTTTTTCCCCATTTAACAGACTACGTATCTCCTACCGTTTCCGAGATCCCCATGCTGTGCAACCTTATCTTGGACAGACTGTATATATATATATATATATAGATATATCCATTCATTCATTCATTCATTCATTTATTCATTCAATGTACGTGGTCGTCCAACCGATAAACCTTGAAGAGGTTCGTCCTATTAAAGTATATCACAAGATTAAATAATCTGATGAACAGGGTAACAAGTTGCAAGGTATTCTCTAAATATCCTAGTCAAGTGGAGTTATATAACAGTGATATATCTCACTATCATTACATTCGATATCATAATCATTCAGAGGGCATGCAATAGTAGAAATTTTTTCACTTCTCCTTCAAAAGTTGTGATATTCAGCTGAGAAATGTATATATCTGAATATTATATATTATTGTATCATGCGCATTCATCAATTGGTGAATTACTCTATTAATTGGTTGGATAAGAGGATGGATAGAGAGGAAGTCAATGTCTAACAATCATCGAATAACTATTCAATTTGAAATGACTATTCATGGAAACAATGAATCGATGAAATCTCTTTTTGGATAGGTGTTAGATTATTGAAATCTTAATTGATTTCATAGTCTATATAGTTAGGAAAAGGATATCTCCAGTTGAGATTATCAATAATTTTCCTCTGAGAAGTTTCTGTTTGTTCAATATTATTTTCCGCATAAAATGAGAATCCATACTGACGAGCAATATTCCATCATTGGCCCTACTACTGTTATTATTCATTATAGTAATGAAATCATGTTAACGGAACTCTTCTGATGATGAATCCCAAAATTCGAAGCGCCTTATTGATCATTTCCCCGATATGGAATTCAAATGTCAGTTCATTTTACGAAAATTGTCAAACTTGTCTCTCGAGATCGTTCTGGAGATCGATATAATGAGAGATAGGTAATATTCGTTCGAAGAGTTCCAAGTCATAAGCATAAATTACGAATTTCAAAAACCTGAAATATCCCTCAACGTCACTATCGAATATACTGAATGATATAGGAGCGATATGTGAATCCTGTCAATATCGAATAATTAAATATCAATCAATTCTATATATTGATATCTGTCAATTGGATAGGATATCAGGAGCTTCAACAAGTAACCGCGCGTCCACCAGTACACCGAAAGTCGCTAGCTTGGTTATCAAGTTGGAATAGTGGATGTCATCAAATGCTTTCGAAAAATTGGTGTAATCTTTGCATCTTTGCAAACCACTCCAACATTTGGTAATTATGAAAAAGTACCAATACCGTCAAGTGATTTTTCGTCACAAAGAATAATTATTTCGTTAATTTTGTCTAGAAATCTTAGCCAAATCTACTTATTGAACATCGAAAAGGGCTCATAGTTTGAAACATCTCCGTCATCACCCGATTTGAAGATGGGATAACTTGTGCAGTCCTCAATTCGAAAGAAGATCTCCTATTGATGATTCATTGAGAGTAATTACATACAACGGTTTTAGTAAACTCCAACAACAATATAACTCGTTCATTCATAAATCATAGTTGTTCATCCTCCTTCGTTTAGACTACAGTGTTGATAGTGTAAAAGGACTATTTCATCATCGATCTATGATTGAATAAATGACTTTATACTTGTTTTCGAAGTGTCACTTCACTGTGTTCTCCAATTGGACCTATGAAAACACCTACCAAAAGGAAAGGAAGTAATTGAAAGAATGGAAATGTCTCATATGGAAATTCCATGAATATCAAGGACATTGGTTATTTCAATACCATATGTGAGGTCTCAACTCTGTGATGTGAAGTATTCAAAAACTATTGATATCATTCCATTGATGAGGATTTTGTATGGAAATGGTGTCATCTACTTTTTGTTAATAATCCTCTAGTTGTATTTCCATTTGGAACCCTCGTTATTCATTTCCACAATGTCATTGTGCATGAAATTCTAGCTCATTCCAACTACACTTTTTCAATCAGCTATGAATCTCAATCGCAGTTGTTCATCCGAGGATTCATCCAAATATAATTTCATGAGAAAATACGTTATATCCGCGATATTCCACTATAGAGATCTTGCATTCGGATGGAAATGAAATTATGCTCTACTTTATGATTGCATTTGTGAAACAATACCTGTCTATATGGCATAAGGTGACGTACTTTATACAGCCGTGAATTGACACTCTGAACTTTTGATCTCAGTGTCTTGTTAGTCCTGGTCAGGAAACTGAATATAGGAGGACTGATTGCATCATGATCGAAATTACCACATTGCTGATACTATTATGTAGTTATAGCCACCCAATCATTATTCAAAAATCAGAAACGAATTCAATTTAGTTTCTGTTCACATGTATTTATGTCTAATTTGGGCAAATTCTGCATTGAATGATAATTCGAGGCATGATAATGAATATCACTAGGAGATCACCATTTTGGAATACACCCAAAAGAAAAATGTTTGTACTGATCTTTCTCCTCGGTACCATACAAATGAAAAAATGCGCTCGAGGAAATATTGAGAGAAGTTAATTCGATCCAACAACTTTCAATCTACCTCCATACTTCTGGGAAGAATTCCAATTCCTTCTTTCCCTCCCAACATTCCACCGCTGGCTCACACAATGAACGTTGATAATTATCATATCAGTGTCAAGACATAGACCCTCATGTTCGCACTGATAGACGAAAGTTGCATCAAAAGAAGAAGCATCCATGCTCACTTTTTCACACTATCTCAAAAAAAAATGGAAACGACAGAGTTTCCTTCTATTTCTCATGCCGAGTATACAGTGTGTAAAAGCCAAATGGAATAAATTCATTATTTCGGTTACTGTACATATTTATAAAAAATCCCGAAACACGTCAAATTTAAATTATAACTTGACATTCTTTAACGTGAAAATGCAACCCCTACCTTCAACCCCCTTAGAATGACAGGTACAACCCCCAATTTTTTAAATGGGAAGTATAGGCTTGTGATATATCATTTGAAAGGTCTCTTCATTCTCTATTCAAAAATGTTATTGTTTTTAAATTTAATGCAAAAATTAACATAAAAAAAATTAATATCATGTTGTTACCGAAATTCGCTACAATACAATCAAAAACTAAAATGTAATGCAAAACGTAATAAAATGTAGAACACGAAAAAGAACTATGAATGTTAATGAAGTAGATGTTCAAAATGTTCTCCGCGAACGTCTTGGCAACATCCTAATCTCAAATAAAACTGTCTTCTAACATTATTTAACATATCAGGCGTGATCGACCTAATCGCAAGCGTTATTCGTTCTTTTAAGTCATTTAAATCAGAAGGTTTAGTTTTGTACACATGGCTCTTCACATATCCCCATAAAAAGAAATCTAATAATGTAAGATCAGGTGATCGCGCTGGCCATTCAATCGATCCTCGCCTCCCTATCCACCGATTGGGAAATATTGTATCGAGGTACTGCCGGACATTAAGTTGGTAATGTGGTGGTGCTCCATCCTGCTGAAACCATATCGTATTCGCTGGAACTTGAGGATTACCTGGATCAGGATATAAATTTGCCAACGTTGGAATGACATCATTTTGAAGTAGTGCCAAATAATTGTTGCCATTCAAGTTGCCCTCAATAAAAAAGGGACCAATTATATTGTTCCCTACAATCCCTGCCCAAACATTAACCTTTTGAGGGTATTGAGTGTGTTCTTCTCTCATCCAGTGAGGATTTTCCGTGGACCAGTAGCGGCAATTTTGCCGATTAGCATGACCGTTAAGTAAAAAAGTACACTCATCAGAAAACATAACGTCTTCTAATTGGATAATATTGTTATCCAACATGTCCATCATTTGCTCACAAAAAGAAGTTCTCCTATCAAAATCGTCTTCCATGAGCTCCTGAGTAGGTATCATCTTATACGGATGCAATTTATTTTCTTTTAATATGTTTGCTATCGATGTATGGCTAGCATTGAATGTAGTGGATGCCTGTCTACTCGATGTATGTGGGTTTTCCTGAAACTCAAGCAACACATCTAATTTGAGTTCATCACTCAGTGCATTAGCAGCTGCTTTTTTTATCTGCCTTACATGACCAAACTCGCGAAACTGCTTTTCTATTTTACTTATTGTTCCTTGGGATATAGGCGGTAAATTAGGAAATTTCTCATGAAATAGGCGAGTTACTTCCCGTTGTGTTCGGATGTTATCTCCGTAACCAATCATTTGTAAAACTGTTATTTTATGCATTTCCGTTAATCTAACCATTTTTCAGAATTGAAATGAACAAACTCTATACTCAAATTACAACAATGACAACTTAAATAAAACAATTTACTACTGCTTGTTAAAATAGCGTTGCCACGGAAATTCTTTAAAGTTTTTTAATGGTTACCATCTAAAAACCACATTGCTACGGTTTTTGTTCACTTTCTCATTATCAAGACCTGAACGGGAAATAAGTTGTAAGTAATATTGTAATAAGTTCCGAGTATATTTTAGCGAATTTCGGTAACAACATGATATTAATTTTTTTATGTTAATTTTTGCATTAAATTTAAAAACAATAACATTTTTGAATAGAGAATGAAGAGACCTTTCAAATGATATATCACAAGCCTATACTTCCCATTTAAAAAATTGGGGGTTGTACCTGTCATTCTAAGGGGGTTGAAGGTAGGGGTTGCATTTTCACGTTAAAGAATGTCAAGTTATAATTTAAATTTGACGTGTTTCGGGATTTTTTATAAATATGTACAGTAACCGAAATAATGAATTTATTCCATTTGGCTTTTACACACTGTATATGTTGATAGCAACTGATAGCGCATGCTTTTCTCAATACTGATTCCAAAACTGACAGTGATATCAACTGTTGAAGTTTTCACACTGAAAAGCTTACCAATCACTCATCATGACAGTATCCGGAAAAACAATTCCACTGTGTCGGGTGTATTCATATTTTTTGTACTACAACACATGAAATATGAACGCTTCCCTGCAATTCATCAACTTATTCGTGATATTTTTTTACAAATGTGTCTGAAATCTCAGAGAGATAAGTTGTTTGTATGCCTGACTATCACTCTCTCATTTCAGTTCTGTACCCTCGTAGTTTGTTGACAACTACAAACAAATGGAAGTGGTATAGAATTTCGTGACAGAGTTTGCATTCTGCATCCCAGCTCAGCAGACTGAAATTGAATATCCACGTAGACAGATGAACATATCGAAATTTAGTATTTTCTGTATATTTATTGATGTCAACTGGTAGGTTCACAATGCGCCAGGAAGTTGTACGAGTAATCACGACGCTCTAATATCAATACACAATAATTCCTGTTTCCGTTCCGAGAGGAGTACGAGCACATCGATGATTTGTTGAATGTGACCTCCAGTCCAGTTCATAGCTTTGTGGATGATAGTACACTCCATTCCGCCTTCTCCTTTAGAGACCCTATAACATCCATCGAGGCCAGAGGTCAAAGACAAAGAAAGGTCAATGTTTTGAATGATGATCTTACATGGATTCTGAAATGGCGATCTGAAAATGTAGTGGAGTCTAATGCAACAAAAACAGCTTGTATCTCCACCATCAAGGCAGATCACACAATGCCCAATATGATGATGTCGGGTACCACTGTTCCTCTGAAGGCGTCAATATCCATGCTTGTCATCACCACCAACAGCGCTCTCTCATTGGACGATCACGCGTCACGAAAACTTTGCATTTTATTCCGTGTGAAGTGACATTTTACACCCCAGCAACTGCTTATGACCTACGAAGCACGAACATACGCTGATTCTGTTCACCTAGTCGTTGATATAATACTCACAACATCATTGACTTCTGTGTCGGAGAAAGGTGAGCGATTTCTCCATTTTTTCGAGATACTTTCAGGGCGGTTCTCAACTGGAGAGCTTGTCTCTCATGCCACCACGGACGATTCCTGGTAGACAAATCAGACGAGCTCAAGCTGGTCATGCGTACACTGTCAGGCTTGAAACCTGTCGAACATCGCTATACCAAGCATCATTCATCAATAGAACGGCAAAATTGTGGAATTCTTTGCCTAGTGAAGTCTTTCCTGATGCTCACAACCTTCGAACTTCCGAGAGAAATTCCAACACCTTCCTCCTCTCCCGAAATTCCACCGCTGGCCAACACGATGTTCCTCGAACATCATAGGTTTCCGTTCCGTGTTATCAGAACGTTAAAAAGTTTCGTTGTTGAGGCTAGGGAATTTCCTCATGAGAGCTTCAACTTCCGAAATTCCGATACCTCCTTATTTCTTGGAGATAATTCTCATCAAATCTCACTTGAAATTGTTGAATGATGATTATCGATAAATTAATTGATCAAAACAAATATCCCCGAAATGAAGTCAACTATGAACTTCCATACAGGAACTTCCATTCAAGACATAATAATGTTTCGCCTACTTGGTCTCTATTTCTTTCAGTCAGAGTTGTCGAAACTTGAATCTGTTCATACACTGTATTAATCAGTACATATTTCCGGATTATGAGTCAATGGTACATACGAAACTGAACCTCTTCAGTTTTGGGCTGTTGACGTTCATTGTTTTATTTTACGAATCGGGTTACGCCTTCGATCATTGAACAGACTAGATAAGTAATCCATACCCCTGGCAATACAGTTTGTTTGAAAGCAACATCTATAGTATCTATCTTTGTCTAAACAAGGATAGCAGGAGCTGATTCTCCCAGCACCAGTGCAGTGTTGTCAGAGGGGGTCGAATTTATTATTAATTCATGATGAAACCTAATTGAAAATACGTAACAATTTCAGTGGTACTTTTCATCATTTCTTGGTGGGAAAATGAACATCCTTATACTTCCTTCACATTGTTATAAAAAATTTGAATACATACAATCTTATGGTGATTTTTGTAACTTGCTTGTAATCAATAAACTTATTATGACCGATTCTCAACGCCATGTGAAACAATATACTTACTATTCAGTAAACAGTGTGTCTACTCAGTCCCAATCATAAATAACGTTCAATTTCGATAATGAACATTTATATATTTGGCGATCAGTGACGATTTACGATGTCAAAGTTCAGTACCTACTAGTGGAAATAATTTTCAAAAAAGTGAAAAACTTGTTTTCAAGGCAGATAGATATGATTGCATATTTGAATGTAATTTTCAAATATGAAGATGAAACTTTTTTATATCATTTCACGATATCGTCAAAAATGAATGAGGTTTCATCTTGAACAGAATTCATATATTTTGACGCATAAAATTGATGTCTGATTATTTCATTTCATATAGATAGATGAAAATCGATAATGAATATGTGTTGACAAGTATCATGACGAAATGTTATATCAACAATAAAATCATGACTCATGTGAAGATGTAGCAAATAGCAGTGTTTCTTATTTAAAACAAGACTGAAATGAAAAAAAAACCATGGATAATCACACAAATGATTTATTGATTTTTGAATGGGATTGTTTTTGTTAACATACTTCTCACTCTAACTTCCGTTGAATCTTTCAATTGATTTGCCTTGCAGTGAAATATTTCTTCAAAATTAGTTTGACTAGTTCCATTGGATGATGTTGTGAAGGGCCAGGGTCAGTGTTGTTCAAGTGCATCAAAAACAGTCAACAGGTAATTTGTCATTGTTGTGTGTACAAGAAGTATAGAAATATCCTTATATTTTTTATCAAAAATATTAATTGAGTTCATCATTATTCTGACCTATGGGTATAATCAATATAATCTAATCAATTCAATTTAAATTCATTTCCATCCATTCCATTTGGGAAAATGCTTCAAAATCTCGAATGATACGACAATGGTAACTCACCTATGAAATGACGTGTTTTGATCGCCGGTTCAAATTGTCTTTAACACACCTCACAACGTCTCACCATTATATCAAATCACCAAAACAAGAAATAAACTGAGTTTCTGATGAATTCTGAGTACACAAAACTGAACACAAGTTGAATAATATCGATAAATCAAAACGTGAATAATGACAGATACCAAACAAAGCAATAATCGCCGTCGACTGTCAATATCACATTGCGGTGTTGCAACGTTGAGCAAAAAGTATTCCTGATACCCATGCTGGTCCTCGAGCCCCCAAGAAAGTAAAATTGCTTAGTCTCAGAATAATGTAGCAATCTTCTATCAATCAGAACTGATTCATTATCGTCATGACCCAAATTTATTATTATATTTGTGCATTGAACTACATGAATTCATAAAGGACTCTAAATATTATGGACTATTAATCACTTTTTGATGATTGGATATGACAACACTGGCGACGATTGGGTACTAATATTATGATAATTCTGGGAATCCATGTTAGCATCAGAATATTTGTTTTGTGATCCTTCTAGTGGGTTTGTTGTTCGGAGGGTTACGCTATAAACGAGGTTTCACAAATTCAGGCTGGCACCCCATATGAACTTCATATAGTTATCTAGTAAAAATATATCCTTGCAATATCAAATGAATTAGTCGTACTATTCCCTATATATCTCCCATCTTCAGGATATATATCAACTAATGGATTGGTCCTTCAATGCCAAAAGTCGACTGAAGGAGGAGTAACCAGTTAACCCGATACTCTCAGAGGGATTAACCAACGTGTGTGGGTGAGAGTCAAATGCCAGCAAACCGCTCTTATCCCTGACCTCTTGCGATCATTTCATCAGATCGGGAACAATTTACCATTCCATCGGCACAGAGCGGTGGAATCAGCTGGAGTCACCTTCGTATTGTTACGAGATTAGAGAAGCATCATTAGGAGAAGTTGACCCGCGCCCACTATAATTGTCGGCCGACCGAAAAGGGACAGAATCATCGCGAAATACTAGGAATCTACCTGAAGTTCGCGAGGGTTCTAGAATCATGTGTATCTCGATATAAATACGGGATCGATGGGCCGGGGGAGCAGTACGATTTAGAACTGTGAATCGAGCAATAATAAGGGAGATCGAATTAGAAGTGAATTGTTATTGTGTTTTGTTAAATTCGTTGAATAAATCGTTTTAAGTGTTATACGGAGTGTTTATAGAAGCCGAACCCGGACTACAACGTAACAGTGGTGTCAGAAGTGAGGATTTTCATTGAACGATTATTTATGGTGAATACGAGAAGTACATCGTACGACGCAATGGAGGACATTTTGAAATTTATGGAGAATAAATTTGCGGAATTGGAGCAAAGCCGCCAAAAAGAAGAAAAGCGTCGTCAAGAAGAAACATTGGAAGAAGAAAAACGTCGGCAGGAAGACTTCCAGAGAATTCTAGAAGAACAAGGAAGAATGGAAATACAAAGAAGAAACGAATTTCAGAGGTATTTGGAACAAGTACAACGGAAAACCGAAGAACAAATCGAAGAATTGAAGGAAGACGTAAGGAAAATCGACGGACAGTTGAGGAAAGAAGTGGATATAGTACGGGATGAAGTGAACGACATGAAGAAGGAGATCGAGAACCAGAGAGCTCTACACAAAGTCCAAGATCGACATGACAGAGTTGCCACATCGAATGCTTCCGTAAAACCATCGACTTTTGATGGACAGTCATCATGGGCCATGTATCATAGACAGTTCGAAGCTGCAGCTACGGCTAATGGGTGGAACAACGATGAGAAGGCTACTGCACTTATAGTAGCATTAAGAGGGCCAGCTTTGGGGATCTTGCAGACAATACATTTCGAACAACAAAACCGATATGGAGATCTAGTTGCCGCACTGGAATGCAGGTATGGTGATCAACATCGGGAACAGCTATACCGGGCACAGATGGAGACTCGTGTACAGAAAGCTGGCGAGAGTCTTCAGGAATTCGAAGCAGATGTGCGAAGACTGATCCAGCTAGCCTATCCAAGTGCCCCAGAAGACTTCAAGGAACAACTGGCAGTGCAGCTATTCATCGATGGGCTAAGAGACATTGAAATTCAAAGAACTCTGCGACTGACGAATTTCACGAAGAGCAGTGAAGCCTTGGTCAGATCTTTGGAGGCAGCTTTTAACACCTCAAGACCAAAAGTTCGAGCGGTGTCAATTGAGGAACCGACCCAGCAGACTGATACAGTGGTACAATTAATCGAAAAAGTTTTGGAAAAGCTCGACTCAAAGAAGGGTGGTACAGGCAACCGACAAAATCGGACCTGCTATCGTTGTGGAAGAGCAGGACATTTCATAGGGTATCAGGACGATCCAATTCACCTGCGAGGACCCCACCGCGTGAATATTCACCTGCGAGGAATGGAACGAGGACTAGAACATCTAGTGAGTCCTCAAGAAATCAGCAGGAAAACTAAATCTAGCCAGCATATCGGGGCGCATGCTGGATAGCAATAACGAAGCCCCCAGGATCGTGCAAGTCAACCGAATAAGAAGAACTACGGACAGCCTCACCATCAAAGGAAAAGTGAATGGAAAAGATGTTATATGCACCATAGACACCGGTGCATCAGTTTCCTTGGTTCGTAGTGATATTCTTCGCCCGGAATGTGTGAAACCGACCGCATCCAACTGGGTCCTCCGTACTGTCACTGGAGAAAATGCACCGATTCGAGGTAAAGCCGATATTACGTTGACTCTTGGCAGGCTTAACATCATAGATACGGTGTACATCGCAGATATTGAAGATGAATTCAATTTGGGGATGGACTTAATAAGTGATTATGGGTTCTCATTTGATGGTGAACAGAAAATGATGAACTTCGGTGGAGAAGAGTTTGTCCTGCACCAGCCGAGAAAAATCTACCAGTGAAATTGCGAGTCGCGAAGACTGTGAGAATCTCTGGATTTTCCGAGAAAATCGTTCATGCACGTTTAGAAAAGGATACTGGGTGCTGCGTTGGAATTGTACAGCCATGTCAAGAATCCCCCGACAAAATATTACTCGCACGAGCCTTAGTAACAACAAATCGAGAAATTCCCGTACGAATAGCCAATGTGTTCCCCACCACAACAGTGGTTAGAGAAGGTGACGTCATTGGAACCTGTGAACCTGTTGAATGGATAGCAAAGTGTGACTTGGGTGAAAACCAGGACAGAGGAAGAGTTTCAGAAAATGTTATGGAAATATTGGGAAAGTCCTTGGATCATTTGTCAGCATATGAATTTGCTGCTTTCAAGACATTTATTACTGCTGAGAGTGACATCTTCGAGTCAACCGGTACGGGTCGAACCAACTTGGTGAAGCACAGAATAGATACTGGCCTAGCGCACCCAATTCGACAGCCACCAAGAAGATTGCCTTTTGCGAAGCAACAAGGGGTAGAAAAGCTTATTGAGAAAATGCAGAAGGATGGAGTCATCGAAGAATCTTCAAGCCCTTGGTCAGCACCAGTTGTATTGGTTTCCAAGAAGGATGGATCCACAAGATTTTGTGTGGATTATAGGAAACTCAATGACGTCACCAAGAAGGACAGCTATCCTTCACCCAGATTTGACGATACCCTAACAACCTTGGCAGGGTCACGATGGTTCTCGACACTGGATCTGAAGAGTGGATACTGGCAAGTCGGCATACATGAAGAGGACAAGGAAAAGACAGCGTTCACCACTGGCAGTGGACTATACCAGTTCACTGTGATGCCTTTTGGATTATGTAATGCCCCAGCGACTTTCTAAAGGCTCATGGAATTGGTGTTGCGTGGGCTAACTTGGAAAACTTGCCTGGTGTATCTCGATGACGTGTTAGTGACCGGAAGGAACTTTGAGGAACATCTTCGTAATCTGCGAGAAGTTTTCCAACGGTTCAGGAGTGCCAACCTCAAACTGAACCTGAAAGAGTGCTCATTGTTCCAGAAAGAAGTGGAGTTCCTGGGTCACAAAGTATCGTCAAAAGGCATTGAAACTAATGAGGCTAAAATACTGGCAATCCGAGACTGGCCACGACCGAAAGATAAGCATGGGATGAGGAGCTCTTTGGGATTATGTACCTATTACCGCCGGTTTGTGGAAGGATTTGCTGACATCGCAAGGCCACTCCATAGGTTGACAGAAGACCGAGCCATTTTCAACTGGTCTACGGAAAGTGAGAAAGCATTCAAGAAATTGAAAGCAGCCCTTTGTTCGAGTCCAATCGTGGGTTTTCCACAACAAAGAGGCCTGTTTATATTGGATACAGATGCCAGTAACAACGGAATTGGAGCTATACTTTCACAAGTACAGGATGGTCAAGAAAGGGTGATAGAATATTACAGCAAAGTGATGACCAAACCAGAAAGAAATTACTGTCACCAGGAAAGAATAACTGGCAATCATTAAGGCGGTGGACCACTTCCACAAGTACCTATATGGAAGAGAGTTCCTCATCAGGACAGATCATGCGGCTTTGAAGTGGTTACTGAAGGACAAGTAGCAAGATGGCTGGAAAAGTTGAGCCAGTATCATTTCAAGATTAAACATCGACCGGGACGTCTACACAGCAACGCTGATGCCTTGTCCAGAAGACCATGCCCAGATTCCTGCAAACATTGCGTGAGAGTTGAGCGCCGAGAAGGACTTGTCGAGGCCAGTCAAATCAGACTCACGGCAGACAACAAATGGACATCAGCACACATGAGACAGGACCAGGAGAAGGACTTGGATATCGCAGACTTTCTACGTTGGAAAGAAGCAGGAGCAGATAGACCCACCTGGCAGGACATATCAGACAGAGGTCCTATCTTCAAGGCCATATGGGCACAGTGGGATTCCCTGGTTGTGGAGAATGGTTTGCTGAAACGAATTTGGGAGTCAGCCGATGGGAGATCAGCAATTTCCCAACTGGTTGTGCCTAGGGATAGGATAGATGAAATCTTGGAAGAAGTTCATGGCGGATCCTCTGGTGGACACTCAGGAGTAAATAAGACCTTGGATAAGATTCGACAGAGATTTCATTGGGTACAATGTCGAAATGACGTAGAAAGCTGGTGCAGAAAATGCCCGGTGTGCGAGGCTACTAAAGGCCCCAAGACCAGATCAAGAGGAGAGATGAAGCAATACATTGTAGGTGCCCCTTTCGAACGGATTGCCATCGATGTAGCTGGTCCATTTCCGACGACCGATGACGGCAACAAATACATCCTCGTTGCAATGGACTATTTCAGTAAATGGGTTGAAGCATATTCGATGCCAAACCAAGAAGCTTCCACCGTGGCCAGAGCATTAGTAGACAACATGTTTTCAAGATTCGGAGTACCAATGAAACTTCATTCCGATCAAGGGAGGAATTTCGAGTCAAAACTCTTCAAGGAAGTTTGCGAGTTAATGGGAATCAACAAAACCAGAACTACTCCGCTCCATCCGCAGTCAGATGGCATGATGGAAAGATTCAATCGGACAATGGAGGAACATCTTTCCAAAGTAGTGGAAGATCATCAGAGAGACTGGGATAGGCACCTGCCTCTATTCTTGATGGCATATAGAGCGGCTGTCCATGATTCAACGAAGCTAACTCCAGCTAGCATAGTCCTTGGAAGGGAACTCCGGTTACCCTGTGACTTGGTATTCGGGTCACCAAGTATTCAAGAAAAAGAGGTGCGAGATTATGCAGACGAATTACGGGATAGTTTGACGAAGATACATGAGATTGCTCGAGGAAGACTGAAATTGGCTAGCGACAAAATGAAGGCTCGATATGATCTCAGAGCAAATTCAGAGGGATTCTCAGTGGGAGACCACGTTTGGCTGTATAATCCACGCAGGAAGAAAGGAATATCCCCCAAGCTGACAGCTTCATGGGAAGGACCATACAAGGTGGTGAAAAGGATCAACGATGTGGTCTACAGGATACAACGTAGCCCTCGGACCAAGATGAAGGTTGTCCACCTAGAGAGGCTGAAGCCCTATTACGGTGATGCAAGAACTGAGTTTGATCGGGACGATCAAATTTGAAGAGGGGGGCAGTGTTACGAGATTAGAGAAGCATCATTAGGAGAAGTTGACCCGCGCCCACTATAATTGTCGGCCGACCGAAAAGGGACAGAATCATCGCGAAATACTAGGAATCTACCTGAAGTTCGCGAGGGTTCTAGAATCATGTGTATCTCGATATAAATACGGGATCGATGGGCCGGGGGAGCAGTACGATTTAGAACTGTGAATCGAGCAATAATAAGGGAGATCGAATTAGAAGTGAATTGTTATTGTGTTTTGTTAAATTCGTTGAATAAATCGTTTTAAGTGTTATACGGAGTGTTTATAGAAGCCGAACCCGGACTACAACGTAACAGTATTTATATTCTTCGACGAAGACCAAAGCCAATTCTGCTCGTATCAGATACTTATCGAAGTGACAATGATTCTGGTCAGCTTTGAATCGGGGTTTTCTGGCCTCTCTCGAGGTATAAGCTGGTTTCTGCAAGTATCGAATCAAGCGGATTGAAATAACATCTGTTCCTATCATGTATCATGTTGTCATGATACATTGAGATTATTCAAGTCAACGTGCTCATGATAGATAAAAGAAGGAATCCTACATATTCCTACAGTGTCTTGAAGAAACTATCACTGAGACATTCAGTGACAAAATGACTGGAAATATTATTTCGTCCCACTACAGAGTGTTATTCAAGAAGATAACAAGAAATATTGGATGGAGTTCCTTACCTCATTTCATGAAGGAAAGTTAATATGAACATGTGACCTGAACCTCTCAAATTGCGAGATATAGGGTGTTGAAATTTTAGGAAAATAACTGTACTGTTCTAGATATTCTCATGAGAAACGACATGCAAACTGAGCACAAATAGGCATTTCCTGATGTGAGAATGTGTGGAATCTGTATGATATGTGTACTGGAGATTCTTCTGAAATACAATACATATATCAACCATTATTGAAATCGAAACAACTTTGTCGCTATCGCGATCAATGAGAACCACATCAATCAGTACGTAATGACAACTTGGAAATTGAATTCGAAATTCAAGTTTCCTCAGTTGTGGAATCATTCGACTATTGAATATTAAATCTATGGAAAAAATACTGTACGAGACTTGCATAGAATTTCTCGCAAGGAAGTTTGCAGCACCAGCAACATTTCATTCTTCTGAAAAATGAATATCATTCAGTGCTCGTTTCAGAATGAAATATTCTGGTTCTTTGGGTTTTCCGAAGAGTTCACCATCCTAGTAGATCTTATGTGTCATTGATAATATTAATGGTCAGTTTCTTGAGGCAGCTCATTCCGTCTGTTATAAAATCTACTTCTACAACAAATACTTTCGACTATGAGAATTAGATCTCCAGTAATATTGTTGGGACCAAACTTTTGGAGAACTGCAATTTTTCATCTTGCGAACATACATCTCTGGATATGAATGCCAAGATATTCAGGACACGGTCTGCTGCATCCGAAAATCCACCGTCGACCTTTTGAAGTAAACATGAAAACATGGCATATATGTCGGCACTATATAGAATTTCCTTCCCCTTATCATTATTCCTAGAGGCCCTTTTCTATGCAAATGTCACCTTTATTATATCGCCTAACGTATTTTTGGTCACTCGAATTGGCAAAACTCATACAAAAGAACGTCGTTCTATGATCCCCGATAGCATTTGATATTCCATACCTCGTTTGTAATATGAGCTGGAAATTTCAGTTTGGATATCCAGAATGAGTACTACGTTATGAACATCCCTATAACAAACAAATATATATGTTTGTTGTGAACTCCTGATCACTGTTAGTGATATCAACACACGAAGGAAACATAGTATATTACGTACCGAAACATAACATTTTTTTTTATCTGTGGACAACACGAAAGGGAAACCTATGATGTTCGAGGAACATCGTGTTAGCCAGCGGTGAAATTTTGGGAGAGTAGGAAGGTGTTGGAATTTTTCTTGAAAGTTTGGAGGTTGTAAGCATCAGGAAAGACTTCACTAGGCAAAGAATTCCATAACTTTGCCGTTACATTGAGGTATGATGCTTGTTATACCGATGTTCGACAGGTCTCGAGCCTGACAGTGTAGGAGTGACCAGCTTGAGCTCGTCTGTTTTGTCTACTAGGGATCGCGCGTGGTGGCATAATAGATGATATCTCCGTTGAGCACCGACCATGAAAGTACCTATAAAAAAGGCAAAGATCGCCGACCTTTCTACGATGATCTAGAGAGGTCAATGATTTGGTGAGTGTTGTATCATCGAAGGCGAATAACAGCGAATGTGTGAGATGAACGCACATCGTTTTATTATTACTTGAAATTATCTTCCTGTATATCACTGAGAAATGAGCTTACTGAGATTGATACATCTCAATGATCACATGAATGAGGATTGTCTGATTCCAGGAATGAAATTAGTAGCGTTTTAACCAGATTAACAAATCGCTTCTATAAAATAGCACGAGTTGAAAAAGTTCCAAACACGCTGGTTGCCGCAATCCGTTCAGTGCCTTATAAGTTTCCGCTGTGACAGAATGCTGAACTAGTCTCAACAAAGTTACTAGTTTAGTGATGGCGAATGCATTAAATTTTTGCTCGGATCGTTACACAGAAGTCACGGAAACTAACAGGTGACGCCACATCGGCTGAAAGGTGTTTCCGGTATGTGGAAAAATTCAAAAACCCATTTGGAAGTCATTCCGTATTCTCGGCCAGTCGCGTTGCTAGAAGGGAACGTGCATATATATGCCAGCTTCCTACAATTTTCTTTCGATATTTCTGCTATCAATTTCACATTCATGTTCGCGATATCTGTGGAATGTATTGAAAACAATTGGACATGGGTCCGGTATTATGTAACTGCTTCAATCCCCTGGTGAATTCACGGATTGTTCGTCAGAAGAACATATTTGCGATATCGAACATGCATTATTCGAAAATAATGTTCGAGACCCACTTCATAATAATTCACCAGAGCTCATTGGAATTCATCAAGGTTTGAGTTGCGTGCTTCAAATCCATATTTTCTCCAGTATCGGACAGAATTTGATTGTCGAGTCGACTCAGACATGAATATCACTGATTCTTCCAACTTTGACAATACGACAGGAAAATCTATAATATTCGTGGAATAGCTCGTTATGAGATGATACCCATCATGCGGCTGAACTAGCTATGGAAGATACGCCACTTGAGCTTCAAATTCGGTTGATATCAAGTCCTCGCATCAGAGAATAACCGATACGGAAAAACCTACGATCAGAGGATATTTCATTGCTGATAGAATAATATTTTATTGTTGTTGTTTACTGATGAGTACTTCACACCCCAGCAGTTTATGATCCACAAAGAGCATATTCAACCTTTCGTGGAGAACATTGTTCACAAGTTTGAAGTTCAGCTTCAAAACATCCGCTCAAGCTCTCAGATCCTTGTTAGAGGAGTCTAAATGCTTGATCGGCGATACTCCACGAATTTATAGACCTCTCTGGAAAATTGTTGGAAGGTGAGCAATCTTTTCCTTTTTTGGTAGGTATATTCCTTGTCGATACCAACGGAAATATCTTCCATTATACTATGAGCGATTTCAGGTAGACCAACTAGGCAAGCTCAGGCTGACCCTACATTGTCAGGCTCAAACCTATAGAAATCATCAACAAAACGGCAAAGTTCTCTAGTGAAGTCTTTCTTGATACTTATGACCTCTGAACTTCCAATAAAAATCTTAGTAACTGCCTCCTCTCTCAATAATGGCTCACACAAAGAATAAGTATCAAATCAAATATGAATTATTTGGGATAGCTCCTATTTCATGTAAAAATTCCGCCCTTTCCTCCTTGTTTCTTGCCACGACATGATTTACCCATGTTCTTCCCTCCTTCCTCAAATCTCGTCACAAAGCTCCACCCCACGTATGTATCGATCTTCTTCGTTCCAATCTTTTTCGTTTTTTTCTTTCATACTATTTCATTGATTCCACCTCACTTTTCTGAGATTCAATCGATTTTCTGAAGTGAAAGTACCTAACTAGTCTGGAATTCGATTAACAATTCCCGAAATATCTATAACATCACCTTTTTTGACACATACATGGTATCATTGAGGGACTGAATTGATGACAATAAGAACTCAAGATATATCTCATGGTCTCTCAGTTCTCAAGGAACACCAACCGGTTTAACAACTGCTTGGTGGTTTCAAAAAAGCGTATTTCACAATGAATATTTCCAGTGTGTTTCGTGTCATTGTTCTACTAGGCGTTCTTGCAGATATCATTCTTGAAACAAAACTCCGGAACGAACACTAGAATTTGCAGGTTATACGTACACTATTCATCAAGTTTGCGGAGCTTTCGAAACTCGAGACCTTTTCATCCATCGAAGGGATTCGCATAGCATTGTTTCATTAGGAACCAGCGAACATTCCCTAGAGTATTCGGTGGAATGTCCAGAGTTCACGTAAATCACAGTATTCCTTTTTGGAAGCAAAGTTCGAGCGTTTGTTTCTTGGATTATCTTACCTCACTATTAGCAGTTCACGGAAGAAAAAGTGGTTTCGGAAACTCTGAAACAGAGCACTCTCGTAGTTCGGAGATATATGCGATTCCTATCGGGACGAACTGTCGAACTTGTAGAAGGAATATCATACATAGCTCATCTTTCATGCCCACATCGAGTTTCAGTTTATTTTTCATTCCACTGGAGAAAGAGTGGGATTGAACTTGGTGACTTAGAATTGATAATCCGAATCATTCTACTTTCCGTCAATTTTCAGTTATTTTCCTGAACCGTTCATTTCATTACGCATTGAATGAATCATGAATAAGTATCCCAACTTCCAAAGTGTTTTATTCGAATGAGTATATTTCAACTCTTTGTTGAGTACATATGATCAATAATGATGAATTTTTGCTTAGATTTGATGAAGTTCATTTCATCTCTGAGATATTTTCAAGTGATTGAATCCTTCGCGTCATATAATGGATGAATGATGAATGAGCGAATCAGACAATAATACAGAGTTGCTTACTGTTCTATTGATAATGAACTGGAACATTCTTACATATCCATTTCAATGTTCCAAGCGCTCTACTTAAAGGTAGCAACTTGAAGTTCATGATCTTGATCTTGAAGGTTCAAGAAGATCTTGGAGGCCATCTAGTTTATCGGCATATGATTCATTGAAAAAGAATGCTTCTGAATTTTTTATCTGCTCAACAGTCAATAGCATTCCTCAGGGCTCAGTGGCAACTTGAATTTTAGGATATTTTTTTTGCGATATATAGTTTATCGAGGACATCGTCGAGTCGATTCAATATAGCACAAAACAGTGATCAAATTAATATTCCCAGATTCAAATTTCCACATTAATTTCTCCTCATAAGACTGAGAGTATCTGGGGGAATTGCCGAATAAATTGAGTACAAATTTTGGCCAAATATTGAAGGTGTATAATTACTCTTGCAAAGGCGACAAGCTCGTTGAAGTTATATGAAGTGTTTACCCTGCCTACCACCGTTGAATTAAACATGAGAGAATAGAGGCAAAAGCTGATCGATGAAGTAATTGACGTACCTACTCGATAATCTTTGATAAACATCAGCATGAAGTCGAACTTTCGATATTCAATCTCATGAGAATCAACAACAGAAGATACCAACCAAGTTGATTTGAATTTTATGTGCACTGGAGTAAAACACATGAAAAACCATGTATCTAATGACACCCCGCGAAGCGTTAAATCAGCGCATGAGTATATATCTGTTGCGATCGCAATAACATTCATTTTTTCCTGCTTCACTATCGCATGAGAAAAATAATGGGTGTCATCCATATAGTTATTATAAGATATCTGGAAAAACTGCCTCTATTGCGAAGGCCGTTATTTAGTGGTCACAGCTCATGCATCGCAGTTACCATTCGGAGGCAGCATGGTTCTCATCTTGACATCGCTTCGGCTGTCTCAGTCCCATAGGAGTGGTTCGGACCTCTTCTACTTTTTATCTGTCAACAACACGAAAGGAAAACCTATAATGCTCGAGGAACATCGAGCTCTTCTCAATTCCGAATGATTCCTGAAGGTTGGTTTCAATTTCGGACTCAATACAATTTTTGACAGAAATACGGACACCCGTCCGTCATCACTTTTGTCTCTGCTTGCCTACGTCTTTTACTGGGTCTACGTCTACGTCTACGTCTACGTCTACGTCTACGTTTACTGATGTAGAAATAAGAAAGTTTTAGATCGAGAACACACAGTGTTTTCCACTGAGTCTGTATTTGTGGCGACTCAGCCACAAATACATTCATGACACCCTTACGAGAGCTCATCGACAGGGTTCAGCTAGCGAAACCAGGCTAGCTGTCAAGCCTGGTTTCAGCCTGATTGTTCCATCCAGATCGGAATATTTTGTAGGCTTAGTAATAATTTTATCAACATTCTGTATCAACGACTTCGAATAACGAGTTTGGCGACCGTGTACCAATATTCTTCCTGGTGTGGATCGAAAAATGGGCATTGATGTACCTATATGCCATGATACTCTCATGAGTCATGAGTTGTTCACATATCACATCAGCAGTATTGAGATATCACCGAAATCAATCAATCAATGTATGTATTGTGTTCGATCTCGGATGAATATATTAGCATTTCTGGAACTCCTGCAGATTAAATATTTTTCCATCGTTCTTCAGTATATTTTCTACTGGCATCTCTCATATCCCATATTTCACTCGATTTACTCGATGAATGATATCGTGAGTCAAATCCTGGGCTGCCTTCCAATGGGTATAAAATTTATGACTTGCTATAATCAGACATGCTCTAGAATAGTTGTCACTGTAAACATGAAATACACCGATTCATTCTAGTGGAATTGATTCAGGTTTTCAATTTATCGAAGCTATCATGATTTATCGATACTAATACGAATTATCGGGGTGGTACAACTGGCGATCATCGTGAAGAGAAGAATTCTGTCGACCCTACGACATGTGAAAAGTGAAAGATATCGTACCGCGAATAGAATGAAGTTAATTTATACACATTCTACGAAAGTGCATGTACCACTTCGTCTCATTCATCTTCCCTAATTGAGTAGCAAAATGTTGCTTGACAGTCATACATTTCATCACCGTATTTGTATCTATTCTTACTGTAGAATAGGTTAAAAGCTGAGCATCATAAAATCCGATTGAACCATATCAGTTTATCAGAACATTGGAACTCCATTTTGGTGAATATATTCAACTCTTGGAAATGAGAATATATATCATAGGCTTACAGTGTCGAGGGGGAAATACCCATATCTAATCAGGCCAAATGTGCAAGACGGTAAGTACTATGAATGCAGATCTGGCGAAAGTTTCTGAACGGGACGTGAAAATCTGGTAGAGTTTAATGCAACGTTAACTCAAATCAAGCTTGAATTACCCAAGCTTGTATAACTCAAGCTGGTATCTTCACCAGGAGGCCAAATATGATGATGTCAGGTACCACACTTCCATGCTTGGTATCTCCACAACGAGAGCCCTACTTTCTGTTTGATGCAAAGAGGTACAATTCTACTGTCTGTAAGTTTTTCAAAGAGGTGGTTCATTCATTCATTTCCCAGCTTTTTTGGGGGGGGGGGGGGAGATTCGTTCCCGAAACGTCCACCAAGAGTAGAGAAACGAGTAGAGAAAATCCCACAAAAAGCTGGAAAATGAAGGTACAATTATACCCCAGCAGTTCTCCATGATCTATAAAGCGCTTTGAGCTGTACTAGAACATCGTAGAGAGCTGATAAAGATATTTCCACCACAAGAGTTTGCAGGTAGGTATGACGTATATATAAAGTATACAGAATACTAATCCATCAAACTGTGGTATGATAAAATAGACGAGAACAAGCTGGTCACCCATCAAACTCGAGACCTGTATAACTTCGCTTTACCAAGACTTTTTCCTGATGCTCACGACCACCAAACTCCAAATAACTGTACCTTCCTCCTTCACCAACACTGCACCCCTGGGTGACACGATGTTCCACGAACATCGTGTTCTTCTTCGTCATGGCAAAAGATGAGAGGAGGATGTAGACGAGGAATTGAAAAATTCTCATTCGCAAGAGTCATTGGAAAGTTTTCTGTATTATTCGTATGACGATAAATATCATAAAGTGAGAATTTTCTCAGCAAAGTTATAATTATGCTCACTATATTTTTCCAGGTGGCTGGATCTGGGATTACTTGGGAAACAAAAACATATTGCGGTAAGTGACTTCATCCAGTCTGTAGAAGATTATACGTTAGCTTGAGGATATCACATTATACACGAGCTGCTAGTTCGGTTGAAAATTTCATGAATCGAAGGATTCATAAAACGGAGACCAGACTTCATAACAGAGAGATGATATTGATTTCAATATACGGGATTTTGTGTCCCATTGGAAATGAGCTCATGAGAGCATAATATCTGGCGCATCCAATATTGATATCAATAAAATGAGAAAATTCACGGGAATGACTTGTCGATATTGTTCCATTGAAATACGTGGTGAAATTCGAGTACTTCTTTCAATAATCAACCTGCTAGAAACCTATCCGAGTCGATAAAGTATGAACATGGACAATCTATTGATATAAATAGAAGTGCATGACTACACTGCGAATTGTTCTGAAGTTAGATGAATAGGGGTTTTTTCACCGGAGCGCTTCATGAACCTCAGTTTTTGGATGATGAAAGGAAGTTAGAGAATACAGTCCACTCACATATACTTCGCAGTCGAAATTGTATTCCTAGCAACAGTTTTGATTGCATCAATTCGTGTTTCATGCTATCCAATGGGAACGATCGAATTTCATTAAGTATTGATTAGCTTTGATCTGCGATAGCTAATCATAAATGAAACATCAATATCAGTATTCACAATTTAATTAAAATGACGAGTGAAATGCATTCATGCATAACTCGAATTCGTTTCAAACTCCAATGAGAGCTCGTAAAATATGTTACTGCTACGTTGTCGTGTAACTTTATGTGTGTTTGATGATAACATATACAGGGTGTCCTTGAAAGGTCTTTACAAAAAGCTACCACATATTCTTCAGACCAAAACAATTCGATACAAGCAAACTTACCTCAGTAAAAAGTTGCTTAGTTTGGGCGCTAGACGGCTCTGAAGTTGAAATTTTCAAATCGATTTTGCTTCATAACTTTTGAACGGCTCATGAGATTTTTTTCAAATTTGGTACATTGGCATAGACTCATCGAACAATAAAACTCTTATCATAATCATAATGAATATCATTCCATGGGCGTAGAACTTGATTTTTTCAGTAAATGAACATCTAAAACTCCTACGCCAATGGAAAAAAATTAGTTTCAATATGAAATCTAAATTATTCAACTCATTCACTACAAAAAAGGTACTCTTGACAAAAGTCGATTCCTCTCATGGTTTCGACAAAATTTTAATTTTAGTGATTTAGAGCATAATTAATAATAAAACGATTAACAGATATTTCATAAAAATTGTTCAAAATGTTCACCATTTTCATGTATACAAAGATTTATACGACGCAAAAAGTTGAGATGTACTTTTTGCATAGGTTATTTCTATTGAAAATAAGTAGCACTGGTTTTTTTTTCTGAAGAATATTATTATCTGCTCGAAAACAGTGATATTCACATTCTTGGTTTCCATAGTTTCATCTGTGTTGATTTGTCGAGTTTTATTGACGTTGATTGTTGATATCGGACTTTTCTGATTTATCATGGCCGTACAATACACCAATGAAGAATACACCGATATGCTATTGGTATTCGGATATTGTCAAGGAAATGGTCGAGAGAGTGTGAGGGTGTATTCGGCAAGGTTTCCAAATCGTCGCGTACCAAGCCACCCAACCTTTGCTGCAGTTGAGAGACGTCTTCGGGAGACCGGTCATTTTGCTCCTAGAACTGGTGATTATGGAAGACAGCGTTATGTAAGGATTCCCGAAGTCGAAGTAGAAATTTTAGACCGTATTGAAGAAAATCCAGAATTGAGTACTAGACGGATAAGTAATGAACTAGAAGTTTCTAGGAATGCCGTTCATGAAGTACTAAGAGAACAATTACTATACCCATACCACAAGACGCCAGTTCAAGATTTATTAATCCATGATTCACAAAGTCGTCTGATGTTTTGTAGGTTCATTAATTTGCAAAGAGAAATGAATCTGAACTTTGGAAAGAATATTTTGTTCACTGATGAAGCCTGTTTCACGAGAAGAGGAATAACTAATTTTCATAATGAACACGTTTATGCAATTGAAAATCCTCATTCCATTAAAATAAACCATTTTCAACACGAATTCAAAATCAACGTTTGGGCTGGAATAATAGGAAATTTTATAATTGGTCCTGTCATACTTCCACAAAGATTAACAGGAGACATGTATTTACAACATCTACGAAATACGTTGCCAAATTTGTTGGAAGATTTACCACTCCAACATCGGGTAGATATATGTGGTTTATGCACGATGGAGCTCCACCACATTTTTCGGTGGATGTTAGGAATTTTTTAAACCAACAGTACCCAGACAGATGGATAGGTAGAGGTAATGATGCACCCGTGAATTGGCCACCACGTTCTCCAGACTTAACACCGATGGATTATTTTGTATGGGGTTATCTCAAGTCTACGGTTTACAAGACCCCTGTGAATACTGTAGAAAAATTATGGCAACGTATCCAACAGGCGACGAATAATCTTACAGGCGATGAAGAAGTTATGCAAAGAGTACATTTCAACTTTTTGCGTCGTATAAATCTTTGTATACGTGAAAATGGTGAACATTTTGAACAATTTCTATGAAATATCTGTTAATCGTTTTATTATTAATTATGCTCTAAATCACTAAAATTAAAATTTTGTCGAAACCATGAGAGGAATCGACTTTTGTCAAGAGTACCTTTTTTGTAGTGAATGAGTTGAATAATTTAGATTTCATATTGAAACTAATTTTTTTCCATTGGCGTAGGAGTTTTAGATGTTTATTTACTGAAAAAATCAAGTTCTACGCCCATGGAATGATATTCATTATGATTATGATATGAGTTCCATTGCCCGATGAGTCTATGCCAACGTACCAAATTTGAAAAAAATCTCATGAGCCGTTCAAAAGTTATGAAGCAAAATCGATTTGAAAATTTCAACTTCAGAGCCGTCTAGCGCCCAAACTAAGCAACTTTTTACTGAGGTAAGTTTGCTTGTATCGAATTGTTTTGGTCTGAAGAATATGTGGTAGCTTTTTGTGAAGACCTTTTAAGGACACCCTGTATATATACATATATATATATACAATATTTTGGTCAATCGAATATTGAGGCAGTACCCAGCTTGGAATTATCATCGGGAAATGAAGTATATCTTCCGGAATTTTGCAACATAAAACCGAGTTGCTTCTGACTATCAGAATTTCATATTTGGGTTATTAGAGATATAGGATAACTTGCCATTTTTGTTCAGAACAACAACTTCCACTTGGGATTTTCAAAATCTACTCACATATACTGAAAGAGCATGAAGAATGATATTGTTTTGGAATTTTATCATTCACAATCAAAAATGCGAGAACCTGAAATCAAAATTCAGATTTCGAAGAGGAGACGGTTCGTTTGCTATGATCTCTGAGAAATTTACAAAATTTATAAGACACACCATATACCTTTCTTCTATAGGAACCAATCGAAAGGCTGAATCAATCTTGAAAATAGGACACCTTGTTCTGTCCCTTCGCTCTTCAATTGGTTCCATTACTATAATATGAAGTGACTTTTGAATCTCCACTAGGATTTCAACAACATGTCAGAATTCCATCTCGAGCAAATCGAAACACGACTTCGACAATGTTTTGAAAAATCATTCATTTCGTTCACAGGCCGACTAGCGGGTCCCATTGTGCGTCTCTTTGACAGAGTTCCATTGAGGATCAATCGTAATATTTAATATTATGCTACTCCTCGCATTCTGCCAGCGGTATCATTTTCAATCCGTCATCAGTTCTGGAGCTTCGTCTCACAATATTCAGGAGACTCCTGTAGTAGTTTTTTCACAGTTTCCCGTTATAAATTACCATCAGGAAAACGCAAATTGGTGAATGAAAACTTCCAAGCGACCATGCTCCTTTGTTGGACCTAATTGAACTTCAGGTTTCCGGCAAAATTCGATTAAACGATCCTTCGGTAAAGATAAGATTCTCTGAGTTCCATAATTTCTCAATCAATTAACTTCCTTTCATTGTTCTAAGTCAATTATTATCGAACTCTGTACTGTTTTATAGATCGGTTTGATATTACATATTTTTCTGTCCAAGGAAGAATACGTTGACCCCAATGAAGAATAATTCTTACCAGAAATTGTATATTTCAGATTGAATTATCATAGAATCGGATCCATCTGCTTTGATATCTATCATTCATTCTGAGTATCATTGTTTAATACATATAGACACAATTCATAATCTATCGGAGTGAATCAAATATGCCTCTTTCATGTGAGAGATTCTAATTCATGTAAGTTTCTGATTCAAAAATTTACGAAAACACACACGAAAAGATGAATTCAATTTTCCTCAAGCAAATTAGCTTCACCATCCAGTTCTAGTTTTCCATAAATTGACTGCATCTCATGAAATATGTTGAGTGGTATTTTTTCTATCTGTGGACAACACGATAGGGAAACCTATTATGTTCGAGGAACATCGTGTTAGCCAGTGGTGAAATTTCGGGACAGGAGGAAGGTTTTGGGATTTTTCTTGGAAGTTTGGAGGTTGTGAGCATCAGGAAAGACTTCACTAGGCAAAGAATTCCACAACTTTGCCGTTCTATTGATGAATGATGCTTGGTATAGCGATGTTCGACAGGTCTCAAGCTTGACAGTGCAGAGGTGACCAGCCTGAGCTCGTCTGGTTTGTCTACCAGGATTCGCACTGGGGTTCGGAAAATATTCATTGTTCAACCATCGTCAGAATCCACATTCGACATCCTGTATTTCCAGGAAGAAATCATTCCGTGGACCATATTGAAGCTTCAGATCTAGTTTCTGTTCAATGAGAGTGGAATATCAATTTATGATGAAAACAAACGATTTCAAACATGATCCATATCGGAATGTTCATCAAATTGATCAAATATTTTGTTTCCTCACCATGATACGTCAAGTTCAATTTCTATGTTCAGAAATTGTTCATATATTCAATACAGTTTGCTGATTGCAATTTTCGATATGCGAGTTAACCATGGTATTGCTGTCAATAACCTTGGTTTGAAAGAGGTCGTTTGAATAGAGCAAATCTTTCGTTACACTGACGAACACAGTTGACGTTGTCTCAGTTGAGTGGAGTTGCTCATCAAAAATGATAGTTGAAATATCCGAAGGTGACCGAACTTCAACAACTCATAGGCGTACTTATTTGATTCCATGAAATTGAATTAGATATCATCCCTCACATTATCAAGAAGGACTGCGTTCGGATTCTCTCATTCCTGACTGCTGTATTGTTCGTTGCTTGATAACATTCTAAAATTATCGGAATTTTCAATAATTTCCGACTTCGAATATGCGTATTCCGTGGAATTTCAATGAATACCGGTGGTGGGTGGAACTTGAGATAATAACGATCCAGATATTCATGGTGGAGAGTGTATTTCATGCACTCTTTACATTTCTTCACTCGCCGCAATATGGCTCATGCTGAATATCTCCTCGTGCGAAAAATGTCACTTTCCTCACTAGTGATGTGATGTACGATTTCAATACCAACTGACCTTCATGGAAAAATTGTTCACCCGTACTCCCAAGCAGCCAAGGCTGATAAATCCATTGCTTCATGGATCTATGAACCCTCAGTAATAAAATACCGGCGACGTTGATTTCCGATTCATTATTCTTATACAGACACCACGTCTAAAAATATCAATCTAACTTGATCTCGCTTCAGTCCTTCTTGGTGTCTCCCGTGGTTCTTGAGTGAATGTGCAGTATACCTACTGTAGGGATCATGAGATAGACTTCCTCGGAAATGGAAATCATGAAGTGAGAAAACAGGGATGGTGCGGGAGGCGCACGTGGAACAGTGTAATTATCGCATGGGATCAAGCTGTTTAGCGTGAATTGTGGATGCCGAATACACCCCCTCTGTATAATGCAACATCTCATTAGAACTAGAGGAAGACAGCGTCTTCATATGATCGTAAGACATGAGAGAATTGCTGTCGTTTATCTACCCTTGACAGTTCCAATGGTGATGCATTTTGGGCATCTGAATTATTGTGAACATGCATACCTAAGAAGCGAGGGTAACGGAAAGTATCTACTATACAACTATGCGAAATGAACATTCACAATCAGATTTTTTTAATAATGATATCCTTAATATTCATATCATAATATATTCGATATGCAGTGCAACAAAAACCACTGATGGTTCTTGGCTAGAATTCATTTGGAATATCAATAATGTCCTGATACACAAAAATGTTCACAGGATATAACATGAGTACGTTGAAATTTTCAGAATACGCCTAGAAGGCGCAGCTTACGTTGTTATCATTTATTTGAAATCGCCATAACTTTTTTGGCAGTGCATTTTTGGCACTCTCCGCGAGGATAATTCATTCTCTCACCTCTTTCAGGTAAGAAAGTACACTTCTTCTACAACGTTGGAGGTGATATTTTTCCATATATTCACAATTTCCTATATCGATGCAAGTTACCAGGGCGCTAGATGCAGTTCCTAGGACTATTACGAAAATTAAGTATGTGGTGGACCTCGTTCGGATGAACAACTTTTTTCCGTGTGATGTTTATTAAAAAATGATTCGTTTTCTAGACACGAGAGGTGATTTTTAAGTCACCTCGATGTGGACGATGCATTCGCCATAATCCACCTTGACGTTGAGTAGTCGCATTCACCATATCATAATATTCCAGAAATTTGGAGAGATTGTTATGTTGCAGAGGAATATATTATATTCCAAGGTAGAATTTGTCATCCACTAGAACCATTTTGTTATGACCAACAGTTTTGGAAGGAAAGCACTCTATGTCTACAATACAATACAAAACATATTTTCAATGTATTTTGCTGGACTGGAATAACTTTCTCCTTCAAAAGCAACGAACGTGCACTAAGAATTCAAGAAATGTTTCCTATGGTTTTGTGGAGCAGAGTCAGTTTTCCAGTCTTCTACCGTAGCTATTGTTCGAAAATGATTTGGCGAAGCACTCTCATTCTTCCAATCACATATTTTACACTGCAACGCAAGTAAAAACACACACAACACATGAATATTCGGTCGAATAACTAATCCCAACATATCCAGTATGTTGTTCGAATGCTAGCATATTCATCATTATTAGGTTGATTAAATTCTCATAACACGCTGTGAAATAATTTCGTCGTCAAATTCTTCATAATCACCAATTTCTGTAGAGAACCATCCATTTCCTACATCTTGTACTGCAGTTCATGTATCAAGTTGCACTCATTTATTTTTGAAACCGAAAATATTCTGTCACCACTTGAAGTTCATTTCAAGAAATATATTTTTCGAGAGGTGACTTCGCTTATTTGTTCCCCTAATGTCAGACTCATCCCCTGGAGTTGAATCATCAAATAAACAGAGCCTCTTACCCAGCTCTGATTCCCCAAAAGTCATCCTCAATATCATCAACTCATAATCATTCCAGAAATTGTCACGTATTTGGAAAAGTATTCCTACAAGATATAGACGTGATGAGATCTATCGGTACATGCAGTGTGGAACTGCCAAATGGAATAAATTCGATAACGAATAAATGAGAGCGTGTTGGGAAAAACGCTTGGGCACGTCGATTTGTATTTTCAGATGCATTTTTTTCATCGATCCATTCATCAAAAATAATTTAATAGGGTGTGTCATGTGACAGTGGCCCATAACAACTTTCTCATTTCAAATACGACCCCCTGTATATTATATAAGTTTTTTGGATTCTTCAGAAAATTCTAGACATGATTCATGTACAATGTCCCATACCTATCTTCAACTGTTTCGGAAATATTAAGTGTTTCCAGATGTATTACAAGAATTAACATTAAAAAAAGGAAATTATTTTATTTCACGTATAATGTGAAGGGAAAACCAAAAAAAACATTAATTTCAATGTGAGAGATGTTCAAAATGTTCGCCGCGAACGACATGGCAACATGCTGAGATGTTGAGTAACGTTAGAAGACATTTCTATACAAGATTAGTTAGCATGTTGCCACACATCTCTTCTTTTCTCTGATATTATTCGTGAAATGGAATAATTTTTTTTTTTCAATGTTAATTTTTGCAATACATCTGAAAACACTCAATATTTCCGAAACAGTTGAAGATAGGTATTGGACATTGTACATGAATTATTATTGTATATAATTCTCTGAAGAATCCAAAAAACTAATGATATACAGGGGGTTGTATTTAAAATAAGAAAGTTGGTATCGGCCACTATCACATGACATACCCTATATAATCATTTTCTTTTTCGAATATGCGCATCTAAAAATACAAATCGACGTGCCCAAGCGTTTTTCCCAACACGCTCTCATTTATTCAATATCGAATTCATTCCATTTGGCTGTTCCACAATGTACACATTCAGTTCTCTGATCTTTGTGCTCTTGAGGGCATGTACCACATTCAAAATCATCGAAGATATAGAACTATATTTGAGTTGATGATGTAGCATACATCAGTCTGAGATGATCCAGAAGGAGGAATCAAGAAGGAATTCAAAACTGAAACACGAAATGAAAACCCTTCGTGTTGAAGCATGCTGCGTCTTATTCTTCTATGGATTCTAGTAGGCCCTTTTCGTACTTCAGTTCACTCTAATACCCTATAGCGATTCAGGTCCCGTTTCTTAATTTGAATCCTGAATTTTAATTACTTCTAATTGATCCAATACCTCTTCCTGAGCATTCAAGGATAAATAGCTTCGGATTCTTGAATCCAGAATACTTTTTTCATTATCGATGCAAATTCGGTTCATTAAGAGGGTTCGAGGGATTCATCTTTGATTGATGAAGTTCAGATGAAGATTCATTCGTTCTATTTCTGATTGTATATATGCTCATTCAGATTGAACGATTGTGAATTCCTAATGGTAGTAGTCAATTTCCAGAGTTGTGTGGATATTAAAATGGAAGAGAAATCTCCTCAATCACTGCAAATAAATATCATCTTGATTGAAAACAATATTTTGAGACAGCACTACATTTCTATGCTCTGTAGTCGACTGTATTCAATACATAAGGCTCTGATGTCAAACATGTCAATAAACAATTACTTATGAATGCTGAGGTTTTTTTGTATCTTCTGACAACACGATTAGAAATCTTATGATGTTCGGAAAACATCGTACCAGCGAGTGGTGGAATGTTGGGAGAGAAGCAATGTATTGAAATTCTTCTCCGAAATTTTTGGAGGTCGTGATCATCAGGTAGGACCTCACTAGGCAGAGAATTCCACAACTTTGCCGTTCTATTGATGCATGATGATAATTGCAGACGATGTTGTGAAGAAGTCAATGAATCCATGGGTGTAGTATCACCGACTAGGCAAATAGTTCTCTTCTGGATGGAATCTGAGAGCTGGAGAATTGAATTGGTACTTCTGAATGGACTGGAGAAGACGTTTTTCATTTCCACATTTCCACAATTCATATGTACCTTTTGTATGTCCATTACCAATGATAATTCCAATTTCGAACAATCACCTTTCTGCATATCATTCACCATGAAAATCATTCATCATGTAGGAACATATTGAAGCAACTTATCAACTTCACGCTGTGATCTGCGGTGCGTGATCTATTCAATCTGTGAGGAAATGAATCGTCGAGGAAATAATCTCATCTAGTCCGAATACGAAAGAATGATTTCAGATGATATCGACTCCTCTCGGGTGTTGTAATCGCATCCACAATATATCATTCTTGAAGGACTGCTGCGGTATGGATGAGCAGGAGTGAACGATTCTTGATGTGATTGATATGGGAGAATAATTGATGGGAATCATTGTATGGATCAGTGAATGCATTGTTAAGACAGAGGGTTTCATCAACACAGAAACGTCTGGAAATGATTTTACGACATTACTGTTTCCATAAAGTATCGAAAACTTGTAGCAAAATGATCCTGATGAGCATGCTTTTTCCAATGATGTACCAAATCTTCTTGGAGTATATCCATTCACTCCTCTTTCGATTTGTTCGAGCCTTCCAAACGAAGATACATCTATGATATATAAGTAATTCTGAACGAAAAAATCTCAAAAATATTGAATTTCATGTGGATATTGCGCATCAAAATACAATCATATTCTCATTCAACATTCATAAATTCTATTTTAGGAAGGAATCGATGATATTGCATGCATCCTCCATGAACTGATTCAATCGATTCGCACATGAGATTCCTGGCTTAGTACCCAGCGGTGCTGAGTTCCTCAGCATTCATTATTCAGCAATCCACAGATGAAAATGAATTTGAAGATCAAGTAGGCATCATATTGTATTATAGTCGGCAAATTTCCATGGGAGTTCTCATAGTGAATTCTGTCGATGAGATGTGAATAAGCCCATATCACTTTATCAATGATATAATTCAATGATATTTCTATTTTCGAACTGGATGTATGGAAATATACCATTCAAATCAAACGAGCTAGGCTGTTGAATTTTTCGGACATACTATGGAAGCGTCGTGCACTATACATCCACGTGATACTGAAGGTGATCTGCCCTGTAGTTCAGAAGAAGTTGACAATCATAGAGGAACTTATAATACGGTAACGATAAACGGGATAATAAACGTTTGGAATCGTAGAAATGAGCCGTCATTTCGAGAACGATATAGTAGCAGTTGGTAATAAAGTGAGTATGTGACTGGATTATGTAACTATTGAACAATGAAATACAAGCTTTTCAGATCATTATTCGAATGAATAGAGTTATGTATATATATCCACATAAACTCACACCACTGATGATGAATTGTAATGTAAATCATTCGAATCATGAATTTATATCTCTCCTCTGATGTCTATTCTGAGATAAATCATTTCATGATTTCAGTTTATATAATATTTCAGTCTCATATTTCAAACTCATCGATGCGTGACAAACCAACCCAAAATCAGACTCACAAAAGCAGTTCGAACTCCTCAGAAACTGAATAACTTGAGTACGAGATTAATAGAGGGATATTGGCAGATCGGAAAGAATTTTGGCGAGGAAATTCAAGATGAAATGGAAATGAATGAGAATATAACTCGGATAGATAATAAAATGGAATAGTATGATATGAGACAGTGAAATTTCATAAGAGCTATCAATGCTGTTGTTGTCTGAATTCAGATCGTAGATATGAAGCAATGAAAATACCAGCACACAGAAATGCTGATTCTGATATCTGGAGTTTCAGTTTATATATTCGTTATATATATATTCTCCAGTATATCACACAACTTCGATATCTTGTTCCACCAATATCATGTCATTCATATCATTCGATATGAATGATGAGTTTCCTCCTGATCGAACTCTGGAATATGTCACAGGATGTCATATATTGCCGTGCAGATTGAACAGAAAATTCTTCAAGAAAAAATCTCTGATTCTTCATGTTGTATCTGAGCAAGGATCTGACGCACATTTTGCGTTACTGAATATTATTTACGATATCAAATTGTTACTTTGTCAGTTCAGCGATTATCGAACATGTTCCCTCAGGATATTCATGAACATGCATACATAATGAATTAGTGTTGTACTCAGAGTATCATGAATTGGAAAAAGCATTTCGTCTACATGAAAGTTGGAGGGTTTCAATCAAATTTGCATGGTTGAGTGAACGATTTTCATACTCTTCTAAAAGCTATGGAGACAAATATTCAAATTTTTGAATTTCACAAAAATCGTATTGGTTGACATCTTCTAGAGCTACTACTTTCCCAAAATAGAAGAAGACAAACCTTCATATCGAGAGATATTCATATTTCTGTACACCCGTTCATTCGAAGTTATGGAACAAAATGAATATAATAGATCTAAAGCCAGAAGAATGAACTTTGAGAACATATGAACTCTGTCCGACAGTCGATCAGTCATCAAACCATTCAGCTTTTCTTCAATCCACTCGAATATAGTATGAAAACGCCAATGAAAAACAGATGAGCTAGACAGGATTGATAAAGTGTACTACTGTGAGTACAAGGACTCGTTGGGATGGAGGGAAATGAACAATCAGATACAATGTCATGAGAATGAGGACTAATAATGTCTCAGGTTGGGGCGGAACCATTTCGTGGCCTTGAAAACATCAACTTTCAAATAGAACCCAACGGTAAGGAAGAAATATTGGGAAGAGAGCACTGACAGATACTCTCAAGTCTAAGATTCCTTGGAGTCTCAGAGCTCCAACTGAATTACTTGAGCTGAGGAAAGGACAACTTACAGGTTCTGCAGGAGAAAACCAGATGTACTTTCTGACTATATGCGTATACAGAAATGAAGTTTCTGAGTGAAATATGACCTGATGGCTATTCCCAAAGAATCTCCAGATTCCTGATGACTTTTTGCGCTCCTGCTGCCACGTAATACAAGATGGAAACAAAATGATCTGGTGTGCAATGAAACATATCCTCTTCATTCATCATCGTTTCATTGGAAGTCGACTCATTTATGTTGCTCAATTCCATTGATTCTCTCTTGCTATGTATGCGGCAGTGCTTGAGGGTAGTGTTTCCCATTTTGAAGGTTCGTATCAAAATCAACAATGCCTGACTCTCGTTCGCCAGGTTATATATGGTTTGGTGAAATTGTCGATGTATGTGAGGTACAGCACTCGGTACATCATTATTCCAACGAGAGCATTGCTAGAACAATTAGCGATGAGTTCATTGTTTCGTTTTGGTATATTCGTACAATGAACAAGCAACTGTTATTATGTAGGTACATCATTAGGGGCCCTATCATCAACTCTCGCCCGATGGTTCTCCACGAATGGATATAGCGATGATATACTCCATTCAACTATGAGAATGAATTATCGACCAACACTCTTCTGAATCTGAAGATTCACATTTATATTATTATATTATATTACAGAGAGCGTTGGAATGAGATTTATCATCAAGCGAAACAAGTTCAAGAGTAGTGTGAGGAGCCACTATTGCAAATTTCAAATCGGTTTGATTTTATTATTTCTTGTCGATTGATAGCGATGAAGTATTTTTTGCGAACACAAATGAAAGACCCACTCGACAGATTGATAGCACTCACTGGTTTTCTTCCAGGAAAAATTTCTTGAATTCGTTCTGAACCACAATTGGAGAATATTCTATGTGGTTCCTGAATGAAATTGAGTTGCACTGGTACTTTGGAAATAGTCACGCAAATTTCAATCCTCTAAAGAAGGAAGGGTCTTCAAACGTCTGGAAAATGGAGCATAGACCGGAAAATTAGGACTCCAGTACATTTTATAATAGTCAGGGGAAGATATGACCCCATTTCCCACAAAGTTGCATCACGTGCCTGGGCTCTTTACTTTTTGTATTTATATTGTTACGATTCCGATAGAGACGTTACCACTCAGAAGGTGGTAAATAGAAAATAGATGAATTGAAAAATATCAAAAAAATATTTTGCAAGTACACAATGAACTCATTCCGATGGACTGCGTCGATCTTAAGAAACGACAGAAGATAGAATTATCTTGATACATTTCTTACCGTGCTTCATGAGTATTTGTGAAGGAAGTGTCACTGACGCTGGGCGAATGATAACATTGTATTAAGTTATCCAACTTGCAAGGTTCAGCGTTTGGCTCACAGATCTTACGACCGGATTCTGTTCATGCCTTTTTCATCATTCTTTATTCATTCTCTATTCGCTAGTAATTCAGAGGAATTCGTAGGTCGTCTATAATGCAATATTTTCAGCAACCTGATACGTATTCTATTATATGCGTAAAGAGTATATACTTTTCTTCACTGTTTATGTCGAATTTACGTTACCAACTGATTCTGTTAATACTCATGGATAAGTTCCAATATTGCATATGGGTAGATTGAATTTGATATGATCGGGGGACTCAAGGGCTACTACTGACTTCTTCTTAGAATTTCTCAAAATTATTTGCCCGGCGCCGTTTCCTCTATAGAAGACGCCATTGGCTAGTTATAAATCCTTCATGTATCTAAGGGTTACTGGATTCTTCTCCTCCCTCCGTTACGATCTTTATTCGTATGATCAGTCCTCATGAAAATAAAAATTATGGATCTACTGCTGTTATCTTCCCTTCTGACAGAATAACTCAGTGAAAACCTGAAAAAAAAATCGATGGTGTTTCCGTTCAAAACTATTCCTCATCCATTATGTATCGAACCTTCCTGAATATATCAAGTTATTCCATTCACGATAATTTAATTCCAAGAACATCGATATGCTTCCGATAAATCATGATTTTCTAATGCATCCACAATGGATGAAACAAGCACAACCTCGTTGGCAATTATTCAACTCAAATATCCTTGATTTGATGCAACTACTAGCCCTCTATTTATCATCCGAATGACTACAAGCGAACTGTCTCTTCGGTCGGAAAATTCTAAAAGGGGTGATACCCGTCATTCGTCCTATTCTCTCTCAACCCTCAGGGAAAGATCTGCCGACTAAAGTGAAAATTTCGAGATACTGCCGCCATTACATATAAAACCTTTCTAGAGCCATTAACACACCTACTCACATCACTTTCAATCATTGGTTCTGGCAAGGAGAATGGGAAAACGATAGGAAATTCAATGTGATCGCTAGATTGGGAATGTCAGTAGTATCGAATGAGTGTTATCTGGTAACAATACGAATACTATCATATTTATTTTTCAGCTTTCTGTGGTATTTTCTCTCCTCGTTTCTGGAAAATAAAGTAGGAGGTATTAAAGATTATCTCAATATATTTGTAGTAAGGACAGATTTTGTGATTTGTCCCAAAATGTCACTGCGCCTTGAATCATACCTTCAGATACCTCAAAGAGAAATTCTCTATTTGTCAGTGACACCTTGTTTCATTGAAGAATTTTCGGAAATACGGATATATTCAATGAAAATGAAACTTCTACTTGTCTCAGTAGACGTTTCGGGAACAAATCTGCTCCCGTTCTCAACACAATGAGAACACTTGTCTTCGCAAAATTTTTCAATGTTCATTTGATATTGATACATTTGAAAACCAGGAGAGAAAATCCCACAAAAAGCTGGAAAATAAATGTACTGCCTCCTCGGAAAATTTACAGACAGTACTATTATATTCAACTAGATAAGATATGGGTACTGAAGTCAAACAACATCATCGCTGTCTGATGAAAGGAAATATATGTTTCATCACTGCAAGCAGTCCTGAATGAAACAGGAAGGAATATAACAATAATTATAGTGTGAGAAGAAGGAAAAGAGAAGGTATACTGAAAGAGAAAGACGTAGAACAAAAATGAATGAAATAAAACGGTGAAGGAAGGAATCGAACACAATTCTTGAATCATGAAGATATCAAATTGTCGTCGAATGATGCAATTTTTTCAATTCCTCAGATATTCATGAAATGACTCGAAGTAATATATAGAAGCTGGATCTGAATCTGAGGTATTCTATTTGTAGAGTGAATAGCAGTCTGGTTCTGTATCTGTATTCTGTATCCTAGTTATTCTCATCATTCCTATAGTCACGGAATCTAGGGAGATAATGAAATTTGGAGCCAATTTTTGAGCACATTGCATGGATTTTTCAAAACATTTCCAGAGATGGAGGAAACTATAGATCTAGGTTAGCCGAATCTCAGAAAGTGGCCTGACTTCCTCTTGGCTTTCAAGAAGTTATTTTTTTTGTCGTCTGTCAATTAAACTACCGTAGATATGATACTAGGAGAACTCGGAAATTGAACCATCCAGACATATCATTTTTGATGGTATTCAAAATGCAATAGTACACAGGATGTTTCATTCGGAATTACGAAGTTGGAGTTCACTTCCAATATAAACGATAGTGACAGATGGAAAAATAGTTCCAGCTGTTTTCCAGTTTGTCGTGTTGGACTCTGTATGTGGTTTGAAATCTCATGTTGGAAATAATATATTCTCTGAGTAACCTAACTTTTACTCAAGTAAGTGAATGTAGCGGCCAGGATCAAGTTCTCTTCATTTGGCAATACAACATTGTTGGCAGGAAACCCCATAATTTTCTGAAACGTTCCTCATTGCAACGAAAACATTGGAGTGAACCATAATAAAGGTCTTTCGACGTGGTGAAATCAAGTCACATTTATTATCTAGTCTAACTCACCCACTCATTTTGTCGTTTCACTGTCTGGTCTTCGTTGTACAGGGAATGACTTCCTGTATTCAAAATTAAAAGTTTCATAACTATACGTTGGAGCCCGCGAAACTTTTGTATGTATATCCGAATATAGCAAGCATATCATAAAATCTACTCTTTCTGCCTGAAAAATTTTAACTCATTGAACTTTCGCTCGCGGCCCTTCAGTTGTCAACTATTAACTTTCCCGATTCTCATACACGTTATATCACTTCATCCGAATTCAACATATGACTGAATGGAGTTGGATCATTGGAAGATAATTGGTTGAAACTTGCACTCTATCAAATTCTACCTCATTCAACGTAGTAGGAAAATCAAATAAAAGGTTTCTGAGAGACAGAATATTCATCATTCAATGAACTGGCAGTCATACCTGGTGCTTTCGATTTCATTTGCAGCTGAGGAAGTTGTCTTGTCCTTATATTCGATGCTTCATTGTCTGATAGAAAATCGGGAAATAACACCCAACATTCAATATCGAAATGACATCTCATGTTGCGATTCGAAGGACCATGAGCCGTTATTTCTGATTCAAAATCAGAATACTTCCGAGAAAAACGTATCACCTTCACCTTGATCGATTTTATATGTTTCTAGCAGGATTGCGTCGTGGATTTGGCCGGCAACACTTTGTATGTCCTTTTTAATATCTGAAAACTCTAATACTAGTTTTTTCTTCTCATCAATACTACGCAAAATACAAAAACGGAGTTATTATAAGCACACCTGTGCACATTCAAATAGTTTCAACGTGATTTCTGATGAACGCAATGTGAAATTGAATTCTAAATTAATTCCTTTCGAATTGGTCCATCTATTATTCACATCCATTCAAAAATTTACTATTATAAAATGATCGTTGATAATACCTCATAAATGAATACGAAACTGAATATTTTGTGAATGAACGATTTCCTATTTGACTGTACGAAAAAATGATGGAGATAGATTGCACTGATTTTGTTATGTTGTATATTTCCATTTTACAGTGCCGATTCAAACGACAATATCGTCATCGCAATTCTTGATCGCTATAATATGAGAAATATTCAATAAACTCCTTACGAAACGACTGAGCATGTAAAAATTCCATTCACATCATGAATAACGCTGAACTCATAAATTATTCATATAAGTTGAGATCGTTTCAGAACGTTTGATGAGAACAATTCCGCTAATTTTTGAGTGTCCTGTTCTGTTTTTGTATTAGCTCCCATCAATGATAGATATATGTATGCAAATGGAGTTAATTTTTCACGTTGGTAATTTATTTTTAGGTGAATATCACACCAAATTCTCCTTCGATTCACAGCACAGTATGTAGTTTTACACCAAATCGACACCACGCGCTATTGACATTTTATACACATCCTTTTGGTGTGGAATCAACAACGCGAAAGCAGTATGGGAATTGACTTCACTGTGACTGTGGAAAAAATTGAGTAGTGCACACACTCTTTCCATAGTGAATTATTCCTTGTGTCTCATTTTTGTTGTCATTTTATCCACTTGCGATTTCAACACACTATCAGACGGTGTCGAGCATCAAAATTGAGTCTGAATAGGTGTCGATTTATCACTCAACATCTCTCATTGTGATGTATGAACACAACGATGTTGTGAGAGTTCACACCTGCCAAATTTCAAGCTGTTTGTTGTTCTGTGATTATTGCTTTCATAACGAATAATAATCACGATTGCTTAAAGTGAATGGTCTGATATCGCACTTTGATACTCTACATTGTCAATGCAGGTTTGGAGAGCTCCTCGTATCCTTTTCCTATTCAGGAACATGCATTGATCGATAATATAGCATATGGATAGTAGTGGTAGTAGTTCATTACTGAGAATAGATCAGAGTACTTTGAGGAACAGGAAACGAACCTATGAATCAACATTAACCTATATTCATCAACAAATATTGAAACTTGATTCCACAGTGAAGTTCAATCATACAGGATGTCCCTCCCGAAAAGATACCGACAGATTTTAGGAGGTGATAGGAGACATCGAAACAAGCATATATATATATATATATATATATGAAACTAGGGATTATTGGGGAAATGTAGCAAAGTGCAGAGCGTACTCTTTCAAGTTATTCCAAGCTTTCGGAATCATTTATTCCATCACAAAATTACAAGATATATATGGTAGAGTTTTACTCAGTAGAAAAATTGTATGGAAAAACTTCATATATCAGTTGAGAATGTCCACATCTATGTCGAATGAGTATGAAATTATTGTGAAAAACATCATGACATAACATAAATTAACGAAATCATGTGAAATGAGAAATATCGGGAAATCATATGCCGAAGGAATATGTTTTTTTGTGATGGAATTATTGCACGAGATAATAACTGCCAAACAGTTTTTTCCCTATCCATCCCAAACGGCTCATTTGCCGACTATGTTCACTAAAACCAGTATGCTTGTTTTCATGTCCCCTATTATGTCATAAAGTTCGACGGTGTCTTTTCGGGACACCCTGTATATATCTCCCTCATCTTTCAACCGTATCATCGAAGGAAAGTCAGACAGAAAAAAATTCTGTTCCAAATTTCAGAAATGCAGTCATGAAAACAAAGGAGAAGACGGCGTGTACCATGAGTCCGTGACATTTGGTATTCGAGACAAAAATCAACCAAGTCGTCGAGGGTAGGAATTACTTTCAGTGTTATTCATTGAAATATATCATGATATATGTTGGAGGAAGAACATAATCGATAGATGTAATCAGTATTATGTGATAGAAAGAGGTCTCACAGTAATCTCGTGCTTCATGTTTCTTGTTGACTTTCAGATAGGATTGCTTTTGATTACAATGGAGTTCTCAATTTTGCTTCTGACGATATCGTTCAGCATGGAATATGACTGTGTTAGGTGAATGTGTTCATCGGAGCATCAAATTGGATCCAAACCAGGAAAAAAGAAAATGTCCAGCGCTGAATGAATGTTGAGGGATCTGTTTTGGATATGACTCTCCTCGACTATTTCCATACAGAATATATGACTAGCTTCTGAAAAAAATTGAGTTTTTCTGTTGGAAAGATTTTGTATGATATCACTAAACGATTCTTGTGATATGCTCAATGACATTTGTGGAGTATCAATTTTGTGGCTTCTTGTACAGGGTGAGTCAAAAATGTGTACCGAGCTTTCTGGGGGTGATAGAATATTGAAAAATAAGTGTAGTTTGATGATTAAACTCATGGCCCAAAATGCATATTAAGGGAGATATATCCTTCCAAAGTTGATAAAATTAATTCTGAACGATGGAAGCCACCCGATTGAAATTTTGTGCATGAATGTATGTTGTCAAAATACATTTTTTCGTCACACTTCCACATTTCTGATATTGTTATAAAGGGTGTTTTCAGAGGGTGAGCCATGATTTTTTGTAGAAAACTTTTTTCCCTGTATTATTCTCGGTGAAAAAACAGGAGCATTTGATGGAGCGAAAAAAATTACATAAAAAAGGTACTCTTATTCAAATACAAAAAATTGAGCCGTTCGTGAGATATTTGAGTTTTTGTAGTTACATGATATCAGCAGATTGATTTTATCCATCGCGAGATTCATCGGTAACAATATTTTAGCAGGCCATGATGAATAATTTTGTTCTCAATTTTGACGTTCAAGTCATCAACATTCGAGTCAACATTGTTGTAGTCGATTTGTTCGTGTGGTTTTTCTGTGTCATTTATCACTGCGATTATCAACTGAGATTTTAAGAAATATGGCAGGTTATTCGTTCTCTGAACAAACTGTTATGCTTCTAATGCTTGGCGAGTGCTTCGGAAATGCAAATGCTGCCGTGAGACGATATGCAGAGATGTTTCCCGCTCGACGCGTTCCAAATTCGAGAACAATTTCTTAAAATCTCAGTTGATGATCGCAGTGATAAATGATACAGAAAAACCACACGAACAAATCGACTACAACAATGTTGACTCGAATGTTGATGACATGAATGTCAAAATTGAGAACAAAATTATTCATCATGGCCTGCTAAAATATTGTTACCGATGAATCTCGCGATGAATAAAATCAATCTGCTGATATCATGTAACTACAAAAACTCAAATATCTCACGAACGGCTCAATTTTTTGTAATTGAATAAGTGTACCTTTTTCATGTAATTTTCTTCGCTCCATCGAATGTTCCTGTTTTTTCACCAAAAATAATACAGGGAAAAAAGTTTTCTACAAAAAATCAAGACTCACTCTCTGAAAACACCCTTTTTAACAATATCAGAAATGTGGAAGTGTGACGAAAAAATGTATTTTGACAACATACATTCATGCACAAAATTTCAATCAGGTTTTCATTTTATCAACTTTGGAAGGATATATCTTCCTTAATATGCATTTTGGGCCATGAGTTTAATCATCAAACTACACTTATTTTTCAATGTTCTATCACCCCCAGAAAGCTCGGTACACATTTTTGACTCACCCTGTATATATTGGAATATATTCACTCAATTCATTTATTCGTGCACTTAACATAAAACTCAATCTCCATTTGTGGGTAGTCCAACACAACATAAAGGTGATGAACAGTAACAATTCAGTAGTCATAATGAAAAAGCATATATGTGTATATGGAAATACACATTGAAACTCAAATAATCTCACACAAGCCAACTACATGTACTTCTCCTCTAAATAGAAGCAGTCGCATACCGAAAACATGTATTGGAATTTCCTCAATATGTACAGGGAGCTTACTATTCTAGGTTCCTCACGGAAGCCGTTCGTTAGAAGTTTTCGTGGTTAGGAATAACTTAAAATTCTGAATTTTCGGACATCATTGATATTCAACATTCTCTTTCATTTCGGAATATTCTCAAGTTCATACCACTTTCGGTTATACCAGATGCCGCTATCGAGTTTTTCATTTCGAATGGAACACCTGGTATATTATTCCATTCTTGTATTCCTGTGAATTTCATGATGAGTTCAATCAGGTTTACCTTCGCCAATTTTCAACAGTTTCTTGGATATCTTGATTCTTTCGGAACTTTTGGAAAATGGATTCTTATTTTGAACACCAGGCCTCTAAGCGATTTGTGACTAATGGCAAGTGCTTCTGGGATAGACGCAAGCACAGGAATAACACTTTCGAAATCCACGTCACCAATTGATTCATCGCACGATCCGAAATTTGATGAACATTGCATTATTTCAGGATCGAAAAAGTTCGTTGTCTCAGATGTGACACCCTGTATTTATTGTATGGTCGGATGCGTGATTCAATTCTGCAAATTCTGCATCGATTCGCTATAACTTTCCTTATACCTATTCCAAACGGTAAATCCATATGTCAATCCATATTTTCTCTTTTGATTTGGTTTTTAGCAGAAACTGAAATGTGATCTGGTGTTTTCATTATATGGTCGGATGCAGAATTCAATTCTGCATCGATTCTTCATGACTATTCCTACTCCTAAATTTATTGCCTTCATGGTTTTCATCGAGATACAAACTATGTTCGGATTTGGGATTGAAAACAGGTATTGGGAAACTTAAAGGAACTCATGATTAGTTTCTTTCAAAGATTTGAAAATGGAGTAATTCAAGGGTGCTCCATTTGAGATAAGAAAGACATCCGGTTCAACCGGAAGAAGTATAATATTGAATGTCCAAGTATCCAGAATTCTACGTTATTTCTTACTACGAAAACTTCTCACGAGCTGCTACCGTGAGAAACCTTGATAACTTCTTCTAACCAATTGACGATCAGGTCTAACCAGGTCATCAATTCGATATCAAATGAATGGCTCTCCACGATGAACTCCATTGAAATGCTTATTAGGAAAGATTTCTTTCAAAATTTCGGTGTGACTCATAACTGTTCATGCTCTACCGACTGAAAATATCGCCTTCAATACGGCGTTGCCGCATCTACCAGAATGAGGTGACAACTTTGTGGTACACTTTATATATCTTCAATATCATTAAGTAGCCCCATGTCCATCGCGATCCATATCCATATATCCTGAAAGTTCAAACATTACGAAATTTACATACTTGCTCTGCTAATTACACGTAAACCTCATATTTGTATTTTTTCAAATTAGTAGAAATTCAAGTTCCTGTGGATTTCTGCCAAGGAGATGGTTCGATAGTCATTCCAGTTTATCTTTATCATCTCTCTCATGTTCATCGTATCCGATACGCTCCCCATATACAGTCATATTTCAGTGCATTCCAAATGGGAACAGTGATTGATCTTTCCAAATAGGTGGCGTGTTAAAGAGATAAGGTCTCCGAATCTGACAAGGGATAAGTAATTCTATCAGGGTTTGTATCCGCAGGATATAATGGAGTACCATATTCCATCAGCAGAATAATGTGTAAACAGTGTGCTATGTGCAGTATGAGTAATGGGTATCGAACCACGTATTTTGTGAATCAGTGATATAACGCATAGTCCAGGACTATCTAGGATGAGAGGATACATCATTTTCACTTCGAGATATCTTCAACTTCTGAGCCTGGTTCCATTCCTTGGACTAAGAAAAGTATATATTCGTATACATGGAGTATGAAAATGTATTCGTCAGATATATCGACACGTCGTTGGAGTGAAAACGGATACAAAAATAAAAAATTCACCAGGACGAGAGACGAACACCTCATGTCTGGGAGCCGGTGCGAGGAATTTTCTCATAAATTTTGTAACCTACTCTAGCATTTCATCTTTTTTTTGGGGGTGGTGGTCGAACGGCTCGGAATTTGAATATTCATTGAGAAAATTCATGAAGTACTAAGAGAAAAACGGTTCGTGCCTGGAAGCTAGTTTGGGTGAGAGGGTACTATGGAACGATGCAATTTTTTTTCTCCCAAACATGCCCATCATGGTGAACAAATTGTGACACGCACTGTCAATGTGTGAGAATAACTGAACTAACTATTAGATACTTGTATTTTCAATCTACTAATACAATAGCATATGAAGTGATACAAAATTCACAATATGGACTTCTTGATGAGCAATGTTCCCCTGTTCCTCTTTGGGTTTATAATAATATTTGATTATGTCCCAAATTCCTTACTTGTGAACAAAACCTCTCAATGGAAATCGAAATTGTTGGGGGCTTATACTATGCTCACGATAAACGATCATATCTTGATACTCTGATAATTCAGCTTCATGGCATGAAAAGTACCAAATAGAGTGAGATTTTGTAACATATTTGTAGTGTATTCGGTGACAGTTAATAGAGAATTCAAGTGTAGTAGTTACAGGTAGAATGAAGTGAAATGTAATGTGATGAATTTGCTAGTCTCATTGTTGGAATTCAATGTTTTTTTACATGCGGTAATTTTTTTTTCGACTCTCCTCACTTGGAACAGGAAATAGATAATACAAAAAAGATCGAATGAATATGTGATCATGAAATACCATTATGGAATTATTTATTGAAAATCAAAGAATCAGATTCGCGTTAGTTGGGATCTCCATTTAGGTATATGTAGAATTACAATAACGAAACATGAACGTCTTCCTTCAGAAAGTCATGATGCCTTCACCTAATTCATCATATCACAAGACATATCCCAGATCTAATGCGGAATATAGCCTATATGAATCCCTGTCATTGTTAATATTAGAGTTCATCTCAAAAGTAAACTTCTATATTTGGAGGTAATCATCGGTCTCATTGCAACACTTCATACCTGGAACAGATTAGATTTTCTTGAGTATTCCGAAGTATATTTCTCATATTCTTCAGCTCCAGATATTGAAATATTGTTCATTTTCAGGTGACCTTTGGCTAGGCTATTGGACTAGTGGACCCTCATGATCAGATGGTAAGCAAAATATGAATGAATATCTATGTACGACAATATATTCTGCAAATGAGTTAATTGTTGATATAATGACACATGTATTGCAAATGAGCAGAATCGCTAATGCTAATTATATGCTTTGAATAATTCGAACATGGTATGTACCTTGGATCTCATAACTACTGGTCTAACTATTATACTGGCATCATAGTGACATCAATCAATATTCAGATCCCGAATAGCCCGTAAAAACATCATGGAATAACCACCACAAATGCCATAGCTCTACTCATTGTATCAGCACAGAGTAGACATAAGGTCTCATCTGTGGTAACGTGTCATAATTGAATCGATATTTTCATCCAGTATGAGAGAACAATGTTTCCGAAGTCATAACCTACTGAGATCCAAACATTTCATAACTACCCTAGTTGACATTCTATCAACGCAAGTGTATCCAAGGTGGTGGAAAAACACCAGGAAGTGTTCTCAAGTTCATTGAATAAACGTAGCGATCCTTCCAATCATTCAACGTTCCTTACGGAAATGATAGTTTTGATTAGGTTAGTTCTCCTAGATAACTCGGAAACTCATTCTGAGGTTGAGGAAATTGTAAAGGCAGGGTGAGATGAAGACTCACCCTGTCTCTTGCTTGGGCTTCTCATCCAGGAAGAGGTAGGCGTGAATTGAGATTCTTTTTTCCACATATTCTATTGGGGCCAGGAATGTTATATTTCACTATTTCTTCATTCTCATCAGATGACAACGTTCAGGATTGAATAAATATTTCGATCGCAAATAACATGAAACAATACATTTTCCCAACACAAGTAGTCTGATGAGAAAAATATGAATAATTGAAACTCTCTCAACTCAATAGACCTGAATTACCTAGGAGTCGAAGCCGCATATTGATTCAACATAATGAATATATGAATCTCATCCATGAGTTTCACGTGTTGACTTCACGTTCACGTGATTCATTCAATAGCGGTGGTTATGGTGCTGATCCGCTATATACATGGGGACTTCCATCGCAGCCTGGGTCCAAGCCCGGCTAATTCAAAAAGTAGGCCCTGCTATCAATTTCTCAAATAGTGATATATAAACCTCATGTGAAGTTTGACAGGGGTCTTCCGAATATTTGCATTTTCATATCATCGTCATTCATTGCAGATAGTCTATTTTCTCGTCTTCAGGTGATCGAATTTTTGTTAGTTCTTCTACATGCACATGAAAGTCGTTGAAAAGAATCAAGATGACTGATCAGTTCTGCTAGTACATACAGGGTGTGATATCCAGTCACTCAATTTATTAATCTTGAAGGTCCAACTGATTCCTCACCACTGAATAATTAGCAGGTTGCGCAGAAAAATGGGTCCAAAAAGTGAATGAGAAACGTTGGGAATCCCAATCTTCTGAACTGGGAACTGAGTTAAGATACACACATTCCAGAAATCAATGAAACATGGACAATACGTTCATTCAGATCTTTCGTTGAAACAAAGCAGAACGATCTTTTACAACAGTCGAAATCATGTAGATGATGTAGCAAGGAAAAACATACCCCACACACAGTATTCCATTTTTCTTTCAATTCGTCCTAAACTTCGTGAATGGTAGACGTTGAATGAAGGAAGAGAGAGAACATTAATCAAACCATTTCAGTGCATACTTTCCAAGTTGATGTTTTGCGATCATAAACTCGCAGATTGCCCGTGAAAAGTGTGACAGGATCCTTGTGTGGAGTTATTAGACTTTGGTAATCTCTTCTTCTTGCTCTAATAAGTTCTGTCCCGTGTTCGGGTAATGTACACCATTTTTACGTGGGGGACTTTATCACCCCTGTAGCGCGCAGCACACCGATTCGGTTTTCAGGAGTTTCAGCCGGTACAGGTCCTCAGTCCACGCAGCAACTCCCAACGAAAGGGAACTCTGCTAGCGCTACGATTCGTGAGTTGACGTTACCTCACGGAGTTCAGTGTACCGATGTATTTGATGTAACCTAGCAAGGTAGGATATACAGTCGATTCAATAGATTTTTTCAATACGACTTTTCGATGAATACTGATGAGCAATAAATTATTTCTTGAATCAATACTGATGATCTTAAGTGAATGAAGGAATTGCTCGTAAAAATATGGGCATCCACGATGTTCTATCATACTGATCTCCTCTTTCATGGCAAGGAACAATATTTATATTGAATGCCGCGATTAGGAATCCTAATAATCTCAGAGTTCTACAGGTTGACCGATGAACATCGAAAATAATTAATCTGTTCATTTGACCACTTTTTTCTCCAGTTCCTCAGATTCTCTGTTCTTCTGCGATTCCACGAAAGTACAATCACAATTTTTAGTCACATCTTTCGTGACCTCAGTATAACACTTTTATTTTTTCATTCACGGATAGATTCATTACGTTGGCGGGCAGTGACATCCAAAATTACGTCTATGAAATTCAATATGGAAAGTATCATTCGACCTGGTAACTGATATGTTAGTTTTTGATCCAGTGTGAGACCAAAGATGCGGGGAAGAACTTTGACCAGACAGTAACTCAAATAAAAAGCATCAATCATTTTTAATCCTTCTATTTTCGAGGGTGGTTATTCCTAACTTGGAACTCAAGAATATCCATAATAATTGTTTTTCATATGCATCCCTAATTTGTTTGCCGAACATCTTGAAAATTTATGTTGAACAGTCTCCAGCATGTTAATATACACCTGATAGTGGGAGTTCCATAAACCAGCTGCATTCTCTACATAGGAACGGACATGAGCACAATTAAGCAACTCAAAAGAATCAACCGAGAAGTCTCTAGCGGTCCTCTCGATATAACCCAGCATTTTGAGTGCTTCTAGGGGGGTCCTCATTATGTGTTGAGAGTAGTAAAGTTTTTCATCAAGTATAACACCCAAATCTTCAATTGGTGTTACTCTTTCGAGCCCACATGAGATGATAAAATATGGATATTCTATGGATTTGCGGTTTCTGTTGAAATTTATGGAGGAGCACTTATTAAGATTCAGATCCATTCCGTTGGCATTGCACCCATCAACAAGGTTATTGATTTCACTCTGTAGTTTATAACAGTTGATTCCATTTTCTATAACTTTGAATAACTTCAGATCATCTGCAGATAGTAGAAATTGAGAATGTGCAATATTATTTGCAACATAATCGACGAACAGGTTGAATAATTTGTAACATTATATTTGCGTCTTTTCATACTTCAGAAATCAAACGAATCATCCTTTCCGAAAACAATACTCTGAATAACTATGGTCTAAATGGAATACAGATATGTGTGTGATATCACATGATTTTTCTTCTTGTGCCCGAAGAAATTTCAATGAGAAATTAACATCAGAATATACATACTCTGAGAGTGGTTAGTATGTGGATGGATTAGGGTTTGCCATAACCCTCGATATAGGAACGTGTTTAGCATTCACCTCCCTCATATCATTCGATGAAAAATAACGAAAAAATTGTCTAATTATCTTCTCCCAATACACTCAAGTGCATTCAAAGACTGATTGAAATATTCAGCTTATATTGACACGGCATGAAAGATAGTCTATCAATGGTTACCATTAAATTAAGCAGGATAAGAGATGATTCACCTGAGAGGGCGGAAGATGTCTGCCTTTCAAAGATATTCGCGAAATTTCAGAAAAGGCAGGAATTGGAATCTTGGAACCTTGAAAGTTTAGAGGTCGTAATCACCAGGAATGACTCCACTAGGCAAATAATCCCACAACCTTGCCGTTCTATTGATGAATGATGCTTGGTAGAACGAAGTTCAGCAGATCTCGAGCCTCACAATGTAAGGGTGACCAGCCTGAGCCCGTCTAGTTTTACCCTCCTTCTTACGATGGTAGTACGGACGTGAGGTAGCAGTGGCTGGCACTTCGAATTCGAATTCGAATGTGGCAATCCGTAATTCGGAAGTTATCCATAAATACCACAGGATTTTTGATTTTATTTTGCTCACCACGTTGAGTTGTCAGTGGTGAAAGACATCTTAGTGATATCTTCAACATGTTGAGTGTCATGATAAAACCGTCTGTCACCTAGTAAATGATCACAGGAATCGACCAAATGAAGAAAGAAGTTTGGCCCTCAAGTATAGGACTGATGAGAACTCAACTCAATATAGTAATATCAGACAAACTCTTACATGTCCTTTTCGATTTTACTTTATCGATTCATCGGTACACAACATACCATACTTTTGAACACTAACAAGAAATCGATTAGAAACAAATAAGAATGCAGGAGAGACTTGGTTGGTATAAATAGAATGTCAGGAATTTGATTAATGAAATATTGAAATGAAATGAAGGAATTGTATTCAGGAATTTCAGACGTCAATGATTTTTTTTTTCAATACTCAATGCATTCTCATTGAAACATTCAAATCACTAGTAGTACTCGATATTTTCATCTCCCATTCTAACCTCTTCTCATGTTATGCGATTGAATGAACACGAAGATATGGAAGACAAATTCCTCATATTTCCTGGAGTTAAACTGTGGGGCAGTCAACGTCAATCTCGTCAGAGTAGTCCATTCCGTCATCATGAAGGCGAGATATGCTTTTCCACTCCGCAAGGGATTCTTCCCAATTCGTTCCTATGAGTTTCGATTAGTTGTCCTCCATGTTCCGAGAAACCGTCATACCGCCGATGGATCCTGACATGATACAGAGGGAAGTTATGAGGAATGCCATATAGCGGAAAAGGTGAATGAAGGAAATCAGACGGGGTTGATACGAATGGAAAGTTTTTGTTGGGAATACACGAAACGGAAATGGTATTTTGTGATTTTTTCGTTCAACTCTGATGACCAACATCGCAGCAAAGGCAAAGATTCATATTCTGCTGGAATGCGTCTGTAAAATTCCTCAATTTACAAGGTACTATGAAAGAGAATCCGCAGAGCCGGAAAAATCTATTTTCTGATGATTCCGTCAGAAAAAATGACTTCGTGATCGTCCTCACGGAAATCTAATGATCGTAGTAGAAGTAGACGAAACTAGTGCATCCAAGCCCGTTAACCCTTTTGCAGGATCTTGGTGTAGGATAACCCTCTTCAATGGTGTATCTCGATAATGACATCCCTCAGGCTCAGTTATGGAATTCTTTGTCTGATGAAGTCTTTCCCGATGACTAACAACCTCCGAACTTTCAAGAAAAATTCCAACACCTGCCTTCTCTCCCGAATGCCCATCGCTGGCTGATACGATATACCTCGAATATTTCAGGATTCACTCCCTTGTTGTCAATAGATGAAAAAAGTTTGACAAAAACGCGGAAAGCCATAGCGCCGCTATGTATTTTCTGATTTCGATAAACAAAATAGTTAATGAAATGACAACTGAATTACTACAAGGTGGCGCTAACATTTTTCTTCTCAACTCCAACTCTAACTACCGTAACTTTTTTTCGATATAGTAACTCTCAGTGATTTTTTCTTCTGAATCTAGTGACTTATGGTAGTTCCATTCCGACTTCGCGTAGAATTAGTGCTCCGCTAACACGAAATGAATCTTTCAATTGCATGTTGTATTGTGTCATTCAATGTGGGAGTGTTTCTGAATCAAATATGTAGCTTTGAACTGTTGATGTCACATTAGTGCCTTATCTTCCAACTACTTATGATATTTACTCTTCTGAATCAATCGAATGTGGATGAGCGACATGAGACGAATCTTTCCCGTACCGAGAAATTCTGCATAGTCTCAAATTTGCAAGGCTCAGAGCATATTTGTGATACTACATTCATTAAAAAAACCTGAATGTTCGGAACGATGTTTGATGAAGTTATCGAACTTGAAGTCCTTCTCAGTATAGAAAAAGCCTCATCACTACCCGACAAATTGCTTTCAACATTTGCTTAGAAGAATGAATTCCATGAGCTGTTTGATGCTATATGGCATGTACTGATAGTTCGTGCCAAATATAACCGATGCGAAGATATTCAGAGACACTTCCAATCAAAACAACCATTTCTTGAAGAGGTTGAAAACAAATCATTGGTTTCAACTTGTAGTACTCGAGGAGTAATTCCATTCGCTTTTATATCTTTCAAAATCTGAGGATATTTTTTTTATATTGACAACACGAAAGGAAAACCTTGTATGATCGAGAAGAATCGTGTTAGTTTGAATGAATTGTTTTTTTCTTGTGATTTTGGACGTCGTAAGCATCATACTTCACTAGGCAAATGATTTCACAACTTCGCCGTACTATTGATGCTTAAGTTCGACAATGTAGGGGTGATTAGCCTGAGCAGCTGTGAGGGGGTTGTTGGTAGTTATGCTGGGTGTCACCACCAACAGTGCTCTCTCATGGGACGATCATGTGAGGTCCATTGCGAAAACTGCTTCACAAAAACTTGGTTTTCTTTTCCGTGCGAAGAGATACTTCACATCCCAGCAACTGCTTATGATCTACAAAGCACAAATTAGACCTGTCCTAGAGTACTGTACTCATCAATAGAACGGCAAAGTTGTGGAATTCTTTGCCTAGTGAAGTCTTTCCTGATGCTTACAACTTCCAAACTTTCAAGAAAAATTCCAACACCTTCCTTCTCTTCCAAAACTCCACCACTGGCTAACACGATGTTCCTCGAACATTATTGGTTACCCTTTCGTGTTGTCCACAAATAGAAAGCATGAATTTTTTTTTAATTACACTACAGATATACATCCAGTTACAGCGTAGGGGTAATAAGCATGTATACAGAATATCATCTTGAACCTCAGAATGAGATATATTCAGAAATGAAAAATATATGAGAGATGTAAAACACATGTAAAATGGTGGGAGATATCATGAGAATGTTAGCTTTTTTATGGAGGCCACATTGCAGCAGAATATGTCTATACGATGCGATACATGTACGTTATGTGTCTCGCACATGGTATATAAAGGTGAGAATTTCATAAGATCCAAGCGAGGAATGGGTAAATGGAATACAATAGTTTGTCTACTTGTGATTCTAGGAATATGGAAGTCGATCATGTGCGAAATACTTCTACAATCCATGAAGTATTTTCCACAGAAATATTTGTTTTGCAATCAACCTACGATTTTTCAATAGGCTGATATCACACCTTCGAGTAAACTCAGCTTGAGGATATCCAATGTGGGGATAAGCCCCATCTTCTTTGAAAACAACTAATTTAAGAAATCGCCTTAGCACCCGTTCCAATGTTTCTATGTAGGTACAGTGATGTGGAGACCAAACCACAGATGCATACTCTAGTTTCGACCTAACATAAGAGAGAAATAGGAGTTTATATGTATCGATGTCTTTGAAGGAAGAGGAATTTCGAATGACAAATCCTAAGGCTTCGAATAATTCCTTCCTTATTCTCTGTATATGACTTGTTCATTCGTGTTATCAATGGTGTAGTCGAAATGCGTGATACGTTTCAAGGAAAAAAATACTACACTGCATTTACTAGCATTCAGTAGAAGGCCATTGGATGTACACTAGTCATTAGTTTTTGTCAGGTCTTCTTGGAGAGAAAGGCAGTCATTATGTTCTGTGATACTGGAGAAAATTTCCAGTTCATTTGCATAAATGAGGCAGTCAGCGTTGATGTTAGATATTATATCATTGATGAATATGTTGAAAAATAAGGGTTCCAGAACGGATCCCTGAGGGACTCCTGAAGTGGGTGAGAACTCCACGGACTAATGTCCACTGCAGTCAACAAACTGTGCTCGGTTTATTAGATATGAGGTTAAGAATAGAAGAAATTCAAGTGAAAGCTGGAAGTTGTGTAATTTATTGAGGAGTGTAACATGATCAAGTTTGTCGAAGGCCTTAGAGAAGTCCGTGTAGATCACATCTACCTGACGACTCCATTGGAACAGTGGTACCTGACATCATCGAAATTGTCCTTTTATGTGAAATTCAAATATTTCAACGATCGTTCATGTTATATTATGATCACATATTCATTGAGATACTGATAATATATATTATCACATACAATACACGTCATTCATACGTGAATGAGTCAAATGATTTGAAATATTCATTCTATCCTAGAACATGTTATCCCTATACTATATTTCCTCACACTGTTGTCTTCACCACATCCAACTATATATGTGTTGTCATGTAGACGACAGATAGATCTCTTGTGGGTAACACCGACCTGGACGTCTCATTCATGCATATGCATGAAATTGTGAAAATACTCAGATTTCCATATTTTAATTGGAAATAGATGGATTGCTAACGAGTATCTCATTGAATATTTGTTGAGGGTTGATGATTTTTTCGATTGGTATCGGACAGAAAATTGAATGCTGGGAGAGAAATATCGGAACCTCTTGATATTTCGAATGCACGAATATTTCAACAGGGTGAGTCATGACTAACCAGCAATAACCTTATGGCGGATAGAGGAGTTCGAGGTGACTTGATTTATATGTGAAAAAATATATTTTGCCTATTTGTTACAAGAATATAGGACATTATTTGAATTCGGGGCTAAACTTCGTTGAACGATATTTCAGTAACGTCTCGATGTTATCGGCTGGAATTCATCAGCAATTCACCTCTATATACTGACAATCCAAAGATGGCCTACTATGAATGAAAATTTCCAAATCCGGACTTGACAGACTAGTTTCCTCTTCAGATGTTAAAGTTTTGACCTTCTGGATCGTAAAACACTACAATTGTGGCTTTCCATTTCGTACGGCACACTTCGATCGTATTGGTAAAAAAAAATATCAAACAAAATACCGATGAATGTTTCTACGATTCCGTTCGGGTACATTACTCTGTACATTCGATCAGAAGTATTTTGATCAAATTCTTCATCTAATGATTCAGCAGGAGACTTGAGAAAAGGTATAATTCAATAAAAAAATTCAGGACCATACTCGATTCTTCAGAATAACTACAGAACAATTATAATTTCTGAAACAGATTCGTCTGGAATATTCATCAACGAAGATTCTCAAAATATCAAAATTCTGACATTCAGAGATAAAATGAGTTCACCAAGTCCGGATCTAGAATTTTTTATTCATAGTACGCCATCGTGTGAAGTATCAGTAGAGGTAAGTTGCTGGTGAATATCGATCATCCAAGTTTCGCCTCGAATCCAAATAATGCCCTGTGTTTCTGTAACGACTAGGCAAAATATTTTTTTCACATACATATCAACTCACCTCGACCTCCTCTATTCGAAATCAGGCCATGGATGGTTAGTCATGACTCACCCTGTATAATGCTATGAGGGTTCAATGATCTTGTAGTTGTAATCTTGATAGTTCACCCTGTGAGATCAAATACATCATGTCTTCGAGCCCATTCAGAGCAAAATGCAGAGTCTATGTATCCAAACCAGATTTAATATTTTTCATTCCAGAGGCTGCATATTGTTGTAATAATATCCATAGTGCTGCAAAAACCTCACTCTCTCGTCACGTGAGATGTTTCATTTCTGATTTTATTTCAATGTGTATTTTCGATGGCGTTTCCATTCTCTGTCACTTCAATTCATAAGAATCTGTATTTTCTTTCTGTGAAGAGCATAAATTGTGTGCTAATAAAGAGTAATGAATGTATAATATGCATAAGAAATAAATCGTTCAGTCAATGAAACTGTTAGGGCCGATTGTTGTGCCACCCAGTGATAAGGACTGAGCCAAGTTCAACAATTTTGTTTCAGTTTTTCAACGAAAGTTTATGAGATAAACCTATAACGTTGGTTTGCATGATGGACCATTATAAATCTTTTTCGAAAATAGTTGAACCTGGTTTCCTAGGATTCCAACATCATTCTTCATACTGGAGAATCAGTGGATTTTATTCACTGCAGATGAACTGAATCTCATCAACCCTTTCCGTGACTGATTCGAGGGAATATTTCAGAGCACAGGAAAACATATAATGATAAAATGGCATTTTGAAGATTTTGAAATTCTTCTTCTTGTTCTTGTTGCCAGTTAGAACTGGCAATGATTATCTATCATGACTTATACTGCAAAGTGCAGCTCATAAAACTAGGGAATCCCTTATAAGTAATATACAGAAATAGAACATAGCAAAGCCATTTCTCGGGATGAACAAACTCAATTCAATAAAGTTTAAGTCCGTTTATTTTTAGAATGACATTACAGAATGACGATGATTTTATCAGGATGGATCATATCAGATCTCGATGAACCCTTCGATATTATTGTAGATAATTTCAACGACTCCAAGTAAATTAATCATTTATTATTGAAAGCTCTCTGCTCATAACACCTCTTTGATATTATACCCAACAAATTCATTCGAATTCCTGGAAGGTACATGAATTTTAAGTCCTTGAGCAATGTCATTCTAGATAGTTGAGGAGTGAACTGCAAATTACTACCTAAGAGGGTTCCAGCCCATTACGGGTAGGTAGTCTGCTTTGTGATGTCGAAGTGTGCTGTGGCTCGAGCTTCCAGTGTGTTCATGTGTTGTTCGTGTAAGGGAATTCAATGTAAGTAACTGGATAGAACACACCAGCATTCATCTCGAATGTACAACAGCCAACTGAATTACATGAGGACAAGTTTAATACAGGTAGTTTCATACAGATGTATTTATTTCTTGTAGGTATTTTATTATGACCTAATTTCACTTCTCACATTCGAATTCAGGTATATATGTATGAATGTCAGGATACTCCACGACGAGTTGATATGCATATGGAAAATTATTAGAACTATTTTTCTGAAAATTTGCATACGGGTGGTGGTTTCCTGATGGTTCAGAAGAGCTAGTGTCAGTTGAAATATTCTCAGTATTCTATCAATTCCTGTTATACCGAAAGTGAATCCGAAACTTATTGTTATTTTGAATGGAACACTCCAAAAATCTTTGCATTTTTTTTTCAATCTACGATGATTCAGAGTGACTATATGAACGGCACAGTATTCTATCAATTCCTGTTATACCGAAAGTGAATCCGAAACTTATTGTTATTTTGAATGGAACACCCCAAAAATCTTTGCATTTTTTTTTCAATCTACGATGATTCAGAGTGACTATATGAACGGCTCCATTTTTGAGTTATCTAATTTTTCCGAAATTTCTTAGACTGCAAAATTGTATATGATCAGAATACATTATTAATTTGTTTTTAGTTGTCATGTGGGATTCTCCTCTCCTAGTTTCTAAAAAATGAAATAGAAGTTATCAAAATCATCTCAATATATTTGTAGTAAAAATAGATTTGTGATCTGTCCCGAAATGTCAATGAGCTCGAAATTTAACCTTCAAATATATCTTCAATGAAAACGAAACTTCTTTTCTTAGAATTCTGAGTGAATTGGTAAACAAGACGAATATGAAGCTGTGGTGAATTCTTAACAAGTCACCTTCGTCTATAGCTACTTATTATCATTCAACTATCGGTGGATAAATTGGTCTGAGGACAACAAAAGTTGTGATGATGATATCAATTTTTTCGTATCCAGAAAAATCCAAGCATATACTAGGAGGTGTTTTCAAATTTCCAAAAGTTTCTTGATTAAATTTGGAACGGCTAATACAGATGTGGAATTATTTCATCCTTTCAGACATTTCATTCATACTGATTGATTGCACTATTTGGTCACTGTTACCTATTTATTTCATTCATGACAATGTTATAATACCTGCTCCACACAATGTTTTCATACTATATACTAAATATTCCGATAATGATGTGTGTTTGATTTCAGTTCCAAAGAAAAACTTATCATACTTATCATCAGTGCACTTCATTATCGGTCTGTTACTACCTCATTTATGCGATTGTGATTTTGACAGACTACTGAAATCTTTCATTATGTTTTCCTGGACTACGAATTGAACGATCTCAATTCACTACTGAATTCCTCGGAATTCTTTCGAATGAATATCAGTTCGCATGTCGCAACTCAAATTCTGCCTAAAGAACCTGAATAATTGATGGTGAATCAACACGACAAAAACGGCCATTAGCTGAAAATAATTCCAGCAAGCGAAATAAAGATCGATTGCCCTGCAGTCAAGTTAATCACCCAGGTGCAAGCCGATGGCAGAAGAGTATTCAATCAGAAGCGACGAGATATTGCTCTCCAATTAATTCGTGATTGTTTTCCATGAATAGTCGCGATCAAATGTTGACTTCATGTTGAATTTGTTTAATCAGCCATCGAATAGCTATTTGCTATTGATCGAAGCTGAATTTTCATTGGAACGCTCGAGAGGAAGGCATAACCTTCTACCCTATCCTATATTTTCGAATAATTAGGCTGAATATTGTGAATAATGTCAATTTCTATATAGTCTGCATGTGGATTTTGAACTCAAGTCTTCACATAGTTCTGCAAAAAATTTTCGAGTATCAACTCCTAATCAAGTTTGTTCAAATTTCAATGAGTTGGCCACGAAATTTCTATGAACGGATTCCGCTGGCAATATTATTGGTCATCTCTATCTTTGCTGTTAGCCGTACTGCTTCTATACAGGCGAATTCATGGTGGATGGCACATTAGACAACAGATCACTTTGAAAATCTGAGACAGAGGATATTCGGATATTTTTTTCTACCGACCTAAAATATAAATATATATATATATATATATATATATATATATATATATATATATATATATATATATATATATATGTATGTAAATCGTTAAGTTTGGGGACATTTCTAACTGCCCATTTTTTTCGTATACATAAGTATACATTCGTGTTAGAAGTTGAAAAAATCTAGAAATTTCGACCAATGCTTGTTTTTCTCGAATCTTGCAATGTATTGTAAATTTTGGGGACTTCGATTCCTTACCCATATATCGAGTGTTCACAGCCTTTAATACTGATAATATCTATCAGGATCACACGAAGCTGCTAGGATTCTTTTCCAACTTTTGACAACACACGAAAGGAAATTCTATAATGTTCGGGTATCATCGTGTTAGCCAGCGGTGAAATTTTCGGGAAAGAGAAAGGTGTTGGAATTTTTTTCTTGGAGGTCCAGAGGTCGTAAGCATCAGGAAAGACTTCACTAGGCAAAGCATTTCATGATGAATGGTAGAAAGAAGTTCGGCATGTTTCGAGCCTGACAATTAGAGATTACCAGCTCATTTAGTTTGTCTACTTGGAATTGCTCGCGTTGTCATGATAGACGAAATTTCCGTTGAGCCCTCACCGTGGAAATATATGTAGGAGAGGGAGAGATCTATCTCTATGATGTTCTAGAGAGGTCAATGAATTCGTGAAAGTAGTATCACTGACTAGGCGACTAGCTCTCTTCTGAATAGAATCTAACAGCTTCAGCGTATGTTTGTAGATCGTGAGCAGTTGCTGGGGTAGTAGTTCCTCTTCGCACGGAACAGGAAACCAATATTTGTGAAGTTACCCTCGCAATGGACCTCACATGATCGTCCCAAGAGAAAGCGTCCCATGAAATTTCGATCGACATACAAGGTTGCACATATTTTGAGTACCCACTGTACAATACATCTCCAAATTCTTCCATTCATTGCCCAACTTTTCGTCGAAGAGTATTTCGATAGTATGCGATATATCTAGTATCGGGTTTGATAGCGAACTCGATATACCTAGGTCATCAGATGATCGAGAAATGGGTGTTGTTCAAAGATTTTGACAGGTGACGGAAAATACAGCTGGGATGCTGAATTAGGTAAACGATAGTTTTTAGTGCCGCTTAACCCGAATCCGTTCACTGCGCAGAGCTATCGTGAATCGTTCGCTACTGCGCATGCGTCAGAAGTCGATATCAATTGTCATGGAGAAAAATAGGGTTTTCGTGGTATTTGGATTCCGAAAAACACGAATTCGATATTCTTTCTGAACTACGACATTTTTCTCCTAGTTTTGTATTAGCGACAAACTCTATATCGAGTGACTTTTACGCGAATTGAGGTTACTAAATAGTAGTAGATAGGTCAAAAATAACATCGAATTCGTGTTTTTCGGTCTCCAACTACCCCGTGACGGATTCGAGATCAGCAACCCCGAAAACCTATGAATACCGAAATTCACGATCCTATTTTCCGTCACCTGTCAACTGTCGAAATTTTCGAAAATCACCCATTCATTTTCCTAGATTCATTGGGATTTTCTCTCCTCGCTTCTAAAACTTGAAAATAGAAGTTATAGTATTTATTTCAATATATTCGTTGTATCCCAGAATGTTAACTACGTTCAAAATTTAACTTTCAGACACCTGGACGAGAAATTCTGTATTTGTCAGTGACACCTTGTTTTTCGAAAATTTTGAGATGCAAATATATCAGGTGCCTGAAAGTTAAATTTTAATCGTAGTGACATTTTGGGATCGTTCAAGAAACTATCTTTACTTCGAATATATTAAAATAATTACAATAACCTCTATTTTTCGTTTTTAGAAACGAGGAGAGAAAATCCCAAGAAATCTAAGAGAATGAATAAACATTCTTCCTCCTCGACAAACCTATAGACTTATTCCTCTATATTCTGCATGAAGACGTAGGTATATCGAGTTTGGTATCAAATTGTAGGCCTATCTATGAGCTCTAACGAGTGACCTGGACAAGAATTGGAAATAATAATGTCAAATCGATACGTAGATTCGAAGAATGTAATAAAATATAGGGTGTTCCATTCGAAATGAGGACGTTTGTGTCCACTTCCAGTTCAACCGAAGTGCTACGCCCTTGGCGTTCATGTTGACTCCTATGATGTTCCAAATTTTCAGAATTCTATTCGAATGGGAACATCGAAAACTTTCAAGCAACGGATTAAGTGATGAACCCTGTATATATATTGCTAGATTTTTTATTCAATGCCAATTCATTTCGTGAAGACTATGTGTCTTCGAACAGTTATCGTGGTCCGCAAAAATATTCCGATCATCTTCATTAAATGGATGCCATTGAGCAATGATGGATAGAATAGAGAAATACACACAAGAAAGATTCATGAATCCTCCATCCCTGTCTAACCCACTGTCTAACCAGGTCTGTTTGATATTCGAATGAGCCGTGTTTGTCGGGTGTGTACTAATCATTCTCGGATTTTTTATAAGAAATAAATACCAAGCGATGATTTTTCTTCGAACGAGGGCGAACATTGTGGCGCTAGATGAAATAGGTATACACATACACGATGCGTTTTGTAAGGTACCTACTGATTGACAAATAATTAGTTGCGTGGAGGCAAGGAGATTCATTCCACGTGGATTTGGCTCAGCATTTGCAGTAACCTATTTTTTTCGAATGAGTCGATTTCAAACAAGCTCTTACCTACATTCAGACTTCTAGAATTGCAGAATTGTAGAATTAGGACGTCAAAAAAATTGCTGCGTTTTTTAGTGCATTCTCGAATATATATATTTGACATTTGTGGAATTTGGGGACATTACTCGCGAAGTAGGGGGAATCTGAGCTTCAAAACAATACCGATGTATTCCATTATATAGTAATAGAGGACTAGTTTCCCTGCGAGAACCATGTACGTGTTGGTAGAGTTCGAAGAGCATTCTACGAATATTTATCACCACATCTGAAAGAAAACGATAAGTGCATTTTGAGACATAAAGGAAGTGAATATGAAGCAACTTTCTTATTAATGCACGGTGAGTTTCTTCCTCCACCTAAGCATGAATATGAAATGTGATGAATATCTAGTCATATTCCATGATTTTTCTCTCAATTTAGATAGCATCAGTAATAAAAAATTCCATCTCAATGTGAAACAGTTTTTAAATTCTATTGAATTCACGAAACTTCGTGATTAGTAAACATTCAGGGACTCTCGAAACCATCTTATAGAATCAGATTATGTTCAAGAAAATACCGTTGTGTCTGCCCCACGATTTATATCGACCATCAACAACATAATCATCATCTGCAATAATTTCAATGTGTATATAATCAACACTGGAATCACTTATTTGAGTAAGTTCTTTGCAATGGTATTTGACATTTCCATGTCCTCACTGTTTCCACCCATGTCTACCAATCTCATTTGGAAATACTGGGTGCCGCATCGAAGAAGTTCCACCCGGATTTTCTCTGTCGTGATTCAATGAATAAAGAACCGATCGAACAGTTCAATTTCAATATCAGATAAAGCGGAATAAATCTACATATTCACCTTTCAACCATCTATACGGTGATTTTCAAAATAGAAATATTTCAATTGAAACTGGCCAGCTTGTATACAGGATACACACAGATACACCTTGTGTACATAATATGCATTGTCATTTAAGACAGAGACACATTCGTTCGAATGGAGAAAAGTTATTCTCATTATTCGTTGTCGATAAATTTTGAAATGAATATCAATTTGTGAGTTTGCTTGTGTATATTCAGGGATGTACATAAGTTACAAGCTTTCATTCAACAAACAATGTAATTAAATCTTGCAAGTTGAATTTGACCCATGATTCAATTGAAATTTGGCAGCATTCGTGTGAGAATGCGTGACAAAATTTTTTTGATGAAAAAATAAAATGGCGGACGAGCTTTGTGAGTCTGGTCCGATTCGATTCAAAGTTGGTATATGGGGATTTTCAAGGTTAGAGGTTACGATTGTATGGCGAACAAATTTTGTGATAGTCGATTCGATTCAAAATTGGTATCTTGGGGTTCTTTTGTCAAAATTCTAAAATTCGAGATGACGGCACCGAAATGGCCGACGAGTTTGTGGCGGTTTGGAGTCTTTCTAGCCAAAATTATTCAATTCAAGATGGCGGCACCAAGATGACGCACGAGTTTTGTGATAATGGTCCGATTCGATTCAAAATTAGTACATGAAAGTAGTCAGGGAAGGACTTTATATTTTTTTGTCGAATTTGATAATTGCAAGATGGCGATACTGAGACAGCGGATGAGTCATGTATGGTCGGGTTCGATTGAGAATTGGTATGTGGAGGTTTTTGGGGTCGGACATTTGACAAGACTGAAGGGTGAACGATGCACTGAGGAAAATACTTTGTCCGGTTGTAATGATGAAACGGTTTTTGCATCAATACGTACGTATCAAATTGAGATCACTATGGGTATAGAATGACCTTCAGCATATAGAGGGTATCTCACGGTCGATGGTACCTAAGACGTATACGGAGAACGGGACATTGGATTATTCTGAAGATTAAGGTAGGTACTTTGATAAGCTACTCTTTGGTATAAGCGGCCAAGCTGCATCACTGGAAATATTTTGAGTCGTTAGATCACGACTGCTTATTATAGAGTACCTGAATATTCAGAATAATCCAATGTCCCGTTCTCCGTACACGTCTAAGGTACCATCGACCGTGAAACACCCAGTATGTACCACCAGTACAACAGATCCTGTGATTGGTAGCCAAATCCTCACCTGGAATTGTATAACCGTGATATTATTGAACTGGATATATCCTTTTCCTACGAGCGTGCGGAAAAGTAACTTTCCCGCACGATTTTTCGTTTTAATAGTTCTACTTTTCCGCACGAAAGACAAATTGCACTTTCGATTTCAATATTTACCATCGTTAATTTATTCGTTATTGTTATTCAAATGTTCTTCAAATAAGTTTCCTATTAAATCGATAAAAAAATCTGTTTCATTACTTTTCAGTGCATAAAAAAAATCTCGCGGAAAGATGAAATCATGCGGAAAAGTTACTCTTCCGCACTAGTGCTGAAAAGTTACTCTTTCGCACTAGTACTAAAAAGTTACTTTTCCACACGATTGTTATATTTTTGAAAATGAGGATATTTAGGACTATAACCAAATGATCTATGTAACTATTCTTTCTTATGTGTCATTTTGTAACATTATTATGAAATCTTGCTTAATGAAAACCTTTTTTTTTCATAAATAAGATGGACAAAAACTCTCGTAGGAAAAAATTGTACCGGACTCATCCGAGTGCCTTTGGCCCGTGGTGCAAACTAGATTTTATTTTTCACGAAAAAATTATCTTAAACGACGTTGTTCATTTCATGGTCGCCAACTGAGCACAAGTGAGCTTTTATGCAGTTGCTATGGAAGCATTGAAGATGTTGCTAAGGGTTGTTTATTTAATGAAACGACGCTGCTTTTTTGTGAGAATTGACGAGCTTGTTAGTGGAGGAAACTAAAAACGGTTATGTTCATGATAATTATGGAGATCCCACAGAATGTGACGCTGAAAGCTGAAAAATCGTTAGGAAATTCACTGCCTGTGAAATCTAAATACTAATACGATACTCCTTGTGAGACCATTTCTTAAAACAAAATGAACTTCAAACTTGGTACAAATTTGTCAGGAACATTTGGAAATTTCAATTTCTATTAGAGAAAAACTGATTATAACCTTTTATGTACAGTTATGAATAAAACTTTTCGGAGTAATTTAGTTATTGAACTACAGAAAGAAACATTTAGAGGGCGTTCTGATTCATTATGCCCTCCATAACGCCTTAGGACGTTATGGGTCTGTTAATAGCAACCGTTGCCGAGGTATTATAGAGCAGTAATTGACAAGTGAGAAATAAATATGTATATATTTTTAAATAACCTCAGTAGGTTATGATATTCGATATAGCATGTAGAATATTTCAAATGAAACATGCGGATCAGTGGCCCCTGTTTTTCGAAACTTAATACCAACGCCAAAACGGCCTCAAAATTTGTTGACGAAGATATCTTGTTGGACATCCTAGATCACAATAAAGGATCACTTCGACTTTTCATGAGAATACATTTATCTCAACTTGCTCTTGTCACTTCATTATTACACAACGGAAATGAACTATCATATCAACATAGGCTCATCTGCAGCCAACACAAAAGATAAATGATTTTCACATCATGTCCAAAATAATTTCAAGATTAGAGTGGAAAAATCTATATCACTCATTTTGTGGGTTTCGTAGTGAGTGATAGAATTTATAGGTTAAGTGAATGAAAATTCTCAGAAACATCTCAATTTCTCCAATATAATCGTCGAGTTGTTTTACAAGGACCCACGTGCCCTTCCACTACTAACACATAGTCGATTATCCAAATATCATCGTTTTATTTCGACGAGAATGTCACCTCATGGTCATGTGACAAAATTATGATAATTATTATTGGTCATCTCAGGAGAACCAATCGTATTGTATTGTCATGTATAGGATCTTGAATTAGTCGATCCAAATCAATTCATAAAATATGGTTGGGTGAACCTCTCCGACTTTCTTTCTTCTAATGGGTACTGAGAAAATATATGTTATATGATGAGAGTTGAACAACTCAAAAAAATCTTCGGAATATCAAATCCCTTAATATTATGAATTTCACTTGAATATTGAGCATTTTTATGAAAATGTCCCCAAAGCAACCATCTTATCGTTTCACGAAGAAGTTTGAGGACTAGTCCCCAAACTAACCAATTCCTAAAAAAAAAGTTTGAGGACGGACCCCAAATTCAACAAATGTCCCCAAACTAACCATTGAGTCTCCGAAAACGTCCCCATACTCCACGATTCACATACATATATATGTATGTATGTATGTATGTATATACATATATATATATTCAGAATCTCCTAGCATTTTTTTTGGGTATATCTTCAAACCTATCTATTTTTGACATGGATATTGATAATTTTTTGTGTTCGGACCACATGTGACGTCTAAAAATGCTGATATCTTCGAGTTCCATAGTACTATAGTTTCGAAATTGAGTATGAAGTTAGGTGAAACTTGAGGCATTCCCAACAGTAAGGCAATACTCAAATAGATACAGGGTGGTTAAAAAATGAAGGTGATACTCTTTCTTAGAAAAGTGACTGAGAGTTGATTATTATTGATTCAGAAAGCTACTAAGGATTGTCTCCCATGTATTGACATCATACCTATGCCTAGCTGGTCAAGTTTTTGATTTATAAGCATTCATTAGTGAAAATCTTCCTTGAAAATTAAATAGCTATTTGGATTTTGATATGTCATGATTACTATCAGTAACGGTAACATCATGTCAGTCTCGTGACAAAATCGATATTTTCGTTCCATCAAAAACTATGGAAGGAAGTATTTCGAACGAAGTTCTCATGAATGTGATAATTATCTTCGTGCTGTGTATATAATAAAATCATCAAGAGGCCGTATAGGAGAATAAGATATATCAAAATCGACCACTAATATCAGTCTCCATAAATTCATATGAATTCAAAACAATTACGGTTCTCCTGGATCAATTTTTGAACCTCGAATCACTGACCGCTTATTTACGGGTGTTGACTGTATTTGTCCTGGCAGATATGCTCACATTCGGATCCTTTCCAAAGGGACGTAAACTTCATTACAATCATGACACAATTATCACTATTATCATAGTCATTGAGTAGAATGAAAATCATAGAATACTCACCAAAAACCGAATAGGAATACCATTTCCAAGTGACATTCTGACAAATAAATAGTCAAAGTAGAGTCAGAAATTTGAAGCAAATTTCGGTAGCTTTCCAATCCACCAATGATTTCCATCACTTTCTCAAGCGGATAATGATATAATTCTATATTCGAAGAGTGCACGGGAAGAACATGATTTATTCTTGTTCAATTTGAGATAGCAGCGGTGTTAGGTGGCTAATTAAGGTATATTTCGGGCCACATATGTGTACAGAAGAAATACATGATAGGTTCCGTATAATGGATGACTTCAAAATACGCATACACGAAATAACAGGCTCATAGTTCGGAAAAACAAGTCGAGTCATGTCGGTCGCGATGATGCAGCAATTATACACCCTTATTCCAGTTCTGGATTCATTTCTCAACGTGTCAGGTTCAAGTTGCGTCCCAAGTTCATTCTGTTCCGGGTCCAATTGCTCAGGAATATTTCTCTGCTCTCCCACACGTCTGAGATGCCTAATTCTCGGTCCGAGCTCCAAGGTGATGAAGGGTAGTTTGAAGGAAGCAACAGAAAGTTTCTGAGAGATTTCCGTTCTCAAAAAAGTCGAACGAACTGAAGAGTTAGGAGAGTAATATTTATTTTGATTAGTCATTCCCAATTTATATCTTCATCACCATTTATTATGAGTATTATTCTCATACGACAGTCGATAAGTGGGTTTCTAACTGATGAAGTTTCTGTCACTAAAGACCTGAACACGAAAGGAGTCATTGGAAAGTGGTTTAGAAGAATATAGAATATAGAATTCCGACTTGTATTATCTTTAGGATGATATGTTAGGATTTCAATGTTCAAAAATTTCATTTTTGTTGGCTATATTTCCTCAGGATCACTCCATGTCAGAGTTTTAGCGATATCATGGAATTCCGACTGGTATTATCTCTAGAATTATATGTTAGGATTATACTGTTCAAAAATATCATTTTTGTTGACTATATCTCCTCAGGACAACAATAGCGAAGTGAGAAAAAAAATAACGACATTTTTTCTATTTCGATTCTTGGATTCTTCGAGTACCATGGAGCATTAGTCTCACTGAGATGTCCCTATAAATCTCACCCATTCTATCCCTTCCGTCGTGGAACAACCTATGACAAAACTTTCAGAATCGAGTGTCTTCAGCGGTTAGGGCTGTGTCAGATCCATGGTGTCATTAGAATGGTGTTCAAACTTCATATCTCTAGACACAGAAAGTGTTGTGGACTTAATTATGTCAAAATCCAATACCTCACAAAGGCTTCACAAGATCGGGAAAGAACGTTCCGAATTCGAAATTTAACTCGAATGCAAAAATTGAACCGTAAGCTTGTAACGTCTCCCCCTTCTTGGGGGGGGGGGTGTTACTAGAGTGGTGCTCAACGGGGTGTGTCTATAACTAGGATAGACCGGGGTTGCCTCGAGCGCCAGTTGGATTATAGTGGTGAAATCCACTTTCTCCCAACCAGGATTTGTTGGGAGGCCTAGGTAGCAACACAGTCGAAGCGACGGTATGCCAGGGGTCGAAGGCCTTCTGGACTATGAAAAGATCACAAGGGGGTGAGGGCTTTCTGGGGGGGGGGCTCAAAATACTAGCCAAAGGAGCTGTTTGATTCATGAATTTCTCACTCAGGTATACAGGGTGACTCCAAAATGGCCTTAACCTCATTTCTCGTATGAGGCTCGTACACCGAAGCCTAGTAATGAAGCTGGTGAGAAAACACTTCATTACACACCCCTCCTACTTGCGGAAAAAAAAAAGAATGATTGTGTAACGATCATTATTTTTTTTTGTTCGCTGGACATGACTCAAAATTATACATCTGGAAAAATCTATGATAATACTCATGTACTAGGGCTGTCTTCAACGGGAGTGTCTCGGGCGTACTCGTTCGCACGAGCAGCGGTTGCATTGGACTCCCTTGTCAGCGACGGTGGGGGTTGACGTCTGGGTGCGCTGGTTCACTTTCGCTGGCATAGAGCGGGATGACGGCGTCGGAGCTGCTGGGGGTGTCTGGGCTCGGGCTGGGGTTGTCTTCAATCGTCGTGGGCAGGGACAATCGCTTGACCGGATGCGATCCCGGCCACATCGGGAGCAGAACAGCCTCACGGGACGAACACAGGAGTCTCGTTCGTGGCCCGGCGTGCCACAGCGCCAGCAACAGCCTCTCCTCTACAGGCAGGTAGAGTGGAGGTGAGCGTCGTTGTCCAGCGGAAGTTGGCGGGGTTGACTGGCGGTTTTCCGGGTGGAGGTCTTCCAAGGACTTCAGCATGATGTACTGGAGGCCTCGTGGTGTGAAGTCTCCTAGCGGGACGGCGAGTACCCCACCTCGGTGGTCGGTATCACCGGGGTCGGCTTGTCTGCCGGCTGGGGAGCTAGTGGAGTCGAGGCTCAGGTTGCCATGGCCAAGGTCTGCGGTGTCAGAGCCTGCGGTGCCGGGGTGTGCGGTGTCAGAGCCGGCGGGGTCTGGGCCTGCGGTATCAGAGCCTGCGATGGCTGGGACTGCGGTGTCAGGGCCTGCGGTATCAGGGCCAGCGGTGTCTGGGCCAGCGGCGTAGGGGCCAGCGGCGTAGGGGCCTGCGGTATCAGGGCCTGCGATGGCTGGGACTGCGGTGTCAGGGCCTGCGGTATCAGGGCCAGCGGTATCAGGGCCAGCGGTGTCTGGGCCAGCGGTATCTGGGCCAGCGGTGTCTGGGCCAGCGGGGTCTGGGCCAGCGGTGTCTGGGCCAGCGGCGTCGAGGAAATCCCTCGGGATATCTCGGGCCGGTACCAAGATGATATCCTGGATGACCTGGATTTTCGTTTCGTCCGGCGACATTTCCTGGAATGCAAATAGCACGGGTTATTGGTTCTGGTCATGGAAAAAAGGCTTCAGGTCTTTGATATGAACTCGGTTGTAACGCTTCCCAGTTGCACTTCTCAGGTCGTATACAACGGGGGAAATCACTCTGGTGTCGGTGCAGGGTCCTGTATACTTCGGGGCCAACTTTGCGGCATGCCCACGGATTCCAGAAGAGAGATTATGTTCTCTTTTCATGACTTTGTCACCTAGGTGACATCTCCACTCTCGGCGTCGCAGGTTGTAGTAATGACTCTGATTGTTGAATGCCTTAGCCAAGTTCAAGCGTACTAGCTCGTGAACTTCTTTCAACTTAGTCATATGTGATGTCCAGCTGGAAGCGGCATCTTCCCCTTGTTCTTCAGGTACAGGTGGTCGGAATAAAGCTTGGGGCGGTTGTAATTCCCTGCCAAACATCAGGAATGCGGGGGTGGAACCGGTAGAATCATGTCTGGCGGTGTTGACGGCTAATTGGAGTTCTGGCAGGTGTTGATCCCATTTCCGGTGATCGTTCTCACAGTATTGTGAGATCATGGTCTTGACGGTCTTGTTGGTGCGTTCCACTGGGTTTGCTTGCGGGGTATAAGGAGGATTCAATTTGTGTTGAATTCCTAATTCCTTCAACAATTCCTCGAATACTTTACCAGTGTACTGGGCACCATTATCGCTAATGACCGTAGCGGGGCGTCCAAACCGGAGCACTATGTCCTCATAGAACGCTTGTGCTACAGCTCTAGCTGTTGCTTTACGGAGTGGTCGCATCTGTATCCACTTGGTGAAACGGTCCTGGTAAACGGCAAGGTAGCAGTTTCCTTTGCTTGACCTTGGTAACGGCCCTACTAAGTCGGTGGACACGGTGTTCCATGGCTTGGTGTTCAGGGATGGGTGCATCTTTCCAGGCGGTTGCTGCTGGGACACTTTATACTCTTGGCAGGTTTTGCTTCTCACGTACCGGGCGATGTCGTGGAACATTCCAGGCCAGTAGTACTTCTGGGTGATTCTAGCCGTGGTTTTGGCAATGCCCATGTGTCCTGCAGTCACGTCATCGTGATTCTCCTTCAGTACCTGTGGTCTAAGGGGTTTAGGAACACATAATTTCCAGGGATCGTCCATCCCTAACTCACTCAACTTATTAGCATCCCACAAATGGCGGAACAGGCGGTCTTCTTTCACACAGAAGTCGGGAAAAGCAGCGGGGCGCTTCTCCACTTCCGCCTTCTTGTTGCGGTACCACGTACATCTTTGTCCAGCTTCCTTCTCCAGCTCCAAGGTGCAGCACAGGGCATCCGTTGATTCAGCCTCCTGACTAGACAGGGGAAGAGGCTGTCGGGATAGAGCGTCGGCAACTCTATTCAACATTCCCTTGCGGTATTTGACCTCGAAGTCAAATTGCTGCAGGTACATAGTCCAGCGGGCTATGCGGCCAGAAGGATTCTTAATGGACTACATTCATTTTAGGGAGAGGTGATCAGTTATCACCGTGAAGTGGTAACCCTCCAGGTAGGGTCTCAGTTTCTCTATGCCCCAGACGATGGCCAAACATTCCTTCTCGGTAACGGAGTAGTCTCGCTCTGGAGCACTCAGCATCCTGCTGGCATAGGCGACAACCTTCTCCTGACCATCGATCGTCTGGGTGAGGGCGGCTCCAAGTCCACAGTTGGAGGCGTCCGTCTGTAACACAAAAGGATGGGAGGAATCTGGGCAAGTCAAAGCAGGGGCTTGTATAAGACAAGTCTTCAAAGTAGCAAAGGCGGTTTCCTTAGCTTCAGTCCACTTCCAACGGACATCCTTCTTCAGGAGTTTGGTTAGTGGAGCAACTATGGCGGAGAAATTTGGAATCTCCTATACCAGGAAGCCATTCTCAGGAATTGTCGTAGCTTCCTCAGGGTTGTAGGCATCGGCCACTGGACGATGGACTCAATTTTATCAGGGTCTGTCTGGATGCACTCAGGAGTGACCATATGTCCTAAATATCTAAGTGAATTCAAACAGAACTTACACTTGTCCGGATTCAACTGGAGATTAGCTTCACGTAAACGGGTGAATACTTGCTTCAAATGCTCCAGGTGTTCTTCGAACGTTTTGCTTAGTACAATTATATCGTCCAGGTAAAAGCAAAAGGTTCCAGGTCGGGTCCGATGATGTTGTCCATCAGTCGCTGGAAAGTTGCGGGGGCGGAATGCAATCCAAACGGCATCACTCGGAATTGAAACAGGCCCCTTCCAGGCACTGTGAAGGCTGTGATGGGTTTGCTATCTTCGGTGAGCGGGATCTGCCAATAGCCTTGGCGTAAGTCCAGGCTCGAAATGTACTTAGCTTCCCTAAGTTTATCCAGGATTGCATTGATAAACGGCAGGGGGTAGGCACCTTTCTCGGCGACGTTGTTGACCTTCTGGAAGTCAATGCAGAAACGTGGTTTCCCATCCTTCTCCTTTACAATCACCACCGGCGAACTCCACGGGCTTCTGGAGGGCTCGATGATTCCTTCGGCCAACATCTTGTCGACCTCATTGTTGATGACTTCCTGCACCTTCGGAATCTGGGGTCGGTATCGTTGTTTGATCGGTTCGGAGGTATTCAGGCGGATCCTATGTTGGACCAAAGGTGTAGGTCTCTTGATCTGTTCGAAGGCAGGCAGTTCTACCTCCAGGAATCTTTCCAGAGTTAACTTCTGCTCTGCTCCCAGGGCCTGGTGATCCCAGCTGGGGTTCTGCGGGCGAACCGCAGGTTTCTCTGGCAGGCTGGCCACATCAGCCTTGCTCGGGGTGTGGCGGGGCGGCCTGACTGACCGTCTTTTCCGGCGGGTTTTCGTTTTTACGGAGCCTCTCATGGTTGCTACATCAGCAGGCGTCTTCTCAGGTTGTTCCTGGGATTTTACAACTGAAACAATTTTCTGGTTATAATATACGGCGGCCCTGGTAAGATCTATGCCAAATCCGTGTTGGCGAAGCATATCCATACCCAACACTAGCTCAGTAGACAGGTTTGGAATGATCAACAATTCATTTGTCAAACACTTGTCACCTACTGTCATCCAAACCTTGTATCTTCCGTTGATCCTAGTGACTGATCCATCTGCCTGGGAAGTAGTTTTCCGACCTGGCACAGGTACAATCTCTGGACAGGATGCCATCACGTCCACAACGTGAGCAGAAAATTCTGGATGCATTCCTGCAATCACTTCTTCGGTGTCCAGGTTGTCCACATTTCCAGCAGGTGTCGGTCCGGTTATATGCCCTTTGTGGTGGGGATGCAGGCGTTCGGGGTGTCTGCTGTTCCACAGGGCGCATGTGTCTCACAGGTAAGGGGCTGTCGGCGGGCGGAGTAAGTCTATTCCGGTTACTCTGAACCAGGGGAGTCTGATGGGAATTGTCATTCTGGGCTGGTTCTGGTGATGAATTCCTGGGCACGGTTGGTGGCATCATCCTCGGGGCAGTGTCAATCCTAGCTGCTGGGTGACGGGAGTGCATCTGCCTCAGTTCCTTCCGCAGGTTCTGGTACTCTAGAATCAGAGAAATCAGGGATTGAATATCATGGTAATCAGTCCTCTTGATATACTGCCTGTAATCAGGTAGCAAGTTCCGGTACAGCCAACCTAACTCCTGTTCAGGTCTGAGGCTTCCATGCCTTCGGATGAGTGTCTGGAGATCGACTATATAGTCCATGGCTGGCTCATTTTCCCGTTGCAGGCGTCGACTGATGGCCATCTCCATGTCTTCCTGGAACCTCAGTGGGAAAAAGGATCTCTTGAAAACATCCTCGAACGATGCCCATGAGTTCCAGAAGCGTGCATTGCAACGGTACCACAACAGTACTCGACCTTGCAAAAGTTCGGGTAGAGCATCCAGGAGTTGTTCGGGGTGGGTCCTTTCTGCCCTGCCAATTTCTTCCAGGCGTTCCAAGAACGCCACTGGATCGGTGCTGAAATCAAAATGCAAATTCCAGTGGTACGGTTTCAGGGGCGGTCGATATGCTGGAACATGTTCTGGAACATCTGAGTTATTCACGGGGTTTGGAAACGGCATATTTCCCTGCAGCAGGGATGAATATGTTGCGGGTTGACCTGCTGGCATAACAGGTGCGGCTGGAGTGTCCACAGGACATTCCAGGAATGGTTGTACAGGGGGTACAACATGTGCCGTCGCTGGGTGTCGGGCTCCCACTAGCTTGGGCAGTTCTTCCCTCAAGAACCACACAAGTCGACGGCGTAGTTCCATCACTGTACCATCAGCATTCAGTCCATATCGCTTCAACTCCTCCGTCAGGTCTGGTTTCTTCAAACGGTATATCCATCCAACTCTCGGCTCCAAGTTGGCCAGATATTCATCTCCAAATTCTTCCCTTTCTGTATCAGGAGCATTTGTTCGGCTAGTCCTGGTAATTTCAGGGGGAGCGAGCTGAAGCTCACTGGATTCTCTGGTTGTCTGCGTTTCAGTCATTTTCCTATTATGAACTGGATTGTCTACCAAACAAAGATTAACAAACAAACAGTGTATTGTTCGCAGGATGAACAAGAATAGATTCCAGGAGGAAAAGAAGTATGCCAAAGCAAAACTCACCGGATTGATTAACCTAGAAATCATCAGACTGCAATTATATTCACTCAATGAAAATAAAAACAGTGAGATATGATTGCCTGGAATGTAAATAGATATCCGCCAGAGTTTGAAACGTAATGAACCTCGTAACACACAAATGATATCTAAAAATCACAATTTTGTGGGCTTCAGCAATAGCTGGAAAACAATAACTATACCTGGTGAAATAACAGACCAAACTATCGATACAATTAACTTAAGAAATACCTGGGAACTATCCACCACTGCAAAGTTCAAAATTGTCAGGAAAACACAAGTTCTGATTTTCTGTATACCTTCAGGACTTTCTCTGGATTTCTTCTTCAAAACTGTCCCTGCTCGGGCGCCACTTGTAACGTCTCCCTCTTCTTGGGGGGGTGTTACTAGAGTGGTGCTCAACGGGGTGTGTCTATAACTAGGATAGACCGGGGTTGCCTCGAGCGCCAGTTGGATTATAGTGGTGAACTCCACTTTCTCCCAACCAGGATTTGTTGGGAGGCCTAGGTAGCAACACAGTCGAAGCGACGGTATGCCAGGGGTCGAAGGCCTTCTGGACTATAAAAAGATCACAAGGGGGTGAGGGCTTTCTGGAGGGGGGCTCAAAATACTAGCCAAAGGAGCTCCTTGATTCATGAATTTGTCACTCAGGTATACAGGGTGACTCCAAAATGGACTTAACCTCATTTCTTGTATGAGGCTCGTACACCGAAGCCTAGTAATGAAGCTGGTGAGAAAACACTTCATTACAAGCTATCGCTGTCACACATCATCATTATCAGTGAAGGCGTATTTGACTTCACAGTAAGTCCAGTCCGGACACAAGGCAAGTACGATGTACGCGCTCCGCTCAAATACATCTTTCATGTGATGATAAAGAGAATAATGAATTTCTAATCATGTTGAGTCCAAATGAGAAGACCTTCATTAGTGAAGATGATTTGAGCATAAAGAGCTATGAGCTGATTATTGCTAGTGCCCCATAAATTTTGTGGTTGATACGGAAAAACTAAGATGGAGGAACTACCTCTGGAATAAGCTTCGCTGCTTCTTTGGTGTCGTTCAATTGATTTTCGAATGATGTTTTGTGAATGCTAGAAGAGGCATCAGTTCTTTCAATAATGAAATGTGATGCAGAGATAGAACTTTTTTGAGACCATGATATATTTATGATATATTCTTGATCATTCTTCGCACTTTCAATGAAATTACATTGAAATTTCAAGAAAACATTTCATTCTCGCCGCCAGTGAGACGGAAATTAATCCGCACAGAGCTCTGTTCCCGACATACTCTAATATAAATCTTTTTTAATTCAGAATGAACCATTTCGTAATGGTATAACTCCAGCATAATATCTTAATTGAATTGCCTAACGCCATCACGTACGAAGTGGGAGAATGTGTTGAATTTCCTGTTAATTCTATAAGGAGTTATGAATAGGTCCTTCCGGAGAAAAATATACAATTCGAAGAGTGGAGCGAGATTTTAGTGGCATCAGTCCATCATGTTGTGCTTCTGATATCAAAAAAATTAGCTCAGATTAGGAATTTCTTTCCTATGGGAGTAATGTAGTGAATGAATCAATTATTTGGACAGAACTAATAGTATAGATTACAATTATTGAAAAAAGGTTTTTGGAAAAAATGAATTCTGAAACAATAGTTCCACTCGATGAAGTCAATATTTGTTTTTATTTTGAACCGACCTGATATCTCCTCATTCTGTTCTCAAGAAGTCATGTGAGGATGCCTTGTACAACTGGCACGAGTAATATCAGTGTTGATAATGTTCATGTCAGTACCAATCCTCTTTGTTCTCCCAAAAATAATTGTTTCTTTCATATGAAAGTTATCTATGACCTACAGTCTGCTTTCGACCTTTTCTATTCCTTTTTCCGATCACAAACAACGTTGCAATCATAAAGAGACATGCATACTCGATAAGCTGCTCTCAACATTTCTTGACACATCAACTATCGACATCAGACACTATCATCGTACTTGCAGAATCTTCCATATTGTGTTTCTCCCTGTATAACATTCAAGGATGATAAAAAACAACAACCATATCTCAAGGTATTTTGTCGTCAAGGTAATGTGTTTGATTCTCTTATTCAAATCTTATCAACTACCATAATCATTTCTCACGACCTTTATTTTTATTTTTCGACAACACGAAAAGGAAACCTATGATGTTCGAGAAACATCGTGCCAGCCAGCGGTGGAATTTTGGGAGAGAAAAAAGGTGTTTTCTTGGAAGTTCGAAGGTTGCTAGCATCGGAAAGACTCCACTAGTGAAAGAATTCCACAACTTTGCCGTTCTATTGATGAATGATGCTTGGTATAGCGATGTTCGAGTATCGAGCCTGACAGTCTATGGGTGACCAGATTGGGCTCGTCTAGTTTGTCTAGTAGGAATCGCACGTGGTGGCATAATACATGATATTTCCGTCGAGCACCACCCGGGGAAGTATCTATAGAAGAGGGAGAGATCGCCCACCTTTCAACGATGTTCTAGCGAGGTCAATTATTCGTTGTATCATCGACTAGGAGCAGATTCGTTCCCGAAACGTCCACCAAGGACGAGAGGAAATCACACAAGAAGCTGAAGAATTGTGAAAATTTTTGTGAAGCAGTTTTCGCAATGGACTCCACATGATCGTCCCATGAGGGAGCGCTGTTGGTGGTGATAACAAACATGGATTTTGACGACTTCAGAGGGACAGATCTACCCGACATCATCAGATTGGACATCGTGTGATCTGCCTTTCTGATGAACATACAAGCTCGAGTTTCTGTCCCATCGAACTCTACTAGATTTTCAGATCCCCATTTCAGAATTCTTGTTGGATCCTCATTCTCATAAAGACTTTGTGAATATGAGAAAATTAATTCGAACAGCATATTATCCATACCCAAGAAAACCCAATATTCAGTGCACTTATTCTCATTTCTCTTTATTTCAGATAGTATGGAATGCTGATATTCGATTACATCATCTATTGAATACTGAGTGTAAGTACAAATATGGATAGAAAAGGCATATTCAAGCTGTTATGAATTGATTTATATGATAGGGTTCTTGAAAACCGCCAGAGATACAACAGAGTTCATATAGAGGCAAAGTCACGTATTTACAAAGCCCAACGAAATTCTGGCAAGAAATCCCCAAAAATGTCAACTATTTCATAAGACTTCATTCGGAGACAAGAAAAATTATTGATGATTGTTTATAATTATTGTTATAATTTTGGAATCAGCTGACGGAGAAAACAAAAGATTCAGAAAGTATACCTACATGGGTTGCTTGTATAGGAAACCAAATATCCAAGATTCCGGAAAATCTGAGTAATTTCCACAATTGATTGGCATTCTCCGACAGTATTTCATCACTCTTCAATCCATTTGTATAAATATTGAACATGAAATATATCAGCGATTGAATGAATAACATTTGGTGACAACGGACCATCATTAGTCTCATTATCATCAGTCCAGTAAACGGTTCTTTAGACCTTGTGGTTTGAGAAAGAGAAAAAGTCTGTTTTTTTTTGTATTTCAGTTCTTTCATCGCGCGATATCGACCGTATCCAGCTGAAGAGACCTCACTTCTCAGCATTCTGACAAGTGATCTCTAATACGCTTCCAATTCATATAAGTGTTCGTGAATCACAATTTACTGTCGGATAGCTGATATTCCATGACAGTGCCCTCATATGAGAAATCCGAGGGAAACAAGTCGTCGAGGATTTTTTATCTAGAAACCGAATACTGCTAGCCTTGGGAGACCCAGATGCTTGACATAATGGAATGATATGTCAATTGAAGGACGATGTCTATTGAAATGAAGGTTATATTGGATAATAACCAGCCTATTTCCTTCCATGCTCTCAAGTTTGTGGTTATCAGTCATATGATTCCATTACCAGTGGGCTGAGTCAACTGGAAACGATGAAAAAGAAAAATTTCCTTCCGAGCTCCTGTTAGTTATCAGAAACATTATTCCAAGAATAGTGATTGATACCAGAAAGATGATGAGATGATAACAACAAAATATTAAACTCAATAATATATCCATTCGAAAAAATTTTCGTGAAGTATTTGTATTTTGCTACTTGGAAACCATATTCTCGATAGTCGAAAGTTGTGTGGGATTGAGAAGAGCAGGACCTGCAGTTGGATCTCAATTACTTCTAGGAAATCTAGCCTAATTGATGTCTATCGAAATCATAATCCAACTCCACTGTACGTAATATATTTTTCCTAGCATTATTCGACAGCTCAAAACAAATTTACGATCTTCTTTTCGATCTTCCTGCCACCCACTTTATTATTCATTTGGGGCGCCATATTGCTTTGTATTGAAATGGCTATTTAAATAACAAGGTAAAAAAGTGCTACTTTTCCTCCCGAGGAAGAAGTACGTAGGACGCGTAGCGGAAGGCAATAATCATTCGAGGAAGGAAAAGGCACTTCACCCCCATATCATACATGTGATTTTTCCGTCTACCTCAGAAATCAAGTCATTTTTGAGTAATTTATTCATGGAACTGATGAAAAAAAATCATACAAGAACTAAAATCAAGAAGTAGGTTCAGTACATCTTATAGGCACGTTATTTTCATCCTCGCATTTTACATATTTTCAATTTGTGGTATTATTATACAACTGGAATCCCCAGGAAGTACGCGTACACTTGGCTGATACTAGGAAGGAAAAGTATTTTCAACCCTAGGGAGAGGCCAAGAAATATATACTTTGGATAGAGGTAAGCAGGATATTTTCTTATTCCATGGATTTATATAGTGTGTTATAATTTGATTACTTGTAAGATCAGATATGCATCTGGAGCTGATGAAACCATCATGCTCTGTGCCTTTGTTAGCCTTGGCTCCATCGAAGGGTTTTGATTACATTATACAGGTTGTCCTTAAAAGGTCTTTACAAAAAGCTACCACATATTCTTCAGACCAAAACAATTCGATACAAGCAAACTTACCTCAGTAAAAAGTTGCTTAGTATGGGCGCTAGACGGCTCTGAAGTTGAAATTTTCAAATCGATTTTGCTTCATAACTTTTGAACGGCTCATGAGATTTTTTTCAAATTTGGTATGTTGGCATAGACTCATCGGGCAATGAAACTCATATCATAATCATAATGAATATCATTCCATGGGCGTAGAACTTGATTTTTTCAGTAAATAAACATCTAAAACTCCTACGCCAATGGAGAAAAATTAGTTTCAATATGAAATCTAAATTATTCAACTCATTCACTACAAAAAAGGTACTCTTGACAAAAGTCGATTCCTCTCATGGTTTCGACAAAATTTTAATTTTAGTGATTTAGAGCATAATTAGCATAATAAAACGATTAACAGATATTTCATAAAAATTGTTCAAAATGTTCACCATTTTCACGTATACAAATATTTATACGACGCAAAAAGTTGAAATGTACTCTTTGCATAACTTCTTCATCGCCTGTAAGATTATTCGTCGCCTGTTGGATACGTTGCCATAATTTTTCTACAGTATTCACAGGGGTCTTGTAAACCGTAGACTTGAGATAACCCCATACAAAATAATCCATCGGTGTTGAGTCTGGAGAACGTGGTGGCCAATTCACGGGTGCATCATTACCTCTACCTATCCATCTGTCTGGGTACTGTTTGTAACGAATCTCTGGATGGAAATAAGAATTATTCCACACTTCTCCAGATGAAACTTTATTTTATATAGTTATTTATTGTTTTCTATGGAAATAGTCCTTCTCCCACAGGGTGATCAAATCAAAGTATAAATATTCCTACAAAACTCCCTCTTCTGAAATGTCATCACTCCTGTGATGATACTCTCGGATATTGGAAACATGAGCTGATTGTTCTCTTCCATCTTGTTTATAATTGATATAGGATAAAACACCATGTATGTATTTCACCCTTGTAATTTCAAAGGGTCCCTTGACAATATATTCTTTTCCTATTCTTTGACACTGTACTAGTACCCAATCTCCTGTCATGAGTTTTGGTGGTTTTAGCCTTCTTTTCCGATTTGCTTGAAATTGTATTTTTTCCTTGTACTTCAGCTGTTCTTCAAATGATTTCGGTTTTTCTTCAAATTTTATGTCTATTTCTAAGGTTTTGTCAGCTTGCAGGATGACAGGTTTCTGGAATAGTTTGTAGGAAGGTGAACATCCCAAATATTCATTATGTGACTGATTGTGATGATGAACTGCTGATTCTAAACAATGTTTCCACCCTCTTGGAAAGTTTTCATAGCATTTCATATATTTCTTCAGATCTCTAATGCATCTCTCTGCTATTCCATTGCCTCCTGGATGATATGGTGTCGTATGCATAATATTTATCCCTTTTTCAATCAGCCATTCATAGAATTCACCTGATTTGAAAACTTTTGCACAGTCTGTTACAATATTTCTTATTTGATTCACATAAGGTAAATGAATGAAATAATTTTTGAGTGCCTTTCCATTTTCTTTCAAAGCTTTAGCCGAAATATATCTTGTTGCTTCATCAATGATTACTATGAATGATTTTGTTGTCCTGTTCATATCTGATTTCTTCTGCAGTTCTGCAAAGTCTATATGTATAGTTTCATACGGAGTTTCAGAACATGAAGTCATATGTACAAAATCCGGTTTAGGCATGTATTTAAATTTTGAAACTTGACAAATATGACATGTATTCACGTAATTCTTAATATCCTTACTCATCGTCTTCCAGTTGAATCTGTTCCTAATTTTGTAGTATGTTTTGTAATAACCGTCATGTCCGCCAGATGATGGGTCGTCATGATATAATTTCAAAATTTCTTGCACCATATCCTTACTTTTCACTAAATATCTACCATCAGTCAATTTTTCCAAATTTTGTGACATCAAATTACACCAAAAGAAATTTTGAAGATTTTCTGGCGTGTCGATACATAATCTTGAAATAGCATCAGCGTCCTGTAGTTCCTTCCCATTTTTATGATTTACATGCATGTCGAAACTTCTTAGGAAGATTTGCCACCTCGCCAATCTGTCTCTCAAATTACCAGTAGTCAACAGCTGTGTTAGTGCACGATGGTCAGTGTGTACAGTAAATTTGCGTCCTTCCAGATATGTTCGGAAATGCTTTACAGCTTTGACAACTGCTAAGCATTCTTTCTCTGTGACTGAGTAATTTGTTTCAGCCTTTGAAAAAGTATATGAATAATAGCTGATTACCCTCAGTTGTCGGTTTTTCACCTCATCCATATCTCTTTGGTAAAGAATTGCTCCACAACCAAAATATGAAGCGTCCGTTGAAATTTCAAAATTCAAGCGAAGATCTGGAATCCTAAGAATAGGTTCTGATGTAATACTCTGTTTCAGTTTATTGAAGGCATCTTCGCATTCATCTGTCCAAATGAATTTTTTATTTTTACTTTTCAACGCTTCCAATGGTTTTGCAATCTTACTATAATTTTGTATAAAGCTTCTGAAATGGTTCGTTAATCCAGTGAAACATTGAAGTGACTTTATATCATATGGTCTCTTCATATTTCTGACTTTATCCGTTAATTCACTTTTCATTTTCTTTGTGTTCCCATCTATTTCTTTCCCCAAAAATACAACTTGTTTGACACAAAATGCGCATTTTTTATAATTTATCTTGAAATTGTTGTCATCCAGTTTTTTCAATATCCTCATAGTCATTTCTGCACATTCGTCTGATGTATAACCTCCACACATTATATCATCGATAAATGCTACTACTTTTTCATTCAACAGATCACCAAGAACATCTTGTATGATTTGCTGGAATTTTGCGCTTGAATTCTTCCATCCGAACGGTAGTCTGGTGTATTCATAATGTCCTTCATCAGTCACAAATGCAGTAAATTTCCTAGTGTGTTTTGAGATACTTATGTTCCAGAATCCATCTTTCAGATCGATCTTCGTGAAAAATTTACATCCTCCAAATTTTTCAATGATATCATTCATTATCGGGAAGGGAAACGGATCTAATTCTGTCTCATCATTAATTTTCCTGTAATCTATACACAATCTGAAATTTCCATCACTTTTTGTTTTAATGACACATGGTGAAGCATATGGGGAAGTTGATTTCGTAATTATCCCTGTTGCTAGCATATCTTCAATTTTGTGCTTTATCCAAGCTTGTTTGTTCTGAGAAAACCGATAGGGCTTCTGTTTTATGATTTTAGCATCTTCCTTAAGATCAAAATCAGTTTGATAACTAGATGGTTGATTATCAGATGAACTAAATGTTTTTGGAAATTTTTTCAATAGAGCATCTTCTGAGAAAGATTCAGCATCAAAATTACAAATAGTCCTGAAGATATTTAATGCTCGCAGTGTTTGCCTTCCCAATATCAAATCAAAAGATATATTCTTCACAATGACAGGATGTATTTCAGTGGCAATCCCATTGAAGGTGAATATGAAATTTGTTTTATGAGAGCATTTTGTAACACCACCCAAACTCTTGATGTGAATACTGGTTTCGAATTTTGGTAGTTTCATTTTCTCTGTTGCATTTTCATGAATTAAATCAATGTTAGAACCAGTATCTAATAAAGTCTTCAGTTGAATTCCATTCATTGTTATAAAAACAATTTCATCGTCAATGAAATGAGTTGAATAACTTTCATAAACTTGAATATCATTTATTTCTTCCTCAATGAACTTTTCAGTACAATGATTGTAATTCAGATCTTTCTTCCTATCTGTATTTTGCAATTCTGTTCTGTTTCCTTCTTGAATTCCATACAATGTTTTATGATTTAGCTGTTTTTTTCTTTCTCCATTCTCCATCTCCTCATGCTTCTGCCAATTTCTTCTATTTTCTGAATTATGGCTACTTAGAGGTGCAGGAAAATGTTTACTAATGGTAACATATTTCAACGCTTGCAGTAGTTCAGTTGTATTATGGATCTTTTTGTAGCAAACTTGCTTTTGAACATAATTAGGGAGACCCAGAATCACTAGAGAAATCACAGACTTTTCAGATAGGTTCTTTTCTGCAGAGAACAACAAACGCTGTTTCTCGAAGAAATATTCTAAAACAGATTCATTCTTGAATCTATAGGTTAATGCTTGATCCCATTTAGTGATTTCATCCTCCTCGAATGTCTCTTTTTTTTTTTTTTTTTTTTTTTCCACAAAACGGATCGATTTTCTCACGTTTAACTGATGTTTCTGTCACCAATGTCAACCATTTGGACATCAAATGATCCAACTCGTTAACTCCAATGAGCAAATTTCTTCCAGGATTTTCATTATCGGTATTCCTCTTGTCATAATTAACTTGCAAATGATCTCCTCTATCCGACTGCGCCATTTGTAACGAATCTCTGGATGGAAATAAGAATTATTCCACACTTCTCCAGATGAAACTTTATTTTATATAGTTATTTATTGTTTTCTATGGAAATAGTCCTTCTCCCACAGGGTGATCAAATCAAAGTATAAATATTCCTACACTGTTGGTTTAAAAAATTCCTAACATCCACCGAAAAATGTGGTGGAGCTCCATCGTGCATAAACCACATATCTACCCGATGTTGGAGTGGTAAATCTTCCAACAAATTTGGCAACGTATTTCGTAGATGTTGTAAATACATGTCTCCTGTTAATCTTTGTGGAAGTATGACAGGACCAATTATAAAATTTCCTATTATTCCAGCCCAAACGTTGATTTTGAATTCGTGTTGAAAATGGTTTATTTTAATGGAATGAGGATTTTCAATTGCATAAACGTGTTCATTATGAAAATTAGTTATTCCTCTTCTCGTGAAACAGGCTTCATCAGTGAACAAAATATTCTTTCCAAAGTTCAGATTCATTTCTCTTTGCAAATTAATGAACCTACAAAACATCAGACGACTTTGTGAATCATGGATTAATAAATCTTGAACTGGCGTCTTGTGGTATGGGTATAATAATTGTTCTCTTAGTACTTCATGAACGGCATTCCTAGAAACTTCTAGTTCATTACTTATCCGTCTAGTACTCAATTCTGGATTTTCTTCAATACGGTCTAAAATTTCTACTTCGACTTCGGGAATCCTTACATAACGCTGTCTTCCATAATCACCAGTTCTAGGAGCAAAATGACCGGTCTCCCGAAGACGTCTCTCAACTGCAGCAAAGGTTGGGTGGCTTGGTACGCGACGATTTGGAAACCTTGCCGAATACACCCTCACACTCTCTCGACCATTTCCTTGACAATATCCGAATACCAATAACATATCGGTGTATTCTTCATTGGTGTATTGTACGGCCATGATAAATCAGAAAAGTCCGATATCAACAATCAACGTCAATAAAACTCGACAAATCAACACAGATGAAACTATGGAAACCAAGAATGTGAATATCACTGTTTTCGAGCAGATAATAATAGTCTTCAGAAAAAAAAAAACCAGTGCTACTTATTTTCAATAGAAATAACCTATGCAAAAAGTACATCTCAACTTTTTGCGTCGTATAAATCTTTGTATACGTGAAAATGGTGAACATTTTGAACAATTTTTATGAAATATCTGTTAATCGTTTTATTATTAATTATGCTCTAAATCACTAAAATTAAAATTTTGTCGAAACCATGAGAGGAATCGACTTTTGTCAAGAGTACCTTTTTTGTAGTGAATGAGTTGAATAATTTAGATTTCATATTGAAACTAATTTTTTTCCATTGGCGTAGGAGTTTTAGATGTTTATTTACTGAAAAAATCAAGTTCTACGCCCATGGAATGATATTCATTATGATTATGATATGAGTTTCATTGCCCGATGAGTCTATGCCAACGTACCAAATTTGAAAAAAATCTCATGAGCCGTTCAAAAGTTATGAAGCAAAATCGATTTGAAAATTTCAACTTCAGAGCCGTCTAGCGCCCAAACTAAGCAACTTTTTACTGAGGTAAGTTTGCTTGTATCGAATTGTTTTGGTCTGAAGAATATGTGGTAGCTTTTTGTAAAGACCTTTTAAGGACACCCTGTATAACAGTATTTATCAAATGAGATCAGAGATTATCTAGTATGAAAATAATGATGGTGACCCAAAGATAAAAAGTCGGATGGTGAATCTGAAAGCATTACCGAGTACCTAGTTCGTGAAAAGTGACAAAGAAAATATGTTCTCAGTATCGTGATATCTTTTCAAATAACGCTAAAGAAATTGACGAAATGATTATTTGACTGAGAGGAAAAAATATGGGGAGCTCAAATTCCGTGAGCTCACTTATGAATTTATTGAATATATGAAGAGGAGCAACGGAAACAAAAACTGCTTCCAGTACACACAAGACGTCTGCAAAGTTTAGTGAAATACTGTTTTGGCTAAACCTCAGAATATACCTACTCGTGGTGTTCATTCGAAATATAACCGGGAGTGTTATATAGCTTCATGAAATATTCCCTTTTAATTTTCCGATTTAATCGGCTTGAAAGAGATTCGCCAAGGTACAAAAATTAATCACTTGTGTGAGATAAGTCCTACATATATGCCTCATGAATAAAATCCGTATAATTTTCCAGATATAAAGCTGAAAGGGCTCTTGACTACTAGAAATATATGTGAGCTACGAGGACTATCTATCGAACAACTTCAAATGTATTAACGAAATCGCAGAAACAAGAAAATCTATCACAATGTGGAGAAGGTTGAATAGGATGGGAATACCAGAACAATTCATGAGTATTTCAGTCGTGCGTTGGGAGAACGTTTTATAGTTCCATTTGTCGATCTGTACAATTCCGACGATGTCTATTCCTGAATGTGAATATTTCATGAATTTTCAAAGATTCTACGGCATCTAGATGTGTTGAGCTTGAACAGTTTGGATTTTTAACTTCAGACTTCTATTATTCATGACGAAATAATATGCGAATATTCTCGCCGGTGGGCATTGCCATAGTTACTTTCGATGCTAATCGTGTATGCAAATAATCTGTCCATTCAATTGTATTGTTAGTTCATATCTTCTATTTTGCTTTTATTTCCGGCAGGAACCCAAACATTTTTTGTCTCTCGAAACAAACAAGAAAATCGTTAGAAATAGGTATAGGGCAAGTTACAGAGAATCGATGCAGAATCAAATTCTGCATTCGATCATCCAATAAGTTCAGGGTGTCACATTTCTGTTTCTGCTAAATACCACATCGAGATAGATTAACAAGAAAATCGTTGGAAATAGATAAAGGGAGAGTTACAGCAAAAGTTACAGTCGAATGCAGAATTTTATTCTGAAAATGATGTAATTGGTCGTCCAATTTTGGATACCCTGTGTACGAAAAATCAATTGATAATGTGCGTTTCAGAAGAATAATTCCTCTGCTTCCTCAAACCCAGAAGGGCTCAATAATAGTCGAAAATGGGTAAGAGGCGCAGTGTTGAAAATTAGGCAACTCGTTTACTATCTTTCAATCTTACTATCTTCTAAATAGTCAAGATATCTGAGAAACAACTGAAAATAGGTATAGGGAAACCTGATGGAACTCATATTGAAATTTTCTCATGGTTCTGAAAATGAGATGTTAATATATCGGGTGTTCCATTTGAAATAAGAAAGTTGAAATATTAAAGAGAATGTTGAATCTCCCTGGAGGCCAAAGATTCCTGATTCATTCTTAGCACGAAAACTTTCTTCGAACGGCTACCATGAGGAACCCTGTTATGTTTACTGACTGTCAGTTCAGTGCGTAAGTCTCTGACTAGTATAATCACGTCGAATGTTTGGAATGCCATTTTCTCATCATACATGTACTGAATATATGGAATAACTATTGAGGTGTTAGAAATTCATCAACACGCGATAAGATCTTTACGTATTCAAAATTTCTGATGTCGATCGCGTCAAAATTGTCTCTAGAACTCTCAGTCAAAATAATACAATTATTTCATCAGGATTTCAATATGTTCTGATGTTGAAATTGTTGTTCTCTATAGGTTCCCAAATGTACATGCACTGGTTGTATTCGAGAAAATCAAACCCTAAATATTTACTAATGTTCAATGATTATTCCAGTTCGTCAGTTAGGTGGAATCCATCATTTGAGACAAAACTTGGTGGGTTTTCGATATCATGATTCAATTCATGTTGAAAGAGATACACTGTTGTATTTGAAGTTCGTATTTCGTATCGTATTTCATTCTCCCTCCAGGTACCTTCACAGCAACAATAAACAGCTGGATGATACTCTCTGTGTTCCATGATAACACATTCATTATTCACATTTCAGTCCACTTTGGAGTTATCAGCAATGAATATCCGAGGTATTATAAATACCATACTAATGAACTATAATCTGGTTATGGAATCCTTTGCGTCCGACATTTCCATTCGATTCAACATTTCTGTTCCATAGCTGATGATATCTGAACTCAGATTCTCCTGACTTTCGTAGTGAAACAAAAAAAAACATTTCCAATTTGTCTTTATTGATTCTCCTGAAAATTATGAATAGCTATCACATTCGTATTACGAGGTTTCTCATAGATGTCTAGATAAATAGTTCTCGTATGACCAAGTGTGGTATATCGACTATATTCATTGAGAGCTTTCAATCTTCTGAGTAAAAACGTCATTGGTTCTGATAACGATGAACAGAAGACTGGTGCAGTCACTTATAATGTTTTGTTTAGCAAAAAACGCTAACGGTAGTGTACCTTGATGAATAAAATTTAAGGAACTCCCTAAAACATGACGACATTTTTGCAGATTTCTGTACACATAGTTGATGTTATGAGATTGTAATTATGTTGTTTGATTATTTTTTTGGGAATCTATTTGAATAACTACTCAGGAATGAACGTTTTTATAATTTTGATTGTTCAATTATCGATGATACTGATTTTGTTGCCATTTTTGTGACGACATCTAAAAACTATCATATGAGTGATATTCCGCTATAATGAATGAAATGCTGCTATAGAGTTGGCTGTACGCTCCGAACAACAAACCCACTAGAAGGATCACAAAACAAATATTCTGATGCTAACATGAATTCCCAGAATTATCATAATATTAGTACCCAATCGTCGCCAGTGTTGTCATATCCAATCATCAAAAAGTGATGAATAGTCCATAATATTCAAAGTCCCTACATGAATTCATAATTATGAATTCATGTAGTTCAATGCACAAATATAATAATAAATTTGGGTCATGACGATTATGAATCAGTTCTGATTAATACAAGATTGCTACATTATTCTGAGACTTAGCAATTTTACTTTCTTGGGGGCTCGAGGACCAGCATGGGTATACCGTGAATACTTTTTGCTCAACGTTGCAACACCGCAATTTGATATTGACAGTCGACGCCGATTATTGCTTTGTTTGGTATCTGTCATTATTTACGTTTTGATTTATCGATATTATTCAACTTGTGTTCAGTTTTGTGTACTCAGAATTCCTCAGAAACTCAGTTTATTTCCTGTTTTGGTGATTTGATATAATGGTGAGACGTTGTGAGGTGTGTTAAAGACAATTTGAACCGGCGATCAAAACACGTCATTTCATAGGTGAGTTACCATTGTCGTATCATTCGAAATTTTGAAGCATTTTCCCAAATGGAATGGATAAAAATGAATTCAAATTAAATTGATTAGATTATATTGATTATACCCATAGGTCAGCTGGGACAGTGTCTTGTCATTGTTCATTTCCCCACCAAGGAATGCTGAAAAATACTACTGAAATTGTTACGGATTTTCAATTTGGTTTCATCATGAGTTAATAATAAATTCGACCCCTCTGCCAACACGGCACTGGTGCTGGGAGAATCAGCTCCTGCTATCCTTGTTTAGACAAAGATAGATATTATAGATGTTGCTTCCAAACAAACTGTATTGCCAGGGCTGTGGATTACTTATCTAGTCTGTTCAATGATCGAATGCTGTACGTTATAGTTCCGGTTGAATAAATTTGATAAGCAAATACACAGAATAGCTGCACCAGTGTTCCCCACATCGTTGTCCTGATGCAGAGATCATGAGATAATCTACGCTTTGAAAGGAATTAAATTGAGAAGGTCATTCGACATAAATAATCAAAGTCTTCGTAAAAGATTTTGAAATCCTTTGCTGAATTTGGTCAATAATAGCTCTTCCTGTGCTCTAGCAGCCCTATCCTATTGAGATATGCAAGAAATCATTGAATGATATATTGTTAGAATGTTCGGATTCTATCGGTCAGAAGTACCTTCATGGCTTCCTGATACACCTTCTTCCGCTATATATCCTTATATACTCACCGAATCAACTATCGAGTCTAGAACGCTACTGAAACTATTTCTGTAGTCAAGAAACGCTCCTGAAAAATGTTTGTTGCGAGAAAGCATTACAACATAACAACCATCGTAAAAGAGTATTCTCAAACATCTGACGCCGGTGTATGAACTTCGTGAATATATCTGGAAGGCGGTCTGGACTACTTTAAAAAATTACCCTCGTCGCATTCCGGGCTGTATAAACTCGATATATATTCCATTCCAAAATATATATGGAGGTTCGAAGAAATTAGGAAGGAACGGGGGCGTATAGAATTCAGTATGCAGTCTTGTTGATTTAGTGGCTGACGTATTTGCTTTGGGTATGCATACGTTTTGAGCAACAATAGTGAGTATAGTCAATCGTGCCCATGTTTCCAGAAAGTCTTAGAATATGCGTGACCATCAGACAACATCACACTCTCGCGATAGCTTCCTGAATGAGATAACTAACAAAATGAAATTTGATTTTCGGAATGATTATTGTCGAAACTAGATTGATTCATTTCATTAGATATTCACTATTCAATCAACCTCGAGATAACGATAGATGCATGAATGGACTACTTTGTTTGATGATACAAGTTGGTGGAAACTTGCTGATGATACTTTATACGGTCATCCTCAGAATAAACGTTGAACAAGCATGATGTATTGAATTTCGAATGTATATTACATGGTATCTAGATTGGAACGATGAAAATTCGCAGAAAATCACTGAAAAATGGATAGATAGAATTGCACAATTGTTGCATGCATGATCCCGATCAATCAATTTTCATTGCCAATACGAGATTTGCAGCTACATCAGGATTGAGCTGGTACAGTCAATGCTACCTTTTCATTTCACGGGAAATATATCTCCTGGAGATGATATGATGAAATTGGCGACTGTGCACAAAGTAGGTGCTTTTTCATTATTCCTCCGGAAATTTCAGTCTGAACATCATAATGATAGTCGAATGCAATGCAATCTAATAATTTGGTTGATATGATTTCAGAGCAATAAAACATATATGAAATATATAATGAATTATATGAATTATCCCTTTTGAAACAATCATTCTCTCTTCCTTCCTCTGTTTTTAATCCTTCGAAGTTCTGTACACTCTTTCAACATTTCGAGAATTTGATGGTAATCAATCATCCAACTAATCGATTCCGTAGGAGCATGCCAGGAGAAAACTTTCATCAAATAATACAATGACTGTCAATGCTGGTGTTCCAAGAGGATTCGACTAGCCCAACTCGACAAGGACTTGACCAACTTTGTCTTAGCTCCACATAAACGATTTGTTGGATGTTGTGTAGCTTCACGGATGATCTATACGGCTTCTTTATCATCTGATGCAGAGGTGCAAGACTGAGGAACGGTCGATACTATGAATGAAGAGCTGACAAGAATTTGAAACGAATTGGTACTTGAAATCTATGAGTTCGATACAACTAAAACCCAAGCTTGTATGATCACTGAGAAGGCAGATCACACGATGCCGAATATGATGATTATCTCCCGCCATGCTTGATATCATACACCAACAGCGAGTAGTCTCATGAGAGAACTGCTTTACAAAAACTTGACTTTCTGTTCCGCTGTACTTCACACTTCAGTAGCTCCTCATGATCAAAAGGCTGCTGATTCGACCTGTCCTAGAGTACTGCTCACATATTTGGAAATCAACTATTTTCCTAGTCGGTGATACACTACACTCTATGAACTTTAGGATATCGTAGGAAAGTAGGAGATCTCTCCCTTATATTTTCAGATATTCTTTCAGAAAGTACTAGGGGAGCTGAATTTTTGATTGGACTGAAACCACGTCGTCTCCAGTTATTGTAATGATAGTGGACTGCGACTAGCTCCTCTGACACCTATATAAATCCAGACATCAACTTCTCGCTCTCAGTGAATAAATGTCGTGTCATATGGAACTTCTGCAGTCACGAAAATAGTGGCAGATAACTTTCGATATATCACTATATTGAAAGTTGGCTATGTGACAGTCAATGCTGCAAGAAATGTGTGATAGGTTCAATAGGCAAATGATTTTATAACATCTCGCTATAGTGTGGTATAGTTCCAGTTGAGTTGAGACCGCTAGGTTTCTCGATTATTAGTGAACAAAGAGCCCTCTGGTTTCCACGTTCCTTTCATACTTCTTCTTGGAGCTCAAAATGATCCAATCAGAATCTGTGGAACTGTTTCCGTTTGAAAGATACAGAGCGATTTTGAGAATTATTACTTTTTGGACCCCTTCTATATTTTCAAAGTCCTTAGAGATACTGTCGAGCTTAGACCTACGTCTAATCTGAACGGAAATAGTTATGCTGAAGCTGGTTAGATCATCTTGAGTTTCAAATAACGTGAAAACCGCAAGGCTCCATCTACAATAACAATCGAAAATCCTGGACAGTCTCAACCAAAATGGTTCACATAGAAAGGTATTCATGCACCAAGTGTGTTATAAGGACGATATCACCAATTGGATATCTACCTGATCCAGGCAGAGGACCTCTGGCCCAAATGATGGTTGTTAACCGATAAACGTTGTCATCTTGTGAAGCTCTAACCGTATTGAAGTTTGGCAAATGATGAACAAGTGACGACAATTTAGAAAATATATCATCTGTGAAGATCCATACTAGGTTTTATCGTTGTGCCTTCAAGTATAATTGTTGTAATGATGACAATCTGATTCACCTCTTATTGAAAGAGTGATCATTTACTGTAAATAACTTGCAACCATCCAGGAACTCAATAATATTATCCCATGAAAACTTCATCAACTAACTTTTATATGAACAGATAATTTGCAGATCCTTCGAGGGTTTATAGATGAAAAATTCTCTTGGAAATAGAGTAATCCGAGAAACTTCTTCGGATGACATTTTACCTCTTCATCTCTACAAGCTGCACAGAGTAGAAGTTGTGGTATCGATCGCTTCGTAAATATATCTCCAGAGTTGATGAATAGAAGTTATCCACAAATTAATTTTCCTCTTTGCAAGTTGATTGTTCAGGATATCGAAACTTAGCATTTTGTTGGTGAAATATCATTCTATTGTGAAGAATTCCGTGGATCAATCTCAATTTCGAATACAGGTAGGCGTACAAAATGAACTGGATGGATGGCAGATGTGATTATATTGATTATTTCTTCTGCAATCTGCAGAAAAACGTCAAACATATACACGAACAGATGAATCAAGATCATTCTTCAAAAAATGGAATGTATCCGTTTTCAGTGGCATATGAACATGAACATGCACGGATGTTACATTTCTACTGCTATATTGGAATTGTTACACATGGAAATAGATTTTGTTATCCTAGTGTGGCAATTAGTGTGGGTTGTATCTCTGTCATGCGATAGTTCCTCAGGTAATTGATGAAATTTCACTTGGACACATACAATTTTTCTGATCCAGAGATTGATCATGATCATGAACTCTGGAAACCATGAATTGTTGTATTTTGAGAATATAAGTGGGTTGAATCGGGTCGAACCGTTGCAAATATTCCACAGTTTGATTTATTGGAAGGAAACTCAACATTTATTGATATTTTGTGATCAACAGAATATAGCACCCTGTCTAGATGTACGAATTCATTATGTGAAAATATATTCGGGTTCATCTAATGCTATTCATTTCATAGCTATATATCATCTATAACCAACCTATTCACATATGATACAGAAAAAGTAGGGTTGTAATCAAGTTCGCTGGCAAATAGCGCTTTCTCCGAACGATAATTACATTGGAAATGCCATATATCTCATTATGTTTCAACACCTGAAATTCAAGGGAGGCTTATGGTGGAGAGAGATGTTTCCAGTGGGTTGAAGAAAAAGCCCATCACAATAACATCATCATACGAACTCGTGCCATACGTGCCATGCCAAGTGCTAACTTCTGATTTGATGAACAGACAGCGACTCATAGGATCTGGTGAACCAAAACATGTTCCGTATATGTTATCCGAGTCCTGGGTTCTGGATATAACAAATTTTCTAGCGTGCATTCCAACTGATTTTCCGGAAATAGTTACATATACTCAACTGGATAATCTTTCATATCTTCACCCTATTCGCATGAAAATATTCATCTCTATCAGAAGCGTGAAAAATCTTGAAATGTTTCACTACTTCCTGATACTCTTTACTACTGTGAATTGATGACGATCATAATTGATTATCGATGATAATCGAATAGGTTCGTATTCTCATTCTTCGAAAACTTCAAATAAGTACTCCTCTCTTTCCCGGGAATTAGTTTGTGTACCTTACGCCTACATATCTCAAAGTATACTTCCTTTATATCATGTCCAAACAGATTCACTTTCATTGTGAGAATGCGTTCCATCATAAATCCCCATCAATGACTGATTATAGGCTTCTCCATCGTCATCTACTAACAAAAAAAAATCTATTTTTCCTCCAGATGCCGCATGAGTTGAGCCATTTGGTCGATCTCTGGCGGTGTCAGTGCGACACAGTCAAACACTTGTTTTTGAAAGCTCCTTGATTAATGGTATCAAGACTCGAGCCTATCCTGTTAGGGATTCATCCCGTGGCGCAAGAACGATTTTAATTGAATTTGCTACTCTGGTGTCACCTACCGCACCAAAAATTATAATTTGAATGATAATAATATGATAGATGAATTATCAGAGAATACCAACAGTCATTCAAATCATTCGTTTGGAGATATTGGATTAATAACAATTAGGTACTGATGAGGACCCTTTAGTGAGATGTCATTTGGCTCAAGCATATATAGGCAAGTCAATCAAGTTATTCAGAAAGCTTTTATTATCTTCCAAGTCAAAAGTATGATTGATCAAGCCAAATATTGAATACTTCACATTCTGATTGCGAAGGAGATATTCATCAACTTATTCACTTCGTTTTCTTGGAGATGAACATGTCACCAAACTGAACTAGTCTTCAGAACGATTTTGACACATCTGAGTTATATTCACTATTATACAGGATCAGACTTCTCCATAGGAGAATTTTTTCATTAACAACAGATATTCCAATTGATATTGGGATGGAATGATGAAATAATAGTTTGTGATGATTATTCGATATATTGTGGCTCAAATGGAAAAGTCAATATATCTCTCATTCGCGACCAGAGTGTTATAAGTCGAATTCTGCAAAATTTGAGTCATCATTCGAGTGTGAAATGATGTTTCACGATGATATATTCCATCTACGAAACTGCCTCCATTCCACCTGAATGTTGAATATCGAATTTTTAGGTTCACATAGTCACACTGATTTGCAAAGCTCAAGCGAGTCTTCTGCAAATTTAGAGATTTTGCATCATGACACTATTGTCACAAATGAGCGCTATCATGATAGGACGCACGTATCAAAGACTGAGAGACGGTTACAAGAACTCAGATGGAAATAAACTCTTTGAACATGTTGATCAATTGAACATGACTATAATGGGAATAATAATGATGTGTTCTTCTGTGTATCTATTTTGTGTTCGAGTATATTCAATCAAAGTCAATCAAATTTTCCGAATCGTCACGTTGGTGAAATAAATGGATATGACTGACATTCAATGACACGAATCACAAACAGCAAAGCGAATACACAAAGAACATCTGATTTGCGAACTAATGTGCATTCATTTCCTTCCATAAATTCCTCACAATGATTTCTGCAGAAAAAAATCAGTACATTCAGTTCCTGCGGCATTTTTCGCACTTACTTCTTCTTGATATGATTCTTATGGAGTAATATATCCTATTTCTCAATAGATTTTCACGTCTTTTGTTTGAGAAATTTTTTTGTCCTCACCACCTGTTAATATCCACATTTTTATTTTTTCAGCAATGTTTTCTTTCAAAATCAAGAGTGAATTCTGGGATCTGGGATAACTCCAGATTCAGATTGAACAGCAATCCAAATCTGAAGTTATTCAAATAATGAGTGCATCATTGGGTCTATGATTCCGAATACCAAAATTCGACCAAAAGGCTGGCATTCTACTTTTTGGAAAAGAAATACCAAAAAAAAAAATACGGGAAAAATACGTGCCTATTCTCGAGAACAATATAGGCAGTACATGGCTCAAATCAGATTGAATCGAATCGATCAGCGTCATCATCTTGCCATGAGGAGAAATTTTATTGTTTTTCTTAGTATGACTGACTCAATATTCTCTCCTACCAGTACACTGTACGCTTGCCTATATGTGTCTTGCTATTCTGGCCGTGTTTCACAACCCACATAACCTACGTCCCTCTGTCTCCGGAATTATTCCACTGATAGTTCACCCTCATTGAACTGACAATTCACAACCGATATCACCATCTTGCTAGTCACCTTCAATAACAACCTCAACAGAACTCCATCAAATCTAATATATCAATATGAATTCTTACTGAGGAACGAAAACACAAGATACAAGATGATGATGATTATATCCATCTGAAAGTCTGTGGCAAAATGAGCTACGGTTAGATGCCAAGGTAAGGGAAGAAGAAAAATTAAATGATTCGTACCTCACGACAGCAAGAGAGAAAGAGAAGAAATGAATGAATCATGTGACATATTTCTAAATAAATTATTACTGGTATCTATTCTAAATTGATAAATTAATAAATAAATTAATTAATAAATTAATTATTCTAAATAATTTATTACTATTGTCGGTTCGATTTCATTTTCAATTTGGTCGGGTGATCATTATACTCCTCGAATATTTGATGAGAAAAGCTTCGCCAAAATGAACTAGAACTATGATAAGAGATTGAGATATGATCTTTCTTCTGAAATTGATGTTATGAACATGTGTTCTGGATCTGACTTTTTCGTCTAGGTAAGGCGAATTGGCTACCCTATATGCTTCCGACTGGAGGTCCTTCAGTCTGTTTTACATAGATATATTATATGACTATGAATGTATGTGAAATATAAATATTATATATCTCCATTCCCATGTGAAAAGATACCTGGTGATTGTGAAATAAATTGAAAAAAGATTTCAATCAGTTTTCTGGCATTTGTGCGGTATTGGTGAAGCATTCCATTAATATGATTTCCGAAAATGCTTCTCGTGTTCACTGTTGGGTCAGTGAGGCGATTGGTTCACATCTCTCAGAAATTGACTATACCCTGGTCAACTGATGAAAGTTCATTTGGTGGATTATGGATGACATTTCGAGGGTGTCGGATTTCAGTGATCGCTCTTAGGCTTTCTTCTACCTATTTCTTATTTCTGCTTCTTCTACTTTCTCCGGTGCCGACTTCCTAGTGTTCATTGTATATAGGGTGAGCATACCCAAGAATCGGTCAGCAGATGGCTATATACATGTGTGCTGCTGTTCTTCTGTTGATTCCCTTGTTTTTAATAGGTTAGGCTCCGAAAGTGTTCAGCTCTAGTTCCTTGAAGAACTATCATTTTGTGATAAGGAACGGAGTATCCATCTGATATTGATGTCGAGCAAAATCTCTGGAATTCTTCGATAGGTGGTACATCAACAGCCGTCTACTGGATTGGAACTAACAGAGTGCGATGCCGACGCTCTGACCACTGAGAAACGGTCTTCCAGATATAGGAGAAAATTAATCACTAAAAATTGGTCTTGTTGAAGTGGTGAAGGAGCTTATTATAATAGATCGATATCCTTCCATGATGGATATTTAAAAATTCCTCTATACTTCACATGAGAATGAAGTTAGTTTCGAAGTCCAACTCGAAACCATCATAATCAATGGCTTGGAAGTCATTGTTGCGGAAAAAATCATGAGCTGGTCTACCCCACTTCCTGTGAACAACGAGTCAATATCCAAGTCCCTCATACATATGCATAATGTGTATGAGAGCGTTGATGTATCGATACCATTTGCCCGATATCAATTCGGCCACCATCTAGCTTTCGGCTGTAATTCATTTGTTAAATTACCCCTAGCCAATAGGAAATCGACTTTTGCCAATGAATGGGACCCATCGATGGAGTGGAGAAATTGCCGAAGTTTTAATTGGGGTTAAACGCTCCGGCGACGAATCTTTGATTTACGAGATCGTGAATGGGTTCCAAATGATTTTGGTCATTTTCGCTACCCTTCACCGTAACACAGGGTGTAGAAATTTTAATTATACGAAACAATCTACCTCTCCACGGTGATCAAGGATGGTGTGAATTTATACATTCAGGGTGGTCCTCAAATGATTGTATCGAAGTCGTTAGATTATATTTCTGACTAGTGAATATTATAATTCATGCCAACTTGTTCCAATGTAATATTCTTCTAGAATGGACATTTATCATGTGTACCTGTCTTCCTCGCGCTGTTTGCATGAAAATTAAATAGATGAAGGTACCTGGTGACACTGCCAAAATAACTTGAAATACTATTCCGTAGGTAACACTAGTGAGATCATTAATAATTAATCGAACACTTATTCAGATATTTGGGTGCGTAAATCATCCAATATCAACGTTTTGAAGCGCTCGTACTAAACTTCCAGATAAGACCCAAATGTGACAATTCAGAAAGGGGAAAAAACTCCCGAACAATATATAATATATCTTCAATATGAAATGAGTCACCACTTACGCGTCGTCGACGTCCGATTGCTAATACTATAGGAACATCGCTATACCAAGCATCATTCATCAATAGAACGGCAAAGTTGTGGAATTATTTGCCTAGTGAAGTCTTTCCTGGTGCTTACAACCTCTAAACTTTCGAGAAAAATTCCAACACCTTCCTTCTCTCCCAAAATTCCACCGCTGGCTTACACGATGGTCCTCGAACATTATAGGTTTTCTCTTTCGTGTTGTCCACAGATGAAAAAAAATTGATGAATACTGTCGCAGTATTGATCTATATATATGGAACAATGTTCTCGCTAAAGGACAACCTTGAAAATGTATTCAGCAAGCCTTAGTGCAAACACTCAAAAGCCTTGTAGCGTGTTTCCAAAAGTGCTTGTCCAGGCTGTCATTTTGACTAACCCAAAGTTTTCAGACTATCAATGTGAATATCTTCATATACCTATTTGTTACCACGCTAGGAATGCGAATTGACTCTAATACTGCATATTGCAGAGAACTCGCCAGAGGAGGGGGTATTGTTTAATTTTTTTTTACGGAGGATATCGCTAAGACTTCGCTGAGACTATACCGGCGGCAGACATTCGGAGTAGATATACGAGTTCTCGATAGCCTCTCAGAAAAGATATCTTTGGAAATCCTTTGTGTTGCCTGGGACGTGTACAAACTATAGATCCTCGTCGCCTCAACTCGAACAAGCTCTCTGATGCCTTCTGAGAATTGCTATCTGAGGATTGCGATAATAACTGGACTCCGTTTCCTGTAGAATATTTTGAAAAATGATTGATATTCCTCAACCGAATAGAATTGGTTCCATTCTCTGAATGGAGCACTCGTACTAATCATTGTCATTACATTGATTGAAAAAAATTAGAGAATCTGCTCGCATCCTTCTGAAAGGAGAAAATAATTTTTCTGCCTGTTCATTTGATATAGATAGAATCACTTAACTTCTCTGAGTATGAGAATGATGGATTTTCAGATCAATCGATGATGAAGAGACACCAGGTAGGTATCCCAAATTTCATGTTTGTCACTCAAAAGTGGCAGCCAGCAGACACAAAAAATGTCATTTCCGAAATTTCCACAGAAATATTCTGTGGAGGAACCTTGCAGAAACTCTCTTGTATTATTGCTTTGTAGTCCGTCAACAGAATTTCATGATATAGAAATTGATATGGTCCTTGAAGATGAATCAACCTATTTTCGGTTGGTCCATCATATTAAAGAAAAACCTACAGCTCGTTATGGAATATTAACAAGAATGATAAAGGTTCGCGGAGACAGTATAGCGAAACATTTTATCAAGCAGACTTGTGAATGTTTTGAAACTTTCTTGTTCAACTTGTCATAAAACAGATAATCAGATAATCTTTCGACTCAACTTGGATAATGACATTATAGCTGCATTCACGAATAGCAAGTCAATGAATGAATACTTCAGGAACATTTTAGGTTAGACCTTCATTGAATTGAAGATATTGTTATTAGCTCTAGTAACTGATATTTCGAAACATCATATCTTAGACCTATTGATATTTGAATATTTGCAGTTCGTAACCAACACAGTTTATACGACATTTTATATATAATACCTCGCTGAAACTGGTGGTCGTATATGGTGTGGCACTATCATTTCGTGATAGAACTTTCGTCGTGAATTGGTGTCAAGTCCCAGTGTGGGCACGGGTATTTGTAAATATATGTCTAAATCCGCAATGTTTTCGACTTGTTTCCTCCGAAGTGTAATCGCAAGAAAACACGAAATTTTCTAAAGGAAAATCGTGAAATTTCAAAGCACTAAAAGAAGTAATCTACAGGAAATGTAATCAACACCGATTATCGTCATAGGATGACGTATAAGGATCACAGACTTATTATCCTAGCTCAACTTTTTGGTTTTCCTGGCTGTAACATTATGTAGTTCTTAGTAGATGGATATGGAATATTTATTCGAATGACAGAAGTTGTCAGAAAAAATAACAATAAATTCTATCATTTTGCAGGAAGTTCTGATTCGATTCATCATCATCAAACGAAGGTGACTATATTTGAACAATACTGTCCTCCTGAGCCACCAGAACATACGCACTCATCGACTATTCAGAAAATTGGCATTGTCCTCTTTTTTTCAGTATAAATTCTCCCCAATGAATTTCGTTCCGCCATACTACTTCGATACCTTCGGATCGGTTCACCTTTCCGTCGGAATCGAGATATATACTAGTCATAAACATTTGCTTCATCATTCCAATGAAGATATACTGGTAACCGGCAATGTTAATATAGCTAAAATGAAGCCGTTAAAAGCCGGCGAGGTAGATATCGATTTTCCAAACGATGAAAGGCGCGAAGGTCAACAAAAGAACTGTGCGAGCAAAAAAGAGACTTTTATGCCCGAATAGTGTGAGTTGAGTAGGCAACAAAGTGATCTTGATTCTGGAGAGTGCACGGGAGTATGTATGATGAATGAAAATGAAATCGAGGGCAAGACAAAGAATACCTGGAGATCGTACTAGCTAGAACATATTTTGTCTGGATTCAGACTACAAGGTTTTTAATGGACTGAAGTCATCATGTTGTTGGAGCTACTTCATTATAGGAACTAATATGTTAGATTCTGAAATAAAGAAGAAGTTTTGTTTTTGTTCCAAAAATTTCGAACTCGAGATATAATAATTTCATACAATATCATCAGAAATAATAAACAGGATACATCAGCATCATCTCCTGAAGCTACATCCTTCTCTCGAAATGATTTGTTCTCCTATTTTCTGATAATTTGTTGAGTCTGCCGTCGAACTGCCTCTGAAATCATGAGAAATGATTTCAAATCATGTATAACTCTAATCATCTGAATAGTGAATATAGATTATCTTATGCGAGAATCACTAGATTAGTTGAAATAAATAAATACGGAAACATTTCCATTCCCTCAATCATCATATACGATTCAGTAATGATTTCTCAGGTTGCGATAATAATGAAACAAAATTGTATCAAAGGGGGAGCTCCACATATTCCTATCATACTGATAGTAATGATATACTGATAATCATCTATACTTATATACTGATAATCATCATGCAGTATAAGATATATTCGATCATCTCGCGAATCAACGAAGAGGAAAACAATAGATCAATGTACGAAAACACCGATTGGTGCCATTATCTTTGCCTCTCGTGTAGTTTTTTTTAGACATTAAATCGCCTGTGAGACCATACTCACTGAAGAACTATGTAGTTGGAATGTTCAGAATGAGGAAATTGATCGATGCAATGTGAATTATGAACTATATCAACTATCAAAGCATATTATTGTGGTCCATCAATGGACCTCCTCAAAACGGCCTCGCCTGGGTCGGGACATCTTGATCATAAATTATAGTTCATTGTTTTTGCATTTTTCGTATCCGGTGTATGTCCATTCCAGGAATTCTGTATATCCAGTAAATGTCGGGATATTATCTAAAGCATAACTCTTTTAAGTACAGTGGATGATCTTGGGCCATCAGCAAGGTCATACATAATATTTCTTCATGGACGTCCATAGGGTATTCTGTGTTGTATAGGTTATATGGATATAAGATGGTGAAGCAACTCAAGCGTTACCTTCTGAAACATGTAGACCTGTCAAACAATCTCACAAAGGCCACACCGCTAGAGAATCGATGGCGATACGATCGTCGATCCTGTAAAGTCAAATTCGCCTTTACTGATGGAAACTCTCTTGATGTTGATTGAAATTTCTTGAATAGGAATGTGTCTGATGAGCTGTGTAACTGTCGATGTTCATGTGGCTGTTCATTCCAATGATCTCGAGAAGAGTAAATTCAGTATGAATCGGGTCCCTCATAACATTCGTTTCATTTATAAAAAAAAAACGAGTTTATATTCTGTTATGAATCAAGACGATACGCCACTTGCGTCACCTATTCTTCTCGAGTCATTGTTACTCTCTAGAGTTCCAGATTCACGGGCCAAGTATTCGAAGTCTTTTGTGAAAATTCCATTTTTCTCATCTGAACATGCAAATTTGATCGCGATTGCCGCCACCACGAATGGAGGTGGTGGCCGAAACATTTTAATATTTCATGAAATTCAGCACCGAATCCTGCTGAATTTATTTGTCATGGGGAAAAATCGGTGCCCTTTTCGTATTAATTCGAGGAATCTGTCAACAACGACGAAGTGGGCCCTATAATTTTCCGAATGAATGAATGATATTCATTGTGATCCAGAGTGAATAGATAGATGATAATAATGATGATAATAACATGAGACACTTATTTCGGCACTGAGTTTAGCACGAAGCTTCTTGATCTCAATGAATTTAGGTTCCTCGGGAAAAGGTGGAGATTATTACATATAGGTTGCAGACTATATACCTGTAAAGTTTCATATAGTTTCATATAGTTTGGAAGGATGAATTACTGTGGTTAGTAATCATCAATTTATCAGGTTGAATGATTCTTTGATATTATATCATTCATTGGATTATTATATTATTATATATGGAATGGGTCTCCTCCACAGAAGAGTGCGTCAGATGGATCATTTTCAGAACAAATCAGCGACAATGTTGTTTCCTTCGATTCGCCATATTGAGCCATTCAGTTCCTTTGGATTTGTTAGAGATAAGGTCATCCTTCCTGATATCATGAGTTCTGGACTTCATGTTCCTCATTTCTGTCAAATGATGAAAGATTTGATCATATATAAGATAACCATAAACCATGATCACAATCACTCAGAATTGATGAATATAGCATTTTCTCCAACGCCTCAATCATAATGTGGCAGGCGCTATAAATATGTGAAAGGTTTCTTTCAGTAGGTATTCTGAAAATCCAACTTCTATGTCAAGCCAGATACCTAAATTTCTCGCTGAATCCACAATGCCTAGAAAATAACCACCAATGTTGACATTCAGATTCTCAGTCATGATATTCTCTCCATGTTAGATCATGTAGATGAATGATAAATAAAAAAACAGGAACAAGAATCCATATTTAATGGAATCATGACAGATGATCATCTAGTTCTAATCTAGTTCATGAGTTCTCAAATATATTATTGTGATGGATATGGATCTGATACACTGTCTACTATCTCTGATATGTAGAATTCATCTACTCATACTTTATTCTAAGCAACATTCAAGAATTGGGTCCTGAGATATTTTGTTACTTCCTCGGATTGTTTTCCCGAGATTGATGATCACTCAAATATTATATAAGGACTTGATCGTTGTATCCATTTGGGGCTCACTGGTATCTAGGTAAAGTCAAAAATATGATACATATATCTCTAGTAGATTGAGCATAATAAGAAAGGAATCGAAACGACCATAAGAAAGAGACGCAGAGACTGAGTTTCACTTGTTGTGTTCGAATATTGAGAATTGGTGAATCATCCTAGTTCGTTCAGCCGGGACAGCAAATCAAGTAAAGAAAGGATTCGGAAACTTTTTTCGAAATGGTTTTGTCATGTTCAGCCGATGACTGTACCAATAGATTCAGAAAAAAACAGTATATATCATTCCATAGGTAAGTAATTGGATGATGAATATAATAAATGAATAAAATAGACCCTAGTTCGCGCCAAGAGAAAGGCAGAGAACCGATGCAACCAATGAAAACAGCCAACGAGAGAGAGATCAGCTGACTATTGGCAAAATTGAAGCCTTCTTGTAGTAGAGATATATTTGATATCATATTTTTGGGTGAAATGTTATCAGCTGTCAGCTATTGCAGTATGTCAAGCATTTTTTTCAAATATACTCAATACCGCTACTCCAACGTTACATCACAAAAGTCGAAACTTGTGCGGGTTGAGAAGAGTGGGAGGATTTTTATAGAGGTCTCCGAACACTCCCAAGTAATCGATAACCACAAGGCTGACAGAGCGATTCCAGGATAGCAATTGTATTGAACTACGTTTAATTTAATGAAAAATTAACAGCCGCTGGCTGGATTTACGACTGTCCGGCAACTCGATATGGTTCAGGTATTTTATCATTGTACTACGTACGGTTCTTTCAATCCGCATCCGCCATAGAAGATTTTTCAGTTCAAGAAGAACCTCGATCATTTCGAATATGCACATCGGATTGGCTCGGAGTGATATTGATTGTAATAATTCTGGAATAAGTGGACCAAAATTAAAAGAAAAAATCCTTAGGAAAAACTCGACATATTTTCCGATAGGGTTCGAAATTTCATCAACCGTGAGACTGGTTTGCTACCAGAAATTATTGATGAGTTCTATGACTATTGCTACATCTCGGAGGAGTTCACCGGAAATTCATCGCCCTTTTATTTTTATCATGTAATCAGAGTCACGTAGAATTCAAGTGAAGTTGTTATCTCCTAAAAACCAGAGGGAAGTTCCGAGTTGAAATAAAATATCCTCTTTCATCTGATTTCTGGTTAGGTGTTTCTTCATTATTCGATCTCGAATTCACTATTTTCATGTTATATTATGTGTGTACCTACACCAAATGAAATATGTAGGTGTCTAGGTGAATCATTTACGAATTCTGTATTCAAACAATTCAAAAACATCTGTGCGGAAGAATTTATTCCTGAAGATATGATGATAGTAATTTTGAATACTGATAAATGTAGGTTACTGGAGGTGCTGGTATATTGATTTCATCAGATTATCTCTCCTTGGTTTCAAAAATGGAAATGAAAATTATAATAATTATTTCAATACCTACATTTGTTTTGAATTCTTTCTTATCACGAATGAATACAATTTTTTTTTTGTCAAGAAATTATATTGTGGAATTTGATGGGGGAACGATTCTGCTCCCGTTTTCAACACAGTTCGGAAAATTTTTCAAAATTTTCCAACCCCGAAATGTCCCGCAACGTCTACTAAGATAAATAGGAGTTCTGTTTTTATTGAAAATATGTTTGTAATTCCAAATTCTACAAAGAGGCAGGTGTCACTGACGAATAGAGGATTTATCTTTCAGGTGTCTATAAAAAATCGGTTCTCACTACAAATATAGTGAAAAAATTATAATAACTTCTATTTTATTTTCGAGAAACGAGAATAGCAAATCTCACACGAGAACAGGAAAAATGAATGTACCACCTCCTAGAATAACTTACAGATAGTATTAAAAAAAAAGATCTAGTTGATAGACATCATCAAGTCACAATCACATTCAGTGATTGAATTAAGAACATTAGGTTCCGACGTTGATTTTTCTAGTAAGTTCACAATTAATGGAAAGAGATAGACTCTGACTTGGTATATGCCCAGGACTTCACACCATATTTCATCAGTGATCTGTGATCATAACATCTTGATCTATCAGACTTCTCGGGTTGAACAAAGCTGTATGATGAAGACGTGCCACAAATTGATTTTCTACTCGATAAAAACCTACACTGTCCGATCGTGCGGGACAGTGATAACTCGTGACAGGAATGCGGAATGAAGCTTTCCAGGATCAGAGTGGCTTATTGGATTATCGAGGAGCAAAGTGATATAGTCTGCGGATATAGCTCGTTTAGATATTCGATGTTAGATTTCTGATTATGCGATGAAAATATTTCATTCGATTGACGCCTATAGGATAATCTCATTCTGAGAGATATTGATGTTAGAGGAGCACACCGTTTTCTCCTACGTTCGTTCTCGGTTGCTGCTGATTCTTGCTCTGATTGAGTTACATTCGTTAATATCTGCTGGAATATCTGAAATGGAAATCCTCTCATATTGGGAGTTCCTATTTTCTCCTCTTCTACCTCTCATCTCGAGATATGAATATGAAAATGTTCAATAATAAAACATGATGGATTATCCCTGATTACTTTTTTGGTTTTGGAGATAGAACAAAGTTAGGAGACACTTATTGCATGGAAATTCGACATATATTAACACAACGCAAGACGCAAATTTCCTGGCTCGATGAAAAATGATGCTTTTGACAGATTTCTGAATGAATATAATTCTTCCATTCTTGATTTTGGTCTTCCACGTCTTTCTGAGATTGTTCCATCTTGATGTGATATGTTGATGTGGCATATCGATCTTCAATATGCTTGTGTTGAACCCACTATATCAACTTGATTATATAGTGGTAAATTATTTGTCGGTTAGTTAATTTTTTTAAAGATTTTTTGAATAGATTTTCCAGTACCTAGCCTCACTATCGAGAGTAACAATGAAAGTCAATCATATGCATGCATACCTGTTGAGAGGAAAAATTGCCATACCATGAAAATATATTCATCATCGAATCATCAAACTAGTCTTTCAACCATGACATGATTAGAATCCATCGTTCAGAAATGAAATCGGTTTACGCCTCATTCAGAAATCATTGAAAAATGGATTTGAAAAACTTGAACGTCATGCATCTCGAAAAGAAATCGTGTCCAGACATATGCACTACCATTAGGTGGTTGATCGAAGTCGAAGGACTATATCCTATCTATTGGATGCGGCAAAGGACTGAATTAATTATATCCTTGTTGGCCACATCAGAATGTTGAACACATTCGAAATGATTTCCGTGTTGTGGGCATTAATTCGATATGATGATTCTGGCACAGGATTCATGGATGAAGAAGGTTTTGTGTATAATCCTAGGTGGTTAGGGGAGATATGAATAATTAACAAACATCCGCAAGAGATGCTGATTTTGTCAGTCTGGAGTGCAAGGTGTAATACTCTGAATAGTATCGGATTTTTTGAGGAATCGTCTATACCTCTTTAACAATCAGATTGCCATGGTTGGCTCGATTGCAGGTATCTCCATCGACTTTACAATTGGTGAATGAAGAGTCCAATTCACGAAGGTTATTGTCATGTCCAATATTCATTATTGATTCATATGATGGAAAGAGACGACCAAATAATGTCATTTGGGAAAGAATATCGAATTTGTGTGATTTCATATATCCATATAATGTTCATGATCTTGGAAAATCATCATGCACTAGTAGTATTTGTTTATATCAAAATTATCACGAATACCCAGGAATGTATGTCATATAGGCCTATAACTTCCTTTTGATAAGATATGCTGCATGATCATCCAGTTAGAGCCTGTTGTCTTTGAACTGAGTTGAAGATATTTGACCTATTCAATATTCCTATCAATGATGTGTCCGGTAGGTTCCTCATCAAGGTGTTCTAAATTCTAGGATTCGATGGAAAAAATACAATTCACTTTTGGGATGTTCTCCCTATGCACTGAAAGATGCCACCCAAAATTCCATCGCAAAATAGTGCTCTCTTAAGGATAACTAGTGACTTCTACATCATCCAGGTAAAGCGATTTGGTTAAGTTTTTCGAAACTACAGCAGTCATATTTCAACATGATCCATAGGTATACATGAAGAGAAGTCGTCCACATAGAAATACATGAATAGAAAATTCAATGGTGAAAATATTTCCTCAGGGTTTTCATTTGTTTGCCTGGAATGCCATGGAGTTCCACTTCATTCAACATTAAATGTCTTGCTGATTGTATCGGCCGGAAGCCGTCTTATTACTCCAATAAAATTTTCAATAATACCCGCTCACTCCTTTGTTCCGAATTTCTGTTGGTGAGTCTAACGTCAAAGAAAATTACATTTCTACTCGAAGATCGGTCTATACAGAAGGCGAACAATGGATTCCTTGGAAAATAAACAGCAAAATGAACATATCCATTATATTTTCCATGGAAAATATCCACTTTATTTATATCTGATGAGTTTACAATTATTCATCGTACAGTTGATGCCCTATTATGCATGATGTATGCCAGCTGGAGAATATTGTTCCCATATAGAAAACTGTAACTGGCCTAGTCGAAGGAATGAAATAGTATAATTCTCAAGACCCCATGTATATGTGATATAATACTTTTCAACATCTTAGAATGGAAAATACCACTCCAGGTGTCAACGGAAATGAAAACAACTCTACTCGGTTCCCGAATGACGAAGTGTTAGTGAGTTTGTTCACATGATATAATTTTGCGTCAAATTCTCCAATAATCGCTGTCAAGAAAACTAGCTAGGATTCATAGACTTATTATCCTGAGGATAATAAGTCTATGCTAGGATTAGTAGCGTCAGAATTGGATATTTTTGATGGGCCCAACATAATATCAATTCATAATGCTATTTTACTATTGCGACAACATATCACGTGGTTTTTACCAGAGTATAGAAGAGTTAGGTTATGATTTCCATTTCAAGTAAACTATGGGAACAATATGCTATATCAAGATATATGGCATGAACTGAATACGTTTGTATTTTTGGTGCGAAATGTACCACGGCTCCGAGCTGCCATCCTGAAAACACTTTCTTTCTCAATGATAATCTCCTAATTCACAGTAACAAGTATAGATTCATTGTAGATTCCATATATTTCTCTATTTTATCATGATATATCATCTTCGAATACTAGTTCTCATGATTATACACAGTGTCCATGAAATAAAACCCTCCTGGTTCACTTTCGAACGGTTCATCATATCTTTAGATTTCTATTGTTGTCTTCATTTTCTTATCTGTCGAGAACAAGAAAGCAAAAGCTATAATGTTCGAGAAAAATCTTGTTAGGCAGTGGTGGAATTTTAGGAGAAGAGGAAGGTGTTGGAATTTTCTCAAAGGTTCAGAGGTTGTAAGCATCAGAAAAGACTTCACTAGGCAAATAGTTTCACGATTTTGCCGTTCTATTGATGAATGATGCTTGGTATTCAGAATATCAGACAAAAATTATCATCCGGAACGAAATGACAGTTCATTTCAATAATATTGATACTTCATTGGAAAATCCGTTCGACTATATGGCTATTGACAACTACTAGTGATGCATTCACTATTTTCAGTATCTCCGAAAAAAATCAAAAAACCACGAATTGTTCGATAATCAATCAGAGGGGAGTAATGTATGAACACAGTGTATATGTTTCTGCTGCAGGAAATAATATGAGCGTCCGTAGACAAGCTCTGGAGCTTGGAAGGAATCCCAGGAATATTTAATTTTAATCATACGGCATGTGTCATTTAATTATTTTTTGACTCCTATTCAATGCAGTCATTGTCCTAGTGAATCATCTTTTGTACAATATCACATCCAATCTACACCATTATATCCGCCCAGATAGTTAATTCGGAAGTTGTGATGCAGATGGGTTTTGAGTTTGCCCAACTTCTCTGAAGTTGCTTTGACTGTGATCATTTCACACTACACATATCTCATCCTGAATCACCACTTCACAGATCGCCTGGCAGATAGTAACTGATGGAGTTTTCAATTCGACATCCTGGTGCGGACGGACCAGATGAAAACAGAAAATTACCTATCTCTCACGTTGTACCGTGTTTCGCATTTCTCGTCGGCCCTCGTGGTGGTTCAGGCTTTAATTAATACCGACATCGAGGTCGTTTTGGCGTTTTCTCCTACATAACTAACAATTACGACTCTTCCCTAACGTCTTTTTCGCTACGTTAAAGACAGTTTTCAGTGTTTTCCGGGTAGCGGTTGTTGGAATTTAAGATGGCAGAATCATATTGCAATTAAGGAAGATGACTGGGTAATCTGATCATTCATTCCATGAAGAAGATATCCAAAAGTTGCCTTGGTATGGTGAAGATAATATTTCAGTATGATAGATGAACCAGTGCCGACAATATATACTATATTTCATGATCAAATTACAGCATAAGAATATTGATACAGATTGGTTCATCCCAGAATGGATAAAATATGAAAATATCAAATAATTCAATGATACCTCCTATATAGAATTCCTGGTAGTGAGTTTTTTCAGGTGAAGGTATTCAGTAACGAATGCTATATTATTGAAAAGCCGATGTTTCGACAGTTCATTCTATGATCATCAGGTTAGGTTAGGTTGAGTTAGGTTAGGTACGGTAAGGTTAGGCTAGGTAAGCTCAGAGATGCTATATTATTCAGGAGCCGATGTTTCGACAATTCATTCTGTCATCATCAGGCTGCTCTCAACTCAATCTCCAGTTTATCACCTATTATCGAAGCTGATAGTCAAAATAACATAAATCCAAAACAACACTTTGAGAACAACGGACTTTTTTCTCATCCATTTCCAGACTGATTGACAAATTACATTGGGAGTATCTGTTATTGTCCCGACTCATTAACATCATTCTGAATATTCCTTGAATTCCATCCAAATATGGAGAGGATTGAACTTTTTATGTTCCACGATATTGTTTATTTCTCCTGGATGAAGAATAATTGATTCTCACCTATTATTTTAGTATATTCAGTAGTCGAATTCGTGATCAAATGCTATACAATGTTCTACTTCACTAGAAATTGGATGTATTACTACTGTGAACTCATTTGCCATCTAAGATTGTCTACCATGAAATATCAAATGCTATTGAGGAAACTATCATTCCTAACAAGTGAGAGCTTCCATTCATAAATGGTTCAGGAAACAGGTAGAAAACAGTTTCAGTAAGTAACAGTGAGATAGCAAATTATAATCATTTGTACTGTGTTGGCTCATTTTATTCATAGCATTTGATGAAAAAATTTCTAGTAGTTTTTTTGGTTTCACTTCTATTACAGAAATCATTTCAATCATGAGCCAACGTGTTGACAGTTTATTTTGTCATCATCGCGGCAATAAGTGGAATTGCAACATTCAGACAGGACAAGACGCGCGGTTAAGGAAAAGCCAATTGTATTGTAAGAGTTGCTCTGTCTCTGTTTTACGTTGTCTTAATTTTCGTCATTGATGATATATGACAACCTGTAGAGTACAGTTTCTCGTCCGAGACTCATTCTAATTGCTCTGAAGATAACTGAATACACTGTTGACCTTTGAATAATAATGTTGATGCTACTTGAGACGTGAACGGAAAATAACTCCCAAAAAACCGATAGATGTCGTTGAAGTTATCGAATCGGAGGTGAAGTCATTCATTTCCATGGTTGAATCCTCATAACGAAATCCTCGCATCCTCACAAGGATAAATCACTGAATCTCCTTATGATTATTATTTTTCTTAACTATATTTTTTCCTGAAAAACCGATTGATTCGCCGATATGACTCGGTCGAACATGTCCTGAAGATTCAGGTGGGGACTTTTTGCTCACATCAAATCTTCACCTAATTCTTAACGAATCGTATCTGACCTCAAATATTGATTTCACATTAGAGATTATCTTGGAGTATTGATATCCTAGGATATCATCCTGTGGGAATGCTGGATAACAGTTCGAATGTTGGAAGGAGAAAAAATCACAAAAAAAATCATTACGTTGAGGTAGCTAAATCATTCTCACTAGACCCATTATATTTCTCTTCCTAACTAATACATTCTAGAAAACGAAAAAAACGTGTTCTTATTCGAAATAGATCAGAAGGTATATTATATGCAGTGAGAAATATGAGCAAGTGAGAAGTATCCATATCCAATGTAAGGAAATAATACTTGGTGACAGTTTCGATAGAATGGAAACTTGGATATCGCCATCTGAATGAGAAAGTACAAATAATAATATCTTTATGAAAAAGAAGACAAGAAGATATATGATCTCTGATAGATTCCATGTTCGCTCCAAATGGAGTGAGATAGTGATAGGGTAGAAATGTAGGTCTGAAATTTGATCTTCAATCTAGTAGAATTCTGAAAGAAAGCTTGTATTCAGTGGAGGTATAAGCTCAATAATTCAATGTGCCTCGATGTGTAACTTGCATGAACAATAGAATTGAGGTATAAGAACCTAATCAGAGCAGGTCGACGACAGGTTCTCATGAAAAGCCCCGTGCCCGGTGGAGAGCAAGAATTCGAGATTGAAACAATCTTATAGTTAAGGAAAATTATACTGTTGATTCATTCCATTTATTTATTCATATTCAATTTAAGAGAGTAAAAGCATTTCGAGAGCACCCTCAAAAGTGAAATAGTCTTCACTTGATACCCTCCTAATAGCTGCATCACCACAAGTATTCTGTTCTTGGAAATTGGATGAATAAATATCATAATCATCAAAGTAATAGTGATATGTGTTCGGAATATTCCTGGCTATTTCCTTCGATAATTGTTACAAATTGATATGATATAAAATATAAACATATGTAACTAGTTTCTACTTGCAACTCAATAGAGTTGGACACAATTCCAAAGAAGAAAAAGAAATTTCCATCATATTCATTATCATCATAATTTCATAATGTAATAATCCATCATAATTATTTTCGATTGTGGTTGTGATTGTAAATATCTCAGCGTCAGACAGCTATATCGTAGACGAAATGGACTGATGAGATCGTATTGTAGAATTTCATTCTACAAAATGATGTAGACAGCACATTCATTGTCGATATTATACGAATGATTCGATGAATATTGATTGGTATCGAAATAACTCAATCAATGTATCCATCAACTGTTCTGATTGGAGTCATCAAGTATGGGATTTGGACAATTTTATTGCTGCTGCAACAAATACCCCAAATTCTATCGATACTACAATGATTGCTCGAACTTTCGTTCGACTCCAACTCAATTAAACCTTTCTATGCCACGTTCCCCAACTATGTACTGGTTGACAACAACAGATTAAATGGGCTCGACTACTGCTTCCAAACTTCTAATTATTGTTCGTCTCTGTTTACATGATGAAGCTTGTTGGAGTGGTAATCAACTAGCTCGGAGTTCTGACTGCTGAGGGATATTGTTTAAAGAACGTGTGTGGAAGAATTGGAAGAACTCAAAAGTGAACCGATGCAAAAGATGATGCATGATCACTATTCTGATTCCAAGCTTTCCTGAATGATTCCAGAAGATGAGAACAGAATCAGTTCAAGAACAATATTTCACTAGCAACTACTCCATATATGTTCCAATGAACTCGGAATTCCATGAGAACTGAGTACTCGCAGAAGGATGGACTAATGTGAATCACTTTGACAAACATAATGAATTTCAAGTGACAATAGAAAATGTCGAAAAAGTTCAACTCACCAAACAATTTCATTTGCTCCATAGATCGCATGATCCCTGTTATTGTTACCATGATTATCTCATTCACACATGGCTGTACCTATGAAATTGCACGAATGAAGTCACATGATATGTGATATGAACGGTTATTTGGGTAAACAGAGGAATATGAGCGATTATTATTCCTGTTCGTTTGAGTCAGATTCAGCTGCTTGTATCTGATTTCAAAAAGAAAAATAGTAATGAACTGAATGAGTTTGATTGCACAAATGTCAAAGTCTGACATGAATCAAACAGCGAAATTTGAAAATGTCTCGTTTTGGTTCATCTCCAACTACAGAAATTAATGATTATGTGAGCGAATCTATACCAGAGAATTCAAAGAAGAGTCGAGAGAGACAATTCATGTCTTTCTGTCAGCAGAAGAAATGTAAAAATATGGAGAAATCATACATGTTTCTCTACGATATATATGTATATAGGTTTTCCTCGGCAATGAAAGTTGATGAAGATAAGTCAAGATTCGAAGGAATTATAGTCAGTTGCTAGATAAGTAATTATATAACCACCGAAAGCATTCTCTGGAACGCAAATTCTCTCACAATATACCTACAAACGTAACGAACATAATTCTGTCGGCAGACAGGTGATTTGGCTTAGTTATTCATGGTTTATTTCCCGTACATCAGAATGTTAGAACCTGATATATGTACTTGTCTGTTGGATAACCGCCTTACATCTATCCATCTTCCTTACTACATTTCGCACGTTTCATTCAGCACGTAGATGGCCGATTCCAAGAATTTGCTACCTGAAAATTAACATATTCAGTGAAAAATAAATGGGTAAGTGGAAAGGAATAATATGTTCTCCAGTGATGGCTATTATTCTTGAGGACGGAGATACCTGACCAAATCGTAAGAGTCTCACTCTGCGAGTGAGACTCTTACACGTAATGCAAAACAATATTTGGTACAAAATCACTCTTCTATATACAGTTTTCTGATGTACATTCAACTTCAAAATACCCTCCATGACGTGGGAAGAACGATGAGGAAGAATATAAAGAGATACACTTCAAATATATCATTCTTATGGGAGAAAATTCGAATGGATCAACGAGAGAGAATTCAAAAACGCGGGTAATTCATAGATATACACACCTAGAGAATTGAATCGAAAGACATTCCACATATCTCTCCATTCAACCCGTATTTGCATTCCTGCTTCAGGTTGATGAGCGAATTTGACCTCGAACTTCTCTTCCTCTATAGATTTCACTATGTATTAGTCATTTTATCGAAGAGCATTCTTTAAAATATGTGTCAATGCTTACTACAATACTTCGATGGTATGACTGATACTTAGTAATTCTCCATCACATAATTGAAAGATCTAGTTCATATTGGATTGGAGCTTGTATGCTGAATGCCTCTACACCGCGCCTTTTTCAGATCTATAATGTTTGAACCTCAAAATTGTATAGAATTATTAATTCTAGTCCAGTCTTTGTGACAAGATTCGATATGCTGAGTTTCTATATATTGGATTCGTTCGGGAGTTCTTGGTGTTTCTTCTCTTATCGTGAGAAACCACAGCCTTGACAGACCTCAAATGCAAAGTATGTGTAATGATATTTCCTCCTCTTCTTGTATGACAACGTCTGTGCAGCGGATCCTACTCCTATGTTCATCGAGCCTTCAATGCCGTCAGGACGCAGATGAATATTCTGACTGTAACTCTTTTCCTGTCATAGTGAAAAGTATGTGATTGTTGGCGAGGGTTTTTAATGAATTCTTCTGACTGTCTCATTCGTGTCCATCTTCTGTCTTGTCTTATTCCTGTCCTGTCTGATATATTCCATCATTCTTGAGATTTCTCCTACATTCATGCTTTGGTGCTTAGTTTTCATATGATTTCCACCGTCAAAACGTATATGTAAACGGTTTCAACGCATTCAAATCCTAACTTGCCCTAATATATGCTGGAACCCAAGCCAATGTCAGTATATTCTGACTGCCCAACTCCCAAGGACTGATGACACAACTTGAATTTAGTACATGCTTTTATAGCTTCTTGGCTATCCGACTGAGTAATCAATTACAACAATTTCCGCTTTTGATACCCTTGCTTATTTTTATGAGCCCAATTAAAATCTCTTCGTTGGCAAAATACCAATTTTGATTGAGAACCATTTCAAATATGCCTTCAGATCGAACACACAGAAGGCTTCCGAATTTATTTTGAATTTAAATGATGAATTCCAAGGGAATAGTATGGTGTCGATTCCGGCCGCGCTTTGATTATTGTTAGATCTTGATTAGTTTTTCAAATATTTTGCTACAATTGCCAGGCATGGTTCATCAATTCATCCATCAACTACTCAACTATCTACTATAAGTTCCAACTCACAATTCAGTTTACAGTATGTCTCGCTTTTGATGGAAGCACGACCGTATCTTCCATCATCAAGATGCTCAAATTTGCAGGAACGAAAGAGATACATTCAAAAACCTAGTTTCTTCATCTTTAATGATACACGCTACTCGCCAACTGAAATGAAATGACCTACTCTTTCTATAATTCATATAAGGAGACAAAACATTTTGCAAATTTCATCAGATTCTAAATCTAGATACCAATTTCTTTCTCGAAAATTTTCTACTCTGATGAAAACAATTTTGTTCCCCTTCTCACGCAAGCACTGTTGTTGTCTCTTGTAACTTTTCGTGAGGTGTATGATCCTACACTCCACAAAAGAGATACCAAGGATGTAATACCCAATGACTGAGTCTGGTCATGTACGTCTCGTTAGCTGCCATTGTTGGGAGATGATCACACCCTGTCGTTGAGTGTATTTTTGATCTCACCTTCACTATTGTACATTACAGAATCATATACCTAGCAAAATATGGAAGATACGGGGGTGATTCCATGAGGAAAGAGGCGAACATTGATCATCTGCCAGTTCATCAAAAGTGATAAAATATAATTTGAAAACTACTTACAATCTAACTCGCACCTAATTGGTAGATGAAACTGGGGAATGATAAACCGGTTCTCAAACAATTTCACATTCGGGAGAAATGGATAATCAGATTCAGGAACTCATGGGAACCAAACTACCTACGCTACCTAAATGAAATTTGTATTGAAAATATTATTTATATTTTATATTTAATGATAAATGTCACCTCGAACAATCATGATGTTTTAGAGAAGAACTGGAATGAATGCTGGAATGTGTCAACTACGGAAGACCCGAGGAAGAAGAGTAATTTCACCCACATTGCACTAGATTCCTATCATATAGTCGTCATTAGCCATATCGAGGAGGAAGCGAAACCAATATCAGTACTCACCTTTTCCGATGAAATCGCTACACTCTGTGAAGAATGACCAGTTGGATGGCTTGTTACATTTTCCAACAGAAAACCAAGGAGATGGAACCTTATCGAATAACACATCCAGAGAAAACAGACCTCGAATAATATTTCGTGAATTTCGCCTGACTGCCTTGATTCTCGACGTAGAAACCGCTCATATGGAACGGAAAGCGGAAGACAGTTCATGTAGAGAAGACATGTGTTTAAACGGATTTATGAGATGCGTAATACTATGGCATGACGACACAAAACTGTGTTGGTAACAGCGACAGCATCCTACAGGATATGCCTTTGTCTGTGTTCATTGTCTGCTTCAGGGAATCGTGTTACGGGACTGAATTTAATGAAATTGCCTTCTACCCCTGCAGTTGAGTCGTTTTAAAAACCTGTCTCATTTGATGATTGATTACTATTCAATATACTCTAGATGAGGTAGGTACCTATAATTGAGTTGTTCATATTGTACGTACATTGTGTTGGATTTCAAAGCAACACCCGTTGACCGATTTTCGAAAAGAAAAATCTTCAATAAAGCACTTTTTTCGAGAAATTCAGACTAAAGATTATTGATATTCTGAAGATTACTACTACTGCTATGTTCGCTGATGAAGGGGTCCTAATTTCAAAAACGACTATTGATAAATGTTTTTCGAAAAAATCGATAACCTATTCGATTCACGCATGTACCCTCATGTAATATGTTGAAGCAATACTTCATGATATTATTATCACAGAAATTATTGGATTCGCTAGAGGAAATGGAAAAAAAAAATGAACGAAGCTTGAAGTTCTCTTTGAGTTCAAATGCAGTGTGAGGCAATTTCATAATTCCTTGCTAAGAATATTTTCCAAGGAATCTGAATCCAATGTTCTGCAACTCTTTTCATATAGTTGTTTTGCCAGCATACAATAGTAAAATTTCAGCGAGAAGAAAATATACAATTATGCGGGGATCAATTTTAACATAACCTGAAAGCATTCCACAATGAATATTATACTATCACAGATTATTTCACGTCAATTTTTGTATGGGGACTAGAATTATCACCATTCACTCATACTCCTCTCGCAGCATTCAACGGAAGTAATCGGCCTTCCCAGATAATACTCTCGGCATCTTCAATATAATTCGCAATACTTCAGCAATGAATTTGCTGATGTGGTCATGTTGGTATAAAATCACCAAGGATGACGTGATTATTCTCACGGCACGGCATACGGATTATACAGCAGCGTCACAATTCTCGAATTCTCAAGTATGCGCATAACATCCCGCGCAGTCGGAAGTCATGTGGTGGGGATGCAGAGACACCATAGAAACATATATTTGAGTAGTGAGGCACGTATCCAGTGAGATATTGCTGAGATTTCAGTTGAAAATGGATTCGATATAATTACTTGAAAGCTATGGAATGAATCCGTTGTTCTGATAATACGTGCCAAACGATTCAGAAGCAGACGATACATGTTTATATTGTTTTTGAAAGTTTATGAACCACACGGAGCAGGTATTTGTACATGATAAACAAAACTTTAATGTCATACATATAATTTTCTTACATCTCTCACCACTGGAATCTCGTGAAGTGTTAGAGAAACGAAGTTACTCGAATAAGAAAAAATAAAATGTAATTTCATGGGAAAACTGATTCGAAAATATGAAAAAAAAAAAAATTAAAACCAAGTTCTTTCCATTTCGAATTCATTTGATGAACATATGATGTAGCGAATTTCGGTACACAACCGCAATAATGCACAAGGAATATCATGAAATCATTTCATTTCATACAGGGTCAACTATTTTCCGGTTATATATCCAGGTTCAGTTCTCCTTCATGGCGGCTTTTTCGGATTTTAATGCTATTGGAAAGAGCGGAACAAATATTTGAAAATTATGTGAAACTCACCATATATTTATTCGGTGGAACCTTGATGAAAAAACGATATGATAAATAGGGAAATATAAAAAATCAACAGTTTCCAATCTTCGTGACATATTATCCAAGTAGGATTCGCAAAATGTTGGATTTAAAGTGAACTGGCTGATTTAAGTGTGAACAGAGGTGTCGAGTAGAATTCTTGAATTTTTCCGATATCCTCATTGATGAATATGTTAAATGATATTGTTTTTCGCTTTTTTCAATGGCACTTATATCCAATATGTCCACCATGAAAAAAAAACTGAAGTTGGGCACTGTATCTGGAAACTAGTCCACCCTGTATAAAATCTAATATTTCCATGATATTCGTTGTGTGAACAAAAGTTAACCTCATCACTCATCTCTGTATCTCTACTAGTTCACAAAATTCCAATGATGAGACGTTTTGAATCACTTGCTCGAAAATTTTCTTATAATAAACAACAATCAACAATTGTGAATATTGATGACACCGTCAAGTTTTTGCGTCTTTGATGCCGGGATGTTCAAGGTCAGCGGAAACGCACTTATTGAAATGCATGGGCTGCGGGGTACAGTGACGCTGCTGTATAATCCTTATGATGTGACAAGGTATATATCGATTACTTCCCAAGTATCTAGATCCAATGGAATTATCGAAGTTACACAGTTATAATTCATTTTTGGTATATCTGGTATCATTGAAGTCATCAATATCCATGCTCACTATCGTCACTATCAGCGCTCTAGGGTGGAAAGACCAAGTGAGGTCCATTGCGAGAGCTGCTTCGCGGAAACTTCACCTCCCAAACATACGCTGAAACTCATAGTTTCTATTCAAAAGAGAGTTAATTGTCCAGTCGGTGATTCTTCGGTGATCATCGACTCACTAGACGAGCTCAAATTGATCATTGGTCAGGAATATGAAAAGTGGCGGTTCGATACACTTCATTAGATATGCTCAACTGGAACAAAAAAGTTATGTATTTGGGAAACACCCTTCGTACGACGTGTTTCATCTGTTGAAACTGATCAGTGATGAAATGAATGCACAATGTACGTATATTTGCATGTACATTTTTCACAGTGAGAAATTGTTACGAAACTGAGCACGACGTTTTATGAATATTTGTCGACTGAACTATACACAGCTATGGTTCCTCGTGAGAAGAATGGCGCATGTAAAACCTATAAATCAAATTCAGCGCTGCATATTGCTCACAACTTGCTCTTTATGGCCCTGATTCGACATTTTCAATTTTTTTCAGCATGTTATGACATTATTTGGATGCTTTTTCCCCGTCAACGTTTACAATTTTGATGCGAATGTTGTTCACATCATTCATCTGAAATGGAAATTAATGATGGATCATTTTTCTTGTCAGATATTTTTTCATCGATATACAGGGTTTCAAAAACAAGGGGCCTCGATGCTAGAATACGTAAAAAAGAGCAAAATGAGGTGATTTTGCTTAGTGGAAAATTTTCATAATGGCATCCGTATTATATTATACACAATTTTTACGATTATGGTGAAACTACTGGCAACATGGGCATGAAACTTTGTGAGGATGATTTGGAAGCAGACAAATTGCATGAATTCATTTTTATGTTCCACTCTGATAGAGGGCGCTAGTTACACGGTTTGTACCGAGGATTTTTGAACATATAGGTTTTTAGATTTTTCCAGCTTTTTTGTGGGATTTTATCTCATCGTTTCGTTTTCCTTCCCTCCCAAAAGCTGGAAGAGTGAATAACTTACAGACAGTTGATAAGTTCTTTGAGGTTAGATTTTCTGAGCCGAATACTACAAAAAGGTATAAATGGTAGAACTCGACACGTGTACTGTTTTCTAAATATTTTGTGTTTAAAATGATAAAGTGAATGATTTTTGTGGAGATCTTTTGTATCCTGGATATGGATAGCGTTGTAAGATTTTTTTACTGAGCAAACCCAACATATTTTGCATTATCCTAACAATGGGTTACATTTTTTCTGCAACACCCTGCAGAGGATAAATGTTGCGAGAAGGTTTCCGTAGTATAACTCCAGCGAAGCTCATCATTTTTCCGAAGTTAATGCCTCTGTACATTCTCTATTCACGTCCCTATTTGTTTTTTGCTGATGATGTGAACACGCCCAGTTTTGATCAATAATTCTCTGCTCGAAGGATATTTTCAAAGTTTGAATTGAGACAATTTTTATATTTATCAGATATATTCGTCATCCAAAAATTTATTGAAAACCAGGTGTCTTTGGCAAATCAAAAATTCGTCTTATAGGTATCTGAAGGTTGATTCCAATTATGAGGCAGGTTGAAAATATGTCTTCACTACAGATATATTGAAATAACTTTTATGGTTTCTGTTTCAATTTCAAAAATGAGGCAAGAAAATCCCGAAAAATTCACAATCATAAGATAACGAAATATACTATAACAGTTTGGACCATAGTGAAATTGATTCGAACAATTGATATCTCAACATTCTTATAAACATATCATAGAATTTTCAACTGATATGATGAGAAAACAGCAAAACAGCAAGGATGTTGAGGAACAAAGCTTCATAACATGAGACATCTTCCATTCTCCTGATGTACAGAAGTAAATTCAGAAATTCAATTATCATTTGCCTAGCTCTATATCTTCATATATAGAAGAGATGCTTGGAGTGAGCATAATTGATGATATTTCAACATACTCATAAGTATTTCAATAAGGTTCAAAATAATATGATGAAAACCAGCATGGATGTTAAGAAACGAAACTTTATTCCATGAGACAAGCTCCCTCCATATACTGTAGTAACTTTATGGATGACGAGAATTCAGGTGATATCAAACAGAGTGCCTTGGGAGGGTATATCCAGCTGATCCGGTTCGAATTACTATGATTCCAAGCGATTCGCTGATAAAAAAGTGAAAAAATGTCTCACGCTTGTTGTTGAATCACTTTGGACTGATCTCTACATTCTTTCCACTATTAGTTTCTGACCAATTCCTACGTGCCCTGGCATCCAAAGTAATCTGATGTTTCTGCCTATAGCACTCGTCAGAACAAAAAGATCTTGTATTCATGAGCTATGTTGATAACTGAATTAAAATATTCAGTGACAAATGAAGCAATAGTTTTAATCATACTACACGAATGCGATGTGAATGAACTATTCCATAGTTTCATTATGAAATTCCTCGGATACTATATGAAATGAATTTGAGAATATCTGTTCTTTAACAAGTTTCATGACGATTTCATTGTGGAAACTTAATTATAATTCCATCATACAAATGGTATCAGCACTGTGTGCGAGTTTCATTCGCGATTCGAAATACATGAGGAAGTTCTTTCAGCACCGTGATGATGAATTGCTTGTTTTTTTTTTTGGTTTTCTGATTAGTTATTTCACTCATCTGGAAGGGAAATTATCGAATAGCCATAGCTATCTACTTTACTCATCTGCAGCATATTTCCATCTGACGGGTGACTAATTGGAGGATGAAGTGAATCTGAAATTGATGAACTGTTTCTGATTCAGATAAAATAGCACCGAAGTTTCATTGGCATCGATTTTCATGTTTTTTTTTTTTGTTTCAGAAACATGTGGCTCTCCTGGAATGTGCTTTCATTAATGATCGCTTCGCTACTGGAAGGTGAGTGGAACTGTTTCAATGGTTTCATTAATAAATGAGCCAACTTCAAATTCCAAAATAATTCGGTTTATAAGAAGGGCGAAAAAAAACATGTCATGAACAATTTTCATTCATGATTCCTGTGTGTCTGAAAATATGAAATAAACATCTGAATTTGATGAAGATACCAAGAGAACAACATAATCTGAAAATATCGTGATGCCTGCTGAATCCGAAATAAATAATATAATGAATACGCTCCTATACTGTATATTACATTTGTGGTGATATGAATTGTAACTGAATGCTCTATTCCGTCACTGTAACTGCTCCGTTCTTGTTCCATTCACATCAAATTACAGCTAGAAATCTCGATGGAGTTGCTCTGGCGTATATAACCTCCAACTGACAAAAAACTTCCGAAACCATAGAGTCGCTATTTATTGTCTGATTTTGAAAAATAAACAAGTAAATCAATTGACTCCTCAAGTACTACAAGGTAATGATATTCTTTTTCAACTCTAACGACAGCGACTCTGACTTTTTTTCCAGCAGTAATCGAATTGTTCCAGATATACTTAATTTTTTCGATTCCAGGGGTGCATAAAGAGATGACTCAGTTTGCAGTCAGGGTTCTGCAAATGATGATTGAACGTAGAAGAAATGTATTTGAATCAGCTCTATAGCCTTGAACTGTCAGTGAGACATGTATGCCAATCACTTGTCTGATTGAAAATGGTTATGAATAATAATCAACTGAACATGAGACAAAAGTTCACATCATGTCGTCGTGAATATGCGAGGCTCAGTGGAAATTTGAGATACTACGAAGCATTCAAGAAACTTCATTTCGATGGAGATTCCTAATTTGAAATTCTTCTCAGTGTGGAAGATAACTCAAGGAATATCTGATGAATTGTTGAATACATTCGCCTCCCGCAACAACCAAACTGTAACGTACATCCAACTTGATAACAGCATTTCATTCGTTTTATAGCGGAAAATTACTTGTATGTTAGTAATTGTATGATGACACAAATATGACAACAAGATTAGTATCATTGATAATTGCACATTCAGTGTGTATTGGAAGTAGTAATTTAGGTTACTTCTCAAATAATGATCAAACGACATTGATACGATCTCAAAATATCAACTAGGTGTACAGAAATCTGCAAAAATGTCGTCATCTTCTGGGGAGTTTCATAACTATTAATTCATTTTAGCGGAAAATGCCTTTCGCCTTCTTGGGAAAACAAACAACCATCACTGACTGCACCAGTCTTCTGTACATAGGCGTGCGCAGACTTTTTTATCCGGGGGGCATTGATTTATTTCAGTATGCCTACCGAAAATGATGATTAAGCAATAATATGCCTTTTCTATAATGCAGAAGTCCATTGCAGGTTCATCGGCTCCTTTTGCCATGATTTCAAAAAGCCGACAAAGCGGTATCTCAAGCGGCATTGGTATGTTTAATAACAGTAGGTAGAACATTAAAATCTAGAAATTATAGAATATTTTTAATAGATTTATATTCTGAAGAATTACACCCCCCGTAGGCACGCCTATGCTTCTGTACATCGTTAATGATTCGAAGACATTCACTGCCACGTTCATTCACCCAATACAACGACCTTCTATTTCCAAAACATCCATTTCTTGTTCGCAGAGTCCTAATTTTGCGAAAAAATTGTTGACAGATGCTGTCCTCAGAGTTGGAAGTCGAACATAATATTAGTACTACCTTGCAGTACTTTTTCATTCCATCAGGATTGGAGAAGGATAGTGATATCATCTTCTGATATAACTTTCTAAGAAACGAACTCATTCAAGGAAGTGGATTTTTTCATTTGTTTAGCAAATCGAAATCAGAAGAGATAATGTTGCAGGTGGAAGTTATTGGATCCTGTGTTCATTAAGATTCTGTGAGAAAAAAATTGGGTTTTCATTAATGAACTGACCCTGCAATAATATCGAAAACGTGTACGAAATTGAGAAAAAAATCTCACCATCTAACGAACAACTTCTGTTTGAAACTTTTGTTTCAAATGCACGAGTTCAAACGTGTTCAAGAAATAGATCACTAATTGCCATCTCACTCATTCAATAGCATTGTTGACAGATGTTCGCTAATGCTATGAATTCCAAGATGGGTACGAGATGATGATTCGAATTTGAATTATAAACCACATGACATGAAAGATTGCGTCGAGTACTTCAACAAAAAATGAATCCCACTCACTACTCCGGAATACAGAACGGAAGACATTGTACCTATATTAGGATGAGTATTAGTCCGAAAAATCCTGGTTGTCACCCGGTAGATTTTCACAGCCCCTTCACTACGCGAGTTTGATTCAGGAAATTCATCAGTGGTATTCCATGCCAACTGTTCATCCTGTTTGAATCAATAATTCATCGCTTCAGCGTGGAACTCCGATGCACCCTGTATGTGAAATTACACTAGATGCATGCTCGATTAGACAATGTTATTGACATGCATCTTCGAGTACGCGTTATGGCATTTCCTAATGGAGAGCCAATTTATGTAGTGCAAATTGATCGAATGGGAACGAAGTAAACAGCCAAGCAATTTATGTTATCGCAGTCGAATGCATTGTCCTCTTGTGATGGAACAACCCATCAGTTTGGACCGCATATCCGACATTACATAACTTATATTCGATTCGTTTGATATCAACCACTGAAAAAAATGTATTCATTGATTTAGTCTACTTCTCAGGAACATGAAACTTGACCAATAGCAACTTAACGTATTAAGGGAATTGTATTACATTCAAATATTCCATTTCGAAAGTGCTTCCGGCTATCGAACCATCATCAGTGCGATATCTGCAATTAATCGATAGTCATTGGAATGAAACAAGAGTGGACTGGTGATGGTTTGCCGACACCGCTGATAAAACATTTTCATGAAGTACAGATTCCTTCTTTGTATACAGCTAGTATTCGAATTTTACCTTACTATCATGTACGCAATCATACTTTCCAACTGAGAGCAAGTAGTATGGCTTCGTCGATTTGAATCGTCAAATTCACACAACTGGAAATGTGAGAAGGTTGGTTTAGTGTTGCTTCAGGATTATATCAACCTGTCAATCTCCTACCTCCTTGATGAATATTTGATTGGATCATCTGACCAAACGGGACAGGTCAGGCAAGTAGGGTTCGAAATAGATATGCATAGAATGGTAGACAAAATTCACGAGATCTGTTCACTTACCTCGTAAGGACGTAGAGAAGTGTGCTCGACTTCGAAGGAATGGCTCTGGTCAGAAGATGCGGTTCCTCTCAGCAAGACTCGGAAACATTCAGGCATGAGGCTTTCTGCTGTATGCACATTTACACCGAGGTTTCTCTGATAACCTCTCTCAATTATGTTCGTATCAATGGAGTACTTCACTAAAGGAGGATTTCCAGAACAAAAGAATCATATACTCGGATTCTATTCACTGAAATCTGATATCTGAGGGAATGGTTCCTAACTCTCTTCTATTCCAAGAATGAATAACTAATGAGCTTAGAGTATTATCAACTAGTCAAGTTAGGAAGGAAGTGGAAATTGATAGTTTCTAGAGATCAAAAATTATATAAATTAGCAAATGGAACCTATGACTCCATGAACCTAGCTGACTTTACTTCACTTCGTGATTTACTTCAGAACTTGAAATACTCGAGGTATCTAGAGACTTGATTCAGTTCACAACACCAAACAAAACTAAATGAAACTCATAATGAAACTTACTAACTGTCCTGTTTGCAAATCTAAACGCTCGGCTCTGTCTGAGTGTTTATTTTATGTTTATTTTCCTTCTTCCTCTCTCGTTTTTCATTTTTGGCCTTGTATAATTACCGTTACGTTATTTTCTACATCAAACATATAGTTAGTCACATTTGCCTGAAATATAACATTAGGAAGTGTCAAGTGAAGTCCTAAATTCTAGCCGATCTTCAGTTCATGATGCTTCGACTCTATTCCCATTTTTATAACTGGGTCGAGTAGCTCACAATGTTGAGTGTTTTCGGTCCATATAGAAATCTGACAGGATTATTAGTTCTTATTGAAGAATAAATAGATCATGTTTTTGAGCACCCTCTGATATAATACTGGATGTTGACTGAATGATTGAGCTTTGTTAGAGAAACACAATATGTATGATGGAATCCAAATTTTTTTTATGACTCTTCCACAATCACTCATATATTTTTGAACAGGGTTAGCAGCATTTCGTTTCGCACTTAAGCTCTTCGAAATCTTCAATGATACCAGATGATCGCCATCACAGTATCGGGGTTCTTAAGCCGGCAATAACGATATCATGAATGAATATCATGAACGATAATTTGGAGGAAATTTCAATTCTTCTCAGATATCTCTGGAACAAAATTCGATACAGTAGATGTGTTCTTTCCATCATAGTATACTCAGACAGAGGCCACTTGAATATCATTCTGTATCTGGAACTCTAGGAGATAGCGATAGTGAGAAACAGAAAAGTGACAACCCTGTATATATGCAATAGCGAGAAACAGAAAGTAAACTCTGTATATAATAAATGTATCACCATGAGAATATGATTTGAGGATGATTAACTTCACCCTAGCCTAGATGCAGAGAGTGAACTTTTGTAGATATCTCTTCGTCAGGCTTGCTCAGGTTATGAAGTATTTCATCAACGTAGGATGACAAAACCAAATGTAACTTCATCAAACTGACGACATGATCATTGAGCGCACATTTGTTCCAATAATGCATGCTATTCTCTTACCCTGTCTTGACATCCTCTATAACAATAATAGAAATTTCTTCATCACTTTCAATTTCCGTCGTCTGGATGTCATCTGTATATTTCGAATCCAAAATTCGGTTAGACGTAGGCTTTAATTCATCTCATATTTTATTCATCCAGTTTCAAGTGGATATTCATGTTGTCTATTGGATTTTCATCAAATATGTCCAAATTATTCATGAGGTTTGCTTTTTCACTGCTTTCCATTGAGTATCCAATACTGCTGTTACTTATCTCTTTCCATAGCAATCCGATTGGAGAGCTGAGAGAAATTTTCCCTTCAACACTGATATCAACATGATATCATCTGTTCCGGAAAAATTAGATTCCCTCACCATAGAATTCCTTGATGAGGTCGAATTTCCTTGATTCATCGCAGTTATCCACCTCTCTCCCAATTCTCTATCTGTAGATTTTAATTGGGATTGGATTTCATTATTTGACACAATTTTCATCTAGCAAAAACTCGCCATATTTGTGAATAGATGCATGTAATGATAGATCGGAATGATTTGAATTTGATTTACAATTGTGCCATCAAAATTCCCACGACTGAAAGAAAGAGTTCTCAACAACCTGTTTCCTAAACCTCTGAACTACTTTCATTGGCTTCCAGACTCAAATCCACTTAAATTTCGATCACTGGTATGATGCTGATACTTTTTATAATATATCACATTGATCTCATCCATTTTTCATTAGAAAACGAGTTGAAATCTGATGAAATTTCACAAAATAACCGCTTAATCAATACCTGACATCGAAAACCTTGACACAGAGGTGGTCACAGAGAGTGAACAAATAGAGTAATAGGACCGCCATGAATTGTTAACAATTTAACATATCGAAATGGAAGTATCGAGATACGCGAGCTCTCATACAAATTCATTTATAAAGGATTCATTTATGAAGAACATGTATGAGACTCTGATGACCCATCTCATAATACGCCATTGGAAAAGTAGCTATTCAATTCAAAGATCGAATTTTTGACTTTTTGCGACGTGACCCCAAGATCTGATAGTCAAGTTCTGTTCAAAAATATCAACAGGAATAACGTTCAGTGGTGTACTGCTTCAACAAGTTAGTGTAACTACGGTTTGTTGAAATATTTTCAGAACTCAAATGCATCAACAATGGATTTGATTCGGAATTTTAACATTACAGTCGTATTGCCAATCGTTTTCTCATGTCATCAAAGTCATCATCGAATGCCAATCCATTGTACCAATATCAAATCCACAAGAATTCACCTGCGGCGTGGTCGTATATAGTGGTCTAGCAACATGGTCAGTGACCTTGAGATCCCGTGTTCGATTCCTGACTGGCCATTGAATTTGAGTTTATTTGTTATAGTTTGGATTCCACTTATATAAGCTGTAGATCCCCGTCTCCTTTACTCGCACAAGCCCTTCGGATACTTCTGAGGGTTGCTTCGGTAATTATAAGGTGATAAGTAACAATAATACTCCTCACTTACCAAGGAAAATATATCTTAACGGTGGTACAGCCAATATTGAATGAGCTATCAATAGTATTGTCACCACAGATCTGAAATAATTCAGGAGATAAATGAATTCGAATTTCAAAATAGGATATCAGATGTGAAATCAGCTATGAATCAAGTTAGGGAAACGGAGGATATCGTAATCATTCATAAATAATGTCGCTGTCATTCGCTTTCAGTAGCGTAGTGATATAAATCAAGGATTTGCGACAAAAATCTAACAGATGAAAAATTGGGTTAGCAATGATATAAATATAACTTCTAGAGGCATTCAGAAAATTCGTTGGATAAAATTGTAGACTCAAAAAAAACGGCGTATCAGATTGTTAATTTCGGGGATGCATATACCAATTGCATTCAATTTTTGCCATTTCCAGAGTCGGGAGTTTTTTTTTCTTAGAAGTTCTCAGGTATATGTGAGCTGTTCTTAACGATTCATGATGAAATTTATCATGGGTGTTATGATACCTGTATTGATTTTCCATCAGGAAACCAATCATAAATCCACGATAATAATTCTCTATATATGGATTATTAGGGATCCATATAAGTATATACTCATCCTTCATGAGGAGAAAAATAGTTTCTTACTCCTTCATTGGACCCAAATTTTCATGCACCCTGTGAATCGTTCAGTACGTAATACAATTTTTCACTACCTAATCACTGCTCAGTATTTATGTTGATAATTCACATGGAAATGTGGTGTGTTGGAGATGGTACCTTCGTCGACAAAACCATAAGTTTTCACATAACAAAATCATTCTACTTGCCACATTGTAGGAAAATAATCTGAGTGAGAAATCTTTACTCGAACCTTCAACCAAGATGGGGTGTCTTCACAATTTTTCTCCTTCATGAAAATAATCGAAACTTGTTTGAATGATTTCACTCAGATACAGATGATACCATACCAGACAACTCTCTTTTCGTAACTCCTACCTATTTGTTCATTGAATTGCGAAATCCAACAAAATATTAGTCACCGTCAAATATTGGGCTAATCAAAAGAGGAGGGGAGTGTCGAAACCAAGGCAATTCATAAGATGACATGTTCTTGAAGTGGTGTCGGCATCTATGATATAATTTTCAGAGCACAGTACAAGAGACCGATTACCAACTCATTATCGATCGAATATACTCAAAATTGAGTTGATATATATGCATTTTGGATTAATAATAGGTGAAATCATTCTTGATTGAAACTCGGAATACTCATTTCATGATTCATTCAATCCGCAATTAGTTGAAAGAATCTCTGATCTGATCCTCAATTCCAAGTCAGCGAGTCTGATGTCACTTCCTGTGCAGTGAAAAATCGAATCAATCCAATGTGGAGAGAAATTGGTATATCATTGAAATTTCAAATCTTTTCTTCTCTTGGTGTTTTCCAAAATCATGCTATTTCAAGTTTCCTATGAATAAAGCGCGTGAAAAAGTCAAGATTTACCCTGTAGACTTCTCACATTTTCCCCAGATAATATTCTAGGTATAGTGAGATGGAAGTCAGATCACATTCAAACCTCACCCAACATGAGACAAAGCTGGGAAAGTTAGTAGTTTCTGCTATTCGCCATGTCAATCATAAGTTTTCAGAGACGAAGTTCTGAAGTAGGTAGCCTCAAGGCCTCGAAACTCTCGGTGAATTCATTGAAGCAAACATTCACGTGAGAAATCCGAGCTATATCAGGGAGAGGAAAAGTTCTGAAGAATACCCGAATCGATATCCTGGAACTTACAAACTAGACTAATGGATGAGTCTGGTGTTAACTGAGACATCAGAGCTTTGTTCGGAAGTTGATGTAGATGAGTATAGAGCATGATTTGCTTCCGTTTCAGAAGTTTCTCTCATGAACACTATTACGTGAGTGAGACGCTGTTTCCATGATTCTTCAGGAAATGATATAACCGGGAAACGTCAATTTGAATTCATCAATTTCCACTGATGAAGCTATCCGTCCAGCTATTATTGGATTATCATAGCAATGAGAGATTATCTGAAATGTATATCATCATTTTGAATTAGCATTTCACCAATTGTTCAACACTGTTAATCATTCTGATGCCCATTCTGAAACAGGCATTCAAAACGTGATTCAACGTCTCGCGAAATCAGCGAGAATGACCTTATCATCGAACATGTATTCTGATTTGTCAGATGAATTCTTTCTTGCAGTATGTTCGTATGATATTGAATTAACCAAACTAGAAATCATATCAAGAATTCATCACACAGCTTCTTCTTGTATTGTTTTTTTGAATATTTTCATGAATACTTCTTGAAGAGATGATCTCGACAAAATATAAGACTAGCAGTCCTATACTCCACTAGTACACTAGTACAGTTAGATTTGTCTTTGAAAAATAGTGGGATATTACTATTTTTGCTTGAGCAAAAAATATTCTCCACTCCTAGGAACCATTCAAGACTTTTTTCACCCGAAGGAAGAAATCCAGGAGAAATCATTCAAAAAATATATAGTGATGTGATGTGGTTATTGTAGGTGAAAAATTACAATACAAAAAAGGAATGATGGGAAAGTGACAAAGAGTCGAATGATCTCTCTTTTCAAAATGTGAATAATTTGGAATCATCATATCTTTCAAGTCTTAAGTTTTTTCGCATCTTTTGTTGGAAGGTTCATGGTCGATCTGATTGTTCTCGCTAGATTCTCAAATAACTAATACAGGGGAGTGAATTGCTTTCTAGTCAGCCACCTTACAATTTTTGCCTAACGTCATGACAGGGCCAACTATCATCACTGAAATTGTGAAATGTTTATGGTATGAAATATCAAAACACAAATGACATCGACAGTTGAAACATCCGCTTCTTTTCAAAGAAAACGTTTATATTCCATTGTTTATTCATTGAGGTGCCTGTTCAATGGGCAATGCTCTGTAAAGAGCTCCTTCTTTTCATCTTCTTTCCAGAATCAGTAGAGTCTCGGTCGGGAAATTACGGAGTCGATGAATATTCGATATGATTTTTTTGCAATAGTGTTATTGACTCAAAAATAATTATATGATTCAAAATGGCGTCCATCTTCCATTTCGACGTGTGAAGAACCGTAGATGCCGAAAAATAGTTGAATAGTTGATAAGGAATTCAGTTACGAAATATCTAACATCATAATCATTCTTTCTTCTTTTTTATCATTCTGTCATGAACTATTCATCATCATCAACAGTCATTTTGATTGGAATATGATATATGAAATATTGTTTTGTTCCTCTCCTCTGTAGCTATCTAGTCCAATTTGACTTCTCAGTGCCTATAGAGTAAGATGGAAAATGAAGGTGTGCACATCAAATTTCCAACTGAGACCACCTTGTTATGATGTTCTCATATAACTGCAGCATCCGATCCGAAAGTTAACCCACATGCTATATTTTGGAATTCAAATCTCATCAGGGCTATCCAAAAACCCATTCGAACTGGTTACTGAATTATCCTGCCTTGGTCTTTGGCAGGTTGAAGGTCAAGTGAATTTTCTTCTTACGACCCTTCTTACCAGTTTCGTTCATACAGAAGTATTGCCATTCCATGTCGTGAAAAATGGAGAATTTTGAAATACTTTCGATTGATTTCTATAGCACTGCTTACTGCTTGAGGATAGTAGCCGAAAGGCTTGGATTTTGACGTCACTCGATCTGTTCATCTTTTGCTGATATGAAAATCGCAAATTTCAATTATTATTCAGAACGCGCAGGAAGTACTTATTGGAGACGGTTTATAGCAGAAAGTAAGTTTGGAATAGCACTATGAAGTGAAGAAATATATTTTTTCGCTGAACATGTCCATCAGAAGTTGGCAATTCTGGATGTTCATAATACTCAGAAAATTCAGAATTGACATATTTTCATCATTGACAAGTGCTCAATATCTGCATTTCATGGGTCAGAGAAGGTAATCAAATATCACATTAACTGTGTAAATCACTCATGAAATGAGATTAATCATGTCATTTTCTCCTAGTTGACTGATTCTGAAGGTGAATAAGTAATATTTCCTTCCTCTTCATCTGGATATTACGCATATTCAACCGAGGATACAAATAAAACACGAAATTCGTCTTGAAGTGAAGTAGTTATATCAGGCGTCGAAGTGAGTATTACAGAAAAGTACAAAAATATAACACTTCCAGAACATTATCAGATCCATGGAATGCCAATCATTATATCAGTGTATCAGTCAATATTTATATGAGTCGCCTGGTGAAGTCGATCAAGTATATATTTTTTCCAAAAGAATTGTTGAAGAATTCCGAAAGTCCACCGTGAACTTATTTATTCAGACCGTATTGTTGTTGAAGTCAGCACATCGGTGAGCAATCAAAAATATTCAATGATGGTGTTCCATTGAGGTACATTGTTGCGACTACGCCGAACTTCAATCAATGACCCTGAATATATCGATTTTCTTTCGGAGAAAATAATCAATCTCTATACTTGATATCAGGTGTAGAAGCATTCATATAGAAGTTTTGTAGGTGGTACAGTGTAATAGTATTTCAGGATTGGATGATAAATTGTAATGAATTATTATTAGTGAATCAGTGTTCATCGAAATCATTCGTAATTATTACCAGATTTCATATCAAAATATTCATTCTTACAGATTCACTGACACATTTCAATTCTTCCATCCACAACAGTATATTGTTCAAATTTACGAGGCATACTACGGACTTACCAACCATTTTTTTTGGTCGTCTTTATATAATTTCCAGATTTATCTTGCAAATACGGTACAGTTGACAGATTCATCCTACATTTAGGCTGATTGCAAGATTAATCTAGAGCAATTATAGCTCATTTGATAGCATTCGAGCTAATTGCAATAAGTTGATTCGTAGATTCATCTTGCATTCAAGCTATTTGTGAGATTCATCTTGCAATCAGGGCTCGATTGACCGATAAATCCAGAATTTGGGCTGACTGCAATCAGCCTATATAGTTGGCGAAATAATCTTGCAATTAGCTTGAGAAGAAGATGAATCGGTCAATTGATTGCAAGATGAATCTTGCCATATCAGCTCAATTGACAGAATGATAATGTAATTATACTAAAAAAATAACATTTTTTTTTTGTTGATGCAGATGTTGATGATGACTTTTCAGCGCCTTCGTAAAAAACATATTAGTGGATATTATATCTTTCACCAACCTATAACATATCATGACCCAGTATATGGAAGTTCCACATATACTAGTATGACGACAACGCAGAATATTATACCGTTCTTTGAATTGGAACTATTGGAATCTTATCCTCTTTTTCTTCGACGATATATTTTTGTTTACTATTATTTCGAAATCCGATGCCTCAACATGCTCTCAGAGCAACCTGTGTATGGTTTATACTTGGCTCAATGCCATTCAAACCAACCCTAGACCACCATTCATGATCAAGGTGATACCTTCTTTTTCGATTATAGAATGTCCTAATCTTACCAGGAGATGAAATTTTTCAATCAAATCAAGGAAATTGACTACAAATCAACAAAATTTGGATTAACGGAACAACCATCTCTGTGTGAACTGTAAAATAGTGTGTGTTTTTTGAGTTTCTATGCGGAAAGCTCCCAACACATGGAGAAACGTTCGGTACTGAAGATATGAGACATCTATTTTAACAGCTTTCGTGTGGGATTTTCTCCCCTCGTTTATGAAGAATAAAGTAGAAGCTATTTTAATCATTCCAATATATTAGTAGTAGGGACAGATTTGTGTCTGCTCTGAAATGTTTTTTCAGATACCAACAAGAGGAATTCTCTATTTGTCAGTGACACCTTGTTTCTCGAAAGAAAAATGGAAACACAAATATATTCCTATTTGAAACATAACTTCTACATATCTCAGTGGATGGTGGAGATCGAATCTGCTTTTTGCCCGTTTTCAACACAATTCGAACAGTTTATCCTTATAGGCGATTCATCTTGCAAGACAGTAACCTAATGGCCGATTCTATTGTGTTCGACGTGACTGTGACGTGACTGGTGTTATTAGTGGAAGTAAAAGCAGTAATTAAATCTGATTGAGTGATATAAACAGCCATCAAATGCAATGATTATCATGGTCAATCACTCATGAACCTGAAGAAGGCAGAATCCATTAGGAAATTCACCTTGTTTATGCCTCAGACGCTATTTATGCCTCAGACGCTACTGCAGAAGTCGTTGCAGATTATGCAGATTAGATTCTGGAGTGTTGAAACCATTGCAGTAGAAAGAACTTGTGGAAATTAAATTCGTTGCTTCTTCAAGTTGATGAATTGAGTGATCCTGAGTGCACTTCATAATAATTTGTGGAACTTAATCTTGATGAGAAAGATATTTTAAAATACGATATGAGTGCTTGGAATACGATATGAGTGATGAACTGAGCAATACTGCTCTAGACAGGGTGGAATATCATTATGTGGATCACGATCCTATTCATCAAACAGGGTACAAGAGTAAGGGTATTTCAAATTATTTTGATTATCAACCCCGAATAACCTGGGAGTAGCAAATGAATTATGACCTCTCGTGAGTGCTGCAATAACATATTCCGAAACCGTAATTGACATCCTCTTATATTCGAATATCTCAAACATTCCTCATGATCCCCCGAGCTTACGAAGATCCTGACACTTTTTATATTAGTTAATAAGGAATACAAATTCTGAATTTCGACATTCCTCACACACCAAGACATTCCACTATATGCCGGATTATTCATTGCATATTTTCACATTGATCCTCAATACTCAAGGTAGCTGTTTATCGTGAACAGTTGATGTGAGTGTACTCAATGAATTGACACTTGTCACAATGTTATCTAACCTCGAATATCCTGGCCAAGCCTACTGAAGATCTATTAGTTGTGGCTTGCGGAAGGAGACTGAGGACAGAAGGAAGAGGAAGTCATTCGAAAGAAATATCTAAATACGCATTTCAAGGTACAAATTCCTCGATACAAATACAAATTCAGGAATGTTATCGAGCAAATATTCCAATGAGATACTTGAAGAACTAAATTTCCGAATAGACTCTCAGTTTTCAGTGAATGGAATCAGATAGTTATGTATTAGCTCTGTTCTATGAAGATACTCCATCACAGCAAGTGATTTTCAGGCATTCATATTGCTCAATTAATGAATGGAAGAAATTGGGAATATACTGAACAATGTATGTAGCATGATGTATGTCGAGCAAAAATAATCATTGAATGCTCAAAACTTATTATTCATTCATCTTCGGGATCCTTGGCTGAAATCATATTCAATACACGATCGAAATGTCTCCTCATAACATCTCTGGAGTTTCTGCACATATAATAAGCCATTGTCTTCACTACAATACTTGCACTGAAATCCTCTATGGAGTTGCATATGTTAAAACAGTCCTTATATCACTCAAATGAGGTGACAAGAGTATATGTTCACGAACTAGTAGTAGTTCATAAAATGTTGGTATAAAATGTGGGAGAGAAATACCACTCCACGCCTTGGAAAATAGTATATGATGGAAGTTTGTATGGCAATAGTAATTGAAAAATAATATTGTGTATATTTGTGTAGATTTCTTCACGTCACTGACCACTTACATACCTTGAGTTTCGAAAGGACCCTGGAAGCATATCGTTCGGCATCAGTAATGACTTATTGAACTCGAAAACATCTGATTCAGATCATATATTATTCCGGAAATACTCAATAAGCATACGAAGATTCACCTGATTCCTATGCAAATCTTGAACAATTTTCAAGTTGATACATTACATTGAAACAGTTGTTCATTTTAGAAATATTCGGTCCATGCTCCTCAGGACCTGAGACATATTATGATGATGCTATAAAGTTTGAACGTCGTACACGTTTCACCATTCTTGAAATATGTATAAAATATATCATGATGGCAGGCAACAAAGTTTATCGTAATTGTACATACAGTTTATATAGTACCTCACTATCGAAACATTTCTACTTGTTATTCGTTAATGAACGCAGGACTATTATATATTATATATCTGCATTGAATATTTCCTACATAATTCATATGTATGATGTGGACTCACACAGAGAACCAATATTTCTTTTCTTCATCAATTCGTCCATTGAGGAATATAAACAGGACTAACCCAAAAACAGTATTCACAAAATCATTCATGAGATGGACACATGCATACAGTGAGATCATGAACAAAGTTTCAGTATATGAAGTTATCAGAAGATAATGTGATAATGGTAGAAACATTCCAGACTGATATTGTAGATTCATTTTTCAGCTTTCCATGGGATTTTCTCTCTTCGTTTCTAAAAAAATCGAAAATCATTTCAATATATTTGTAGTAAGGACAGATTTGGGATCTGCCCCAAAATGTCACTGCGCTTGAAATTAAACCTTTAGATACCTAAAAGAGAAATTCTCTATTGGTCAGTGACACCTTGTTTTTGAAAAAATTTGGGAATACAAATATATTTAATAAGAATAAAACCTCTACTTATCTTGGTGGACGTTTCGGGAACGAATCTGCTCCCGTTCTCAACACAATTGAAATATTTTTCTTTTCGCAAAATTTTTCAATGTTTTCGGTTTCGACACTGAAAAGTGACAATTTGGTAGACGGAGGAATTCTGGTTACAAGCTGTTTTCATTGATTGATATCGAATTTTCCATTTTCATATTCAAATTTCAGAAGTGAATGCCAAGTTCTATCTATATCAACTGAACAAGAAGCAATTTTATTGCCTCCGTTCAGGAGAATGCAAGCAGACTCTTTGAATTTCCGTTTTTGGTTGTTGTCTTCTTTTCCTATGATCTTAATATTTCCCCAATCGGCCATATGTTATCCATTTCCAGTAAGGATATGTTCAGCTAATATTGATTTGTCAGTATATATCTTTGCTTCATATTGTTCTTATGCTCTTTCATCCTTACTGATAGAGGCCTGCTGGTTTCACCGGTATAATATTTTACACGAACACATGGTATACTGTAAATACAATTTTTTGATGATTGTTCTTCATTTTTCGGTTTTGTATGAGTCAAAATCGATCTCATCGTATTCTCTGTCTTGAACACTGTTTTCAATCGAAACTTGTCACCAACACGTTTAATTTTTTTCGATAACTTCTACTCTATTTTTTAGAAACGATGAGAGAAAATCCCATGACAAGCTGAAAAATGAATGTTCCACCTCCTCGAAGAACTTACAGACAGTATTTGAGATTGTAGATTTGGAAAATATTTGTTCTAAGTATTAGAGGATTCAGATAAAGTGTCAGAGAAAATATCAACGGATATGGCATTCGAAAGAGTTATTATAAGAGAGTTAAGGAAATAATTTTTTCGAGATTTTTCATGACGGAGAAGATGTTGATGTCTAGTGATATAGGTAGGTGCACTGATGAAGACGTGATCATCTGTCTGCGATCTTTTGGTGAAATCAGATTCAGGTCGTTACGAACAAAGATACGGTTAGTATGTTGTAGTGGAAAACATTCTCAATTGAGGTAATCAACGAATTCACTTTTTTTGTTGTGAATATATGATCAATCAGCATCGAGGATGGATATTTGGATGTAATAAATCATAATCTCAACAAAAAATACCAGAACACATTCAACACGCTCAAGAATGACCAAACTTCAATGAACACAAGATATTCAGGAAAAGCTCTGCATTGAACTCGGAGGATCTATATCTATAATGAAACTAAGTTCACAAGTTTACAGAAGAAATATAATTCGGAGAGTGTGATGAACCGAAAGTTTGGTGAAACGTTGGAATTCGCATGATGATATAAATTATTAATCGTTGTAATACTTTGAGATGGTTTTCGTACAGGCTACTCCCCCACTACATTGCAGGTGGAAGTATAGGCCATAGAAGCCAGAAATATGCGACGTTCTCGATGTCACTCGTCTTGAATAAGAGATGGCATAAAATTTACATGAAACACTTGGACAATTGAACAGGAATGCAAAAGAGTCACACTGACTGTGGGCATGAAATGATGGAGGGGAATGAGAAAGTAACTGAAGAGATGCAATGTCACTTTTTTGGATCTGCACAATTTTTACAATGGTGGAATTCCATCCAATGGGGAAGGGAGATGGAAAAGCACTCAAAAAGTCTCCTACTGAAAGCTGAATTATACCCATTGATTCATTCACATATCAAGCAGAAAGCTGCTTCAAACCAGAGCAGTGGGTCTGACCTTCTTGAATACCCAAAAAGATTGGTATTGCGTGAGAAGGTTTTTTCTTATCAGGCGACAGGATTTGCACATACTCTGCTCCCGCAAATAGCTAAAAACTAAAGAGGCTGTTCTGAAGCACTGTGCTCAGTGGTCGTGGAAATAGGTATTTGAAGCACTTTCGTGCTCGTAAGCATTATGCTTCTAATCACTTCCTCGAACCAGTCCCTATTGCTCAGTACTTCGAACATTCCACTGAAAGACTTACTATGCTCAATAATCCCAAACGATGGCTCGGGCTTCGAGCTCACTCTACTCTGAGCCCTCTTCCATATCCATCGATATGAATCTCGTCAAAAATGAAAAGAAAAATACAAATCAATCAGTTTCGAAACCATTGCAAATTACCGTTTTTCACCCAATCATTCGTTTTTGCCTTTTTCTTTCACTAGTATCTTGAAAAATGCTCAGTGCTCGAAATCCCAGAGCACTTCTCTACAGTACTCGAAACTAATCATCAACATCAGCATTTGCAGCGGCCTGTTGAGTCATCTACAATCTACAATATCCATGGTTATCATATTTGCTTACAGAATGAACACAATTGCAATCTATTATGATGATTAGGTGGATTCACCGTTTCATACATCATAATAATGATGATAATAATACATTTATTGTTCATCATGAGTGGATATACAGTGTACATGGTTGTTACTTTATGACAAACAATTGGTGTGAGAGGTTCAGAATGTGGAACGCATCCACTTGTGTTCTTCCACCAATGCCATTCGGATGAAAAAGAGAAATGATTAGTTGGCAAGTTGGTAAATGGAACAAAAAAGAGAAGAGGTTGAGTTGGGAGAAAGAGAAGAATGCAGACGGAGAAGGAAAGAGAAAGAAGAGAAACAAGAATAACAACAAGAATAACTTTCAGCTATTGAGTATCCAGAAGAATACTTTTGTATTTGATTCTGAATGAGGTTCGTGATCTGTTGAGGAGAGAGGAGTCTATATTGTACACATCAATACATGATGCAGTATTGTAGGAAAGAGACCGTTCAAAAATAGTTTTGGAATGACTGTGAATTGTTGAAATGGTCGTAAGCGTAATATTGAGGTTATGCACATCCGTGCGGTATGATACTTTTTCGAATAAATACGACGGAGTTTTGGTAAGAATTTGTGATACAAAACAACCCATGTGATAAAGCCTTCTATTTTCCATATTGAGCCAGATTAGTTCCTTCAATCTATAAGATACTCCCTCGTGTTCTTTCATAACGTACATAAGCCTGATACAACAGCTCTGGACTTTTTGAACTCGACGGATATCAGTATTATCTAGACAAGGTCCATATACAATGTCACAATGATTGAACTGCGACAGTACTAACATATCACATAACATATCTAATGAAAGGAAATGTCTCTGTGTGTATGATAGTTTTAGAGCTGAGTATGAATTTCTGTTTCAAATTGACATGCTCCGTGAAGCGCAATTTAGAGTCAACAATTAGATCAAGATTCCTGCAGGCAGATTCGAAGGGAATTGGTGAACCATCGATTTCAAGTGTAATGTTATTTCTAATGTGATCTTTAAATTTATCGCTGCAAAATATCATGGCTGAGGACTGATTGGGATTGATTTTCAATAAATGCTGTGAGGAAATCCGGAAAATTTCATGTAGATCAGTATTCATTGCATGTCGTGTTTCATCTAGTTTAGACGGCAGTAAAGGCATGTAAATAGAAGTGACCCCAATATGCTTCCTTGTGGTACTCTTTGAGTCATTTCATCAAGGTAAGATGATAGCAATGCGCATGCGTCTCTACTGAAACCAAAGGAGTTGAGTTTAGATAATAAAGTCTTATGATTGATCATATCAAACGCCATTGAATAATCAAGACAAACCAAAACAGAAATTTCACCCTCGTCAGTTACTTTGATTACATCATCACTGACGTTTGCTAAAGCCGTAGGTAGCACAACTGAAACCACTTCTGAATCCTGATTGCTCAGAGGGCAATATAACTTCATGATTCAAATATTTTGTCATCTGAATTTCCAGTATTTCTTCAAATTTTTTTGAGATAGTTGGTAGAATAACTATGGAGCGGAGATCATGATATCTAGTTGGGAGTGCTATTTTCGGGATTGGAACTACTTTAGCATTTATGATCATAAAAGTATCATCATAAAAGTTGTGATGAAGGGACAACATATTATTAGCAGTCTCACATTGAAAATGTCGCATGATTCATTCACTTTGTAGCTAGGCTCGACTTGGGTAATTCTGGCAGTTATTTTAGAGTTTGATATCATCACACGAATGAAATGAATGTTTAATCCTAGATACTATTATGCATAACAGGTCTTTCATCTGTGTTATTGTACCTCCTGACATCACACTCCTATTATTTTATAATTCACTGAAAAATAGCTGCCTGAATTTCTCTTTGTTGTGGTTGTCTTCTTCGTACTGTGCATTAAAATTATATTGTGAAAACACGGTTTAATTAGGCTGTTGTCAAATGAAATGCATATCGCGAGAGAACACGTTTAGTATAATCTCCCTAGGAAGACAAAAATATATTTTTTTCTGAATCTTCCTGATACATGATGAAATTGTATCCTCCGGAAAAAATAGAATTATCCATTTGAAAAAGTTTCAGTCATGATGTTATTCAGTTAGAACATTCTGAGAACGTCCATTACATGTTAGGACCTTATGGAGTTCACATCAAATGGGGAACTTCTTTCTGTGAAAACGTCATTCTTCTTGTGAATATCTTCCCATGATGAATGCATTTTATGAGGTCCGGTGAATACTTATAAATAACCTGAACATACGATCAAAAGATATCATTTGTCAAGATAGGTATGTATCTGCTTCCAGGGAATCTACAGTGAGAATCAAGAATGGGTCTCTCCCAGTTTTAGACACGATTTTTTGATTCTAATGGAACATTACCAATGAGACTCGAATGTGGGTGTTGGTTACGAAGAAAATATGCATTTCAAAATACAGGGAGATGAGTTTCGAATCGCTACAATAAATAGGATCTCCCGGTATTCTTCATATCACTTTGCAAAATTGTTCACGAGTTAACCGGATACATTGATGATCAAGGAGATGTTCTGAATATACTACACAGTGAAATGGCACTGTTTCCGATGAAGAATACACGACGGATTGAATGGAATAATAGATATTCACGTTACTAGTCCGGTAAGTACTGTAAAGTTTACCGGACGTGTGACGTATAACATTTTATTTCATACTGCTAAAAAACAAAAATGAACAGAGAAAAATAAAATATTAATCTTTGTTGAAGTGCTACAACAAAAAAAATGGGAATGTATCAGCAAGTAGCAACTCCCTAATGAATAATTCATCCAATGGAGCTCCTGGTATCCATTTTCATGGGAAAGAAAATTTAACGGTTAATATAAATCTTAGCAATAAGTGATTGCTGTATATTGTTTTGCTGTTGAATTTTTGATAAATGTATTCATGCTTTCGACGGATAACTGAGTTTTCAATATTTACAATCCGGTAAAATTTCATTACGGGATAGTAGCACGTAATGAAATATTACGTGCGCCTATCCTGTAAAAGTCTATTTTCCGGATCGAAATCAGGTACGTGAAGGTATGTTCTATGATGCAGTATGGAATGAATAGATATTATAGGAGGGTGGGTATTTGGTCGATTCATAAACTCACTGAACTCCAATTACTGAACATAAAAAGGATGGCGTTCTCCCTTCCCTCCATTATCCTCATTCCTAACCTGAATACTGATTTCCGCTAACTGTCACTTGTCTTGTCACTTTTCTATGTCCTTTGTCGTGTCACACTTCTTCTTTTTCTCATCTAATTGGCCTCGACCTGAGCCACTTTCGCAGGTAGGCTATGCGGCCTGTATCGATGTTAAACTGAACACCACAATATAATGATTGGAATATCAATATCAAAAGAATTTCAATGGAACATATTTTTGGATCCATGTCCGAAAACAGATGTGTGTGTCTTTTGTTGTGCACGTGCATGCAATTGAGAAGATCTCTAAATGGGATAGTTCGTCAAAATTTGTCAAGAATGCTTCCTCTAGAAATTTAGTGAATTACTGATTTTCTCAAATATATCAAGTAGCTGGCTACTAGAAAAAAAATGTTGAGCTCCTTTTTTGGCACAATATTAGCGTTCTGCAATTGTTCGAACAAGCAATACTCATATTTGTTTTCATTCAGAAGAACCAATATCATAACCTTCGATAAGATGGACCAAATATCACACAAACATGGTGAGTTTGAAAAAATTCACTGCCATGTTTAGTGACCCAATACATTCAATAAAACGATCCATTTCTCATTTGCGAAACACTAATTTCGCTCGAAACTCAACTTCTATACTCCATTGTATTCAGAAAAAAAACTATTCAGTCGGTATCAATTCAAACAGTCTGATACTATCTGTGACAAAAAAAGTTGCTGTCGAGAGAGTGAACGTTCATCGAACAATTACATTTGCTTTCTTGTTTGTCAAAATCGGGCAATAAATAGCAGCGATGAAAAATTTCACTCCAAATATTCATTTGCTGATTGCGTAAATTCAGGATCAAAACGGTGCGCATCAGTAATCCTTAGAGTTCAGCTCATGCTACTAAATAGGCAGCCACAACGCAAACCATCTCTCGATGTTCAGTCAGGACGTTCACGTTGATCTGGATGCTCCATCAGACTTTCTCTCTTGGGACGCGAAGAAAAAGCTTGTCTTTATTGCATCTCCTAGATTTGAACATCTCATCGCAAGCAAAGCAGAAGCTAAAATGGTTGATGCTGTGGAAATCATATAGGAAGAATATATTATAATTTCTCTCAAATCATACGTACATTGTGAGGATACCCAGAAGTGTTCATGGTGGATGTGGACATCAAACAGGAAAGTCATAATTGTCCTAACAAAAAATCCGATAGAGTGATGTTAGCTGAGCAGGTATCAGGAGCGCCCTAATGAATCATGTATGTTGAGTTAAGTTCCGTAACCTAATAACGACAAACTTCTCAACACTGATTATTCAATTGACAGTAATTCGAGGGTGATCGATAAAACCTTTACGATTCGAGAAAGATCAGTAGCGCTTCCGCTTGAAAATTTTGAAACACTATCAATCCTGAACCCATATTCATATCTTGACTCATAATTTTGAATTGGATGGAAAGTTGCTCTTTCACTATTGTATACAGGTAGAGCTATTTTTCCAGCAGACTCGATCCATGATTTTACTTTTCCTCTTGACTCATGTTTACTGGCTAAGTCAATAGTGTGGGAAATTAAGATGACGGCTTCGCTGTTTGAGATAGATGAACAAAAATTCCAGAGGTGGTCTAGGCGCATTTCAGAATTATTTCGCGTGATACAGGATGTCTCGAAAACGCGTAGCGTGTCAAAGGTACTTTTTATCATGGAGCACCCTGTATTATATGACATTTTCAGATTCTCCCAGGAAAACTGATTCTATCGATCTATTACACTTGGAGTCTAGCGGAAATTATTACAGAGATATAGGATGTGAAATATCGAAATTTATCAACTTCAAGGATTTTTCGTGTCGAAACTGTTCATTATTGGTCAAAACGACTTCCATGTCCCCATCTCAACTGTCGATTCAATATCTACTGATATTCAAATGGAACAAATACATACCATCTCGTATGTCGTTGATTAAAATGTCAGAAGAGATAGTAAATCATAAGTTAAGGTAGGGACGTTGAGGCGTTTGGTCCAATAATGAATAATTCCGACAAAAAAAACCTTCAAGCTGAAAAATCCCTACATTTCATACCTCATATGTCAGTAATCAGTCCCGCTAGACCCCGGGTGTGATAGATCGATTAATTTATTTCTCCAGGGAAAATCTGAGAATCATAGAATACAAGATGTTCAGTCACCCTGTATAACGCGAAATGATTTAGAAGTATGCTGCTTTTGAGCCTAGACCATCTTTAAGATTTTTGTTCATCTATCTCAAACAGCGAAGCCGTTTTCTCAGTTTCCCACAATATCAACTCACCCTGTATGTACAAGCATAGGGGACTGAACGTGGTTCATAGCGATAAACTATTCAGCAGTTGCTTCTTCTTGGTTTCCCAAAGTAGTATATGGAGTATGTCCAATTTTTAGGATCTCTAAGCCTTGAGTTATAGGTCTGGAATCGAAATATTACACACAGTAATAACTCTTCCATTCCGAAAACTATCAAGAGAATATTTCGTTCTCATCAAGAGTTTGGCAATTAGAAAATATTCCGATAGCAATCTATCTAAAACCTTATCTCTCTGTAGCAATCCAACTAGCGAATCTCACTAGCGTTGACTGAGGCGGTAAATAAAAAAGTTAATTGTCCTTTCCCAGATAACATTTTGGTGAATTAAATAGAGTGTGTTCATTCGATCCTGAAATTACGCGATAAAACTAAGGATCTGTGAGATAAATGTATGTCGTTTGTTTAATCTAGCGAAAATGTTTCAATTGTCAGGAAAACAAATTCCTTATCTTTACGCGTTCTCATTTCAACTCGGCTTTTTCAGTCTGCAATAATGGATATTAGGATTTTCAGAGGAGCCGTATTCCTCTGTTGATTTATTATCTGGTGAAAATTTGGGTAGTTTTGACAAACAATGTTCCTGAAATAATTCAGGTAGAATATGACAGTTCGATTCGAAAGAGAAATGAAGTGAATGGAAATTCGTCAACGCAGAGTAGAAGAATCATCATGTCATCCTTCAATGAATTCCTTCCATATTTGAAGATGTTGAGAAATTCCCTTCCACCGTATTTTCATCTGGTTAGGAATAATAGGCAGAGCAAAACCGATATTTATCAGCGCCAACTCCGGAGGAAATATCTTGATGGCTCTTTTTTGAATTTTCCCCAACCAGCAGTGGCGTGTACAGGTACCGGGTTATCCTTCGATAACTTCTCTTATCTCGTTGAATCTGCCGGAAAGAATTTTGGAAGCATTCCAAGTCAAATCATACCTGAAGGTATATTTAATTTTGATATTGTTCGGAATCCTCTCAACGAGCCCACACCGAACTCTACAGAATATCGCCAATCCAAGATACAATAACGAAGTTAGGACGGCTTGGTGATGAAAATTTGAGAAACATAATTCATTTCGTTGCCAACGTTTATTAGTATATCTATAAAAATTATCCCACTTTGTGAAAACTCACGAGAAGTGGCTATACTGAAGAGAAGTGGGCTTCCTTAGAAAGATTCAAGAATATTCAAGCTGTCCACACTTCCTCACGTAGGTTTCCCTCAATTATATTTTGACTTATCAAAATCTTCACTGGGAAGACTTGAAGAGAAGTTCCGTCATTGAAAGAACTAATCTGATTGCAAATATCTGATATTGTAGACAATGAGATAATGAGAGACATCAATTCCTCGAAGACTATATTCGGTCCAAATATATAAATATGATGAAATGTATGAGAGATAATCATTTGGAAAAAATCAGTGACTGCGGAAATGCTTCCTAACTGACTGTCAATCTGAGATTTTCATAATATGAGTACAACAACTGAGATAATTTTAATGATTCAATCAGAAGACGGGCATCGACTGATACAGATAACAAAGAAAAGGAAACAGATAATTCAATATTATCTAACTAGATACAAAAGGTATAGGGTAGGACTGGAAACTATTCAAAATCTTAGTGGAACGTTGACTCTGCCTTAGTTCAAAGTTCATCACCAAAATCGTGAGTTCACCCCAGCTGAGCCTGTTTATTTTCATATCATCACATCAGAATGGTTCTCGAAATTCTGGGATGCACGTGGTTTTTTTTTCCATCTTCCAGTTTTGACCATTTTTTTTATATCTATAACATCTTCAGAAGTTCCCAATGTGCCCTCTGCCGGTGGATGCCAATCAAGTAACGAAAATATAATTATTCGACTATCATTTACTCGTCTGAGTTTGCATGAACAAAAACAATGTAATGTCCTAATTGTCTCCCAAAGAAACTTCTACTACACCACTATAAACTGATGGTCTGAGGAAAAAAACTAATGCCCTGATGTTACGTATCCTTGAGTATCGAGGTCTCAAATGAAAATCTATTCAATATTCCAGTTTTTCAACCAGGACACTTCAAAAATGTTCACTGTCATTTGAGTACCTATTCGATGTATGATTTCAGTTGATAGGTTAGTTCCAACAGGATCAAAAGTTCATTGAATACTAAATAGACGATTGGTCCATTCGGCTGGCACGTTGACAATGTGCTGTATATTGATCGATTAATTCGTACTGGAATATCTTTGAGACATTGATGAGACTCCGCATGTTGACTATCGTCTGATATCAATTCGTGAGAATATAATATCTCAGTTTTCGCATACAAAATTGCATTCTTGAATGATTCCAATATAGTCTGAGGATTATTCCTCCAACCGAGAGTATAATACTCATAATCGTATGGAATATAGAGCAAAACATTATTCTCTCTGAGAGGCAAAGTTCTCCATGCGAAAAAGGGAAATTGAATCATTTCGGATGAGATTATCCTAGGAAAGTTGAAATAAGGAATCCAGAAGAGGAAAACGAACAGTAAAAGCCGAAGAATATATTCACAACACTAAAAGTTAGTAGCGAATTGGTTCCGACTACTACTTCAGGAAACTTCGTGGTCTATAGTAAAGTCATCACAATATTCAACTAAGAGTTCATCTCTATTGTATCTTCATCTTCATTTTGTATCATCTTCAATCTGTTGCGATTATTTCCGAGGAGTTATTCAGTTTCATGTTCTTTTTTCAATTCTCACTGAAAATGGCTTCCTCTTCTTCTTCCCCTTCTTCCTCTTCTACAACAGAATGATGGTTCACCCCCCCATCCCCTTCAGTTTTAGAGACAAATGACCGGATAATGCCTGTTTAGTTCATGAACATTACGTTCCGACTCATTGATTTTCTTTTATTTTCTACTTCCATTTTCATCAGATGTGATAATATCTCTAGATTTCCGAGTGTAACACCCTCTTATCGCATTTTCGAATTCTGCATAATTTTCCAAATCCAATTATATGCTGTGAAAAAAAATAAAATTCCATGCTTCAACACCAAATTTATTATACCAAAATTTCATTCATATAAAATTACATTTTTCATCTCATAACCATATTTGTACCGTGGTACCATTCTTTAGAACTCATAATCAAAAGCTTAACCATATGCTATATTGAAAATTGCATCGTCGCACAGTTATATGGAGAATCAAAATTGAAATTGAAATAATTATTGATGCTTGGAACCCTACTCATGAGGTATGATTTCGAATTCAAAAAGTCATGCAGAATTCGGAAATGCAATCATATATAGTGTTTTCTATTCTAGTAGAGAAGAGGAGGTGACAACAAAAGCATTTATATCTCAAAACGTGACGTATTGAAATAAAAAAGTTATAAACCCGAATTTCAATGATCGATCTCTCAGACTGAAGTATAAAAAAAAGTGTACCATATGATCCATGTACCTGTTACACCCGATTCATATAGGAGGATTGAATCGAATTGGAATGATTTGACAATAGTTGAATCATTCAATGATTCACAGAAATCACCTCGAATTATACTTCCATATATCATTCAGTATGCCAGTCAATTCATTCAGGAGATATGCATGGATATTCTCTCGATCTATAAAGTTACGGAACTATTAATTGAATGGTCATTAATGAATGCAGCAGATGGGCAATCATTATTATGAACACTGTTTGCGTCAGTTGGGACATAGTATCCGTTAGGTATTTGCCACCAGGGCTCATTCGATAATTGACAGATAGCTCTTCCGAACCTAGCATAAAAATTTACTCTCCATTCTAGAGCAATATCAATGCAAGCAACTGTTCACCAGTGAAGTCCAGAAAATGAATGAAGCGCTCATAAGTTAGTGTTCAATCACTCTCAAAATCGTCTGTCATCTTTCACTATCACAAATGATGTGAGTTTCGCGATTATTACTAATGATTGAGTTGTATATGCAGTACAAACTCATGCATACTAAGGAAATACACGAACATACAAAACCGAAAAAATGAAGATCAATCATCAAAGAATTGTATTGACAGTATACCATGTTGTGTCTGTGGAAAATATTAAACCGGTGAAAATAGCAGGTCTCTATCACGAAGGATGGAAGAGTATGAGAACGATTTGAAGAAATAACATACTGACAAATCGAAAATTAGCTCAACATATCCTTACTGAAAATGGACAACATATGGCCGATTGGAGTAATATTAAGATTATAGGAAAAGAAGCCAAAAACTGAAAACAGAAAATCAGAATCTACTTGCATTCTCCTGAGAGAATTCAATATCAGTTAATGAAAACACCTTGTAACCAGAATTCCTCCGTCTAAATAAATTGAATATGAAAATGGAAAATTCAATATCAATTAATGAAAACACCTCGTAACCAGAATTCCTCTGTCTACCAAATTGTCACTTTTCAGTGTCAAAACCGACAGCACATTGGAAAAAAAATTTGCGAAGAAAAATATTTTGATTGTGTTGAGAACGGGAGCAGATTCGTTCCCGAAACGTCCACCAAGATATGTCGAGGTTTTATTCTTATCAAATATATTTCCAATTTTTTCTAAAACGAGGTGTCACTGACAAATAGAGAATTTCTCTTTTAGGTATCTAGAGGTTTAATTTCAAGCGCAGTGACATTTTGGGGCAGATTTCAAATCTGTCCTTACTACAAATATATTGAGATAATTTTTTATAGCTTCTGCTCTATTTTTCAGAAACGAGGAAAGAAAATCCCAGGAAAAGCTAGAAAATGAGTGGTTCAATTGTTTGACATCAATCAAGTCATAGTGACCATTCAATGATCGAGATGGATGAATCGAGTGTGAACGTTTATTTTTCTAGTAATTTTTTATATCATCCAAGGTACGTCGAATGGACAGAGAGAATTGAATTCGACGTATCTCTAGGATTCTAGTATTACTTCCACTCAGATGACATTTTCGAAAAATCTTCTCGAAAAATCAGATCTACACTGCGTCAAACTACCAGTTGACAGTGAGGAATTGATACTATACTACTAGATATCTGATGGTACCAACAACAGATTAGTTCCTAAATAATCATTTTATATTGAAAATGGATATGCCAACATGTTATCAAGAGGTTCATATTTTGAGGTGATAACCAGAAGAAAACCTTCTCATCATCGCAAATTCGTCCATGATAGAATGAAAAAAGTTCGGATATTTCATCTGAAAGCAACTCGAAACGATTTGAATGAATTCAGTCCACCGTACATGAATATTACGTCCACTGTGTTGTTCAATCTATTCAACTAATAAACGATATCCCTATTCTGATGATAATCCAATTACTTGGGTAGGGAATATGTCTCGGAAGAGAACCTGCACCTTTCCGAGGTGGCTCATAATCAACGCTGTTTGTTCACTGATCATTTGCTCTTTTGATAAATCCCTAATGGCATTACAACCTTCATCCACGCATCTCTCCATTCAGGTTGTCATTGGCGTAGTTCTGTTTCTCATAAGATTGGTGGTGTTTGTGAGAGCCCGAATCAATAATATGAATTGTACTAAAAATATGTCATTCGGATAGGAACTGGATCTCCATAGCGACGAATTCAACAGTAGTTATGAGGTTGACTGTTGAATACCACTCTACTGTAATCAATGTCAACTCGTGATCTTTTCAATAGAATGATATGGTATGATTGGTATGATATTCATCCCGAAAGAAAACCGAACGAAATTGAAATGGAATTTCAAAGAAGCGTAAGCCAACCTTACCCTCTCGAAATCCAACCAACCAAGTGAAACTTAGAGTCGTTTCAACACACTTATATCGATGAACTTTGCTCAACAATAGATTCGAATGAATAATTTTATGATATCAAATCGATTCGAATGAATATATCTGGAAATGTCGTTTTTCTCAAAACAATGGCATGGCACATCGAAATGTTTTGCCAACGTCAACAGTCAGCTGATTTTTGATCCATGCGTCTCTTTTTTATGGTCGTTTCAATTCCTCTCTCCATAAGCTCGATCTAGTAGAGACTATATATAATATCATATCTTCTGTGTTACCAAGTTGTAGGTAGGAAAAAAGTTTCGAATACTTGCGAATGATGTGTTCAATCCAGAATATCTCACTGAGTATCAGATATAAAATAAACGAATAATATATCACCGATCCGATAGAATTCTGACGAATTCTATACTAGGAAATACTTGAGTAGGCTTAGTCTCCGTTACCTCCTCCGAAGAATCGCCATCGACTGTATTTTCATACATGCTCAAAAGCAAGTGCTGATATTAACAAGGGAACAAACCTGTCGAACACATCTGTGCGGTCCACGAAATGTCTGAAATATTTTCCGTTTTTTTTTTGCTTTGTCTTCGGTGTTCACAACGGATAACAAATAAACTCTCCCCTTCAACTCATTTCCTTTCCCTTATATTCTCACTCTTTCCTCGTCGTTGGAGTTATGAGCATAAAGGCTTTTGTTCTCTTACACTGGTGTTGACAAATACTCCCAATATTTTTGAGCGGAAATAGATCTATGGTAATAAAGGTGCAGATTACGTGAACAGAGAATATTACTCTTTCTGTTCTGATATTAAACACGGTTGTAATAAGTCGACTCATATTATATTAGAAGCGAAAATTCTGTTGAGAACATAATAAGCTCCATTCCAATCTATCCACTGTCGAGAATCATCGTTATTTCATATTACAACCTGATTTACGCGCTTCAATTACCTTACGTTACTACTGCACGAAATCTAACCATCCCTAATCACAAAACATACGACTAGCAACTCCACAACTATGTATCAAGTACCATTGATATGTGGTGATTCTTGATGGATATACAGTGTGGAACAGCTAAATGGAATGAATTCCACAACGAATAAATGAGGGTGTGTTGAGAAAAACGCTTGGACACATCGATTAGTATTTTCAAACATAACATAATTCATGTACAATGTCCCCTACCTTCCTTCAACTGTTTCGGAAATATTTAGTGTTCTCAGATTCATCACAGAAATTAGGAAAATTATTTTATTTCAATTAAGATGACTCAAAAAGACGAATTACGCTCGCGATTAGATCAGTGACGCCTGAGATGTTGAGTAACGATGATGTCAATTTCTGTAATAAATCTGAAAACACTCAATATTTCCGAAAAGGATGAAAATAGGTGTATGACATTCACATGAATTATTTTTAGAAATTTTTTGAAGAATTACAAAAAATTAATAATATACAGGGGGTTGCATTTGAAATGAGAAAGTTGGTATTGGCCACTATCACATGACACACTATATGTTATTTATTTTTCATTTGAGAAAATGCACATTTGAAACTACTAATCGACGTTTCAAAGCGGTTTTCCCAACACACCCCGTATTTATTCGTTGTCGAATTTATTTCATTCGGCTGTTCCACACTGTATGAGTGAACCTCTCATGATAATAAAAATGATCGGGCAACCGAGAACTGCACTACTCATGGTTCACTCAACCACAAAAGCATTCCTATCTGCTCTCAATGAATTGTTACATACAATAGTTGTTGTTATCCTGGAAATGGCCATACTGATCACACTGTATAACAAAACAAATCTGTAATTCCGCTGTTTTCAAACTCACTGCATACAATTCAAACTGAACTATCGACAGATCCTTCTGCTTTTACAAATGTCCCATTAATCGCTAGATATATATCTATTTATGTTGGACTACGACCTGCGCCTTAATTCTTGTATGTTCTTGAATCTGAGAATATGAGTATTGTAGATGCCCCTAGAACTCAACGTTTTCTCATCATCATACTCCTGGGTTGATGATATAATTATTTCCGCTTAAAACATCGCATTTATTGGTATCATTCTATTCCTTGATTTCACTGATTGCTCCATCATCTCCTCCTCCGAAAGGTTCATCTTTCACCAAATATTTCCCATTCAAAATTCCTTTTTCAAAACAATAGAAGACTGAAGGTTCACAAGTCACAGTAATAATTCTACATTATCGTTTCCGATTCAGAGGAGAAAATAAATAATAAATAATTTTCTATCTATGCATTCATTTACTATCGTTCGGTAATTATTGTGGTTCCAGTGAGGAACGTGAGCGATTCTACAATATTCTCCCGATTATTTTTCGATAACGGAGTATAGTTGGAATACTAATTCTCTCCTGTTGCATCCACCCGATCATACTGTTCATCAATTAGATAAAATTGGATCACAGAGTATGCGTGTGATTACAACTTTGTGTTATGCAAATTCTCACTCGTGCTTTCAACGAACATGCTACGTGTGTTATGCTAATTCGACCTGGTAGTATCGACAAGTAGGTGGGTACAACGTAATTCCCACACAATGAGAAATGATATTGTCGACAGTCATTCAAAACTCCTTCTCATCCAACATCCTCGAATAATATAGAATGTATGCGTAAGCGTATGTGAACTGATTGAAATTAGTCCTCGATTCAACTCACCCAGCAAAGTGGCTAGTCTAGCGTTAAACTGCTAAGCCAAGCGAACGAAAAATCGAGAACGAATTCAATTCACACAAAGGGCGCCGTCGTTTATGTGTGATCCTATTGCAAGTTAAATTCATATCCGTGGTATAAACGTTATCAAAATGGATTCCGATTCCGAAAATTGGATTTATCGTTCCATTCAGTCAAGTTAGCTCACAAATAATCCGTATGGTTAGAACGTTCTTTCATACATAGGATGTTCACTCTTGATACAGCTAGAGGTCATGTTATATACATGCATTTCATATAGCTCACAAATATGTCGAAAATTATCCAGAGTCTTCAAACGATGGATGATTTTCTGAAAATATTCGTAAGGAAGTAAACATTTGTAGATATAATTTGATCTTGAGAATGATTCAGTACCAAAAATCTCATGAAAAAATCGATTGAGATGAGCCTCGGTAAAATTTGAGCATCTGAATCCTTCCCCTCCATACTCGTCATTCTGGAAACCTATGAAGAATGTTAGTGTTAGATTCAATATCAAGAATGGAAATATTAAGAGCTCACAAATATTTCGATAATTTTCTGAAAACATTCGTTAGTGAGAAAAAAATCCCGGATAGATATAATTCAATCTCGAATGGTACCTGGTGAGGAAATTTCAGGAAAGAAATTATCGAAATAAGCCTATAATTTCAGCATCTATATCATTTGACTTCATAGTCGTTATTCTAAGATATTGTGTAGGTGGAATAAGAAGTCATGTTACTCCTCATTCACTGATCTCAGTTACATGAAGATAAAAGATCATAATAGTTTAAAGTATTTTTCGTCGTCGATTTTGAATTACTATTTGATTAATGGTATATTACGTAACAAGAAATGTGAATGGGTAACATTTTCATCATCGATCAGTCAGTAAATCATATTTCCGATGAGAGATGCATTATTGCACTCATATCATCAAATTATCGAAGTTCAGGATGATTGATGATTCTGAATTCATTCAGAATTATTTAGAAGCTCTCAGATTCTATGCAGACGAGATCATAAATCACGCCTAGTCCGTGATAATACAATTACTTATCCATTGAACTCTATTGAACATCTCAGAAAGGTGAACGATCTCTCCCTTTTACATACATACAAACAAAAAAAGTCAGGGTATAATATCTGCTCATCAAGAACTAGCCACACTGTTGTACGGGCAGCATTAATTCATCTGATGCATTATTGTGCTGTTGGCAGGTTGTTCTTCAGTTCATTGCTAAGCCTTCCCATCAAAGACCACTATTCGTGGAGTTCGTGAATCTCCTCTTTTTTCAACTGGTATTAACTTGCCTTCTTTTCTCAACCAACGATGCAGAGACGAAAATGTAACTCGAGAAGAAGGTCAGAGATTCTGGAAGCGCTCAGACTTTAGACTTCACTGGCATTGCATCTCGCTCCATCATTGAATTGTAGATTTCACCAGTTCATGAGCGAAATTTCATCGCAACACAACAAATGTGAAACACTCGTGAATGTAATAACGTCAATCATATTTTTTTCACGAGTAACCTGAGAAGTCACCATTATTCGAGGAATTCCTCTGATGAGAAGTAAAACTTTTTTGATATAGGTAAATAATGAACAGAAATTTCACCAAGGTTGATAATGAACTAACTGTCAATAGCTTCAATGATTCGTAGTATATAAACCTAGCTACTCATGCAACAAATGGAACATTCATTATCAATCGAACCGTTAAGGAAATATAGATGAGACTGTGAATTTCACTACAGCGTGAAGTGATTTCTGCAATTATCACAAATGTTTTGAAATATGAGTATTATCAATTCTGAGAATGTCACGAATCTTACGTGAGCTGAGCTGTCACTTTCATGTGTTAATTAGAGACGGCATCAACTGAGATGATACCTCTTTGTTCGTAAACCGATACGATTTATTACGTAAGTACACAGAACCATTTGCATTGTATTTTTGATAGACACTACTTGCGATATTGATCATTATCGATGTTCTGATACGATCTCTTATTCGTGTCCGAACGCATCTCTCGTCTATGTTTATATGTTTCAGTAATGCTGAATGGCTCTTCTTTTTCAGTGGAAATAAAAATCGGAATCAATGAAACATGCTGATATCTCAGCGTTAGTAGTGGAAAAAATATTATATATACCTTGGGTGAGAATGTTACTATATAGCTCGCATATTATATCGGGTACTCGACATATAATAGCTCACTTTTCACTCTAGGTATATGAAAAACTATTCAGCAACATTCTGTGTAGGAAACTTATCATCAAAGAAAAAATTGAATGATTCCTTCTCGAATCATTTTTACTTTCACTCTATGGAAATTAATTCAGAATCTTCTCGCATGATATCAACAAGATTGCAATGATTTCTTCAACAAGAATTGCTTCAGGGTTGAAATGGCCCAATTTCAGCAGGTGCACACATTTCCTAACGTAATATCCTAAATTCCTAATATCTAGCGAAAAGTGTTTCATTTCATTTTGTTCGTAGATATTTTATCGTAATGTATTCTTTCTATCACTGTGGACTTCCATCAAGTGGTGGCTGAGTCGACTCAGGAAAGTATTCAAAATAACACTAGGAGTGCACATTATAATATCTGATTCGATGAACGTGGAGGAAATCCAACCCACCTCTCTCTCGTGCGGACGATTTAAATCGGGTTTGGCGTGAGAAGCGGGCATAATTTTCGAGCACACATTCACGAAATGGACGGCAAGAAATTTACAACGCTTTATCGAAAAGGGAATAATATGTTATTCTGGACTATTGAACAGCACGAATCCCGCGAGTCAGAGCAAGCATAAAAGGCAACCACCGTGAACGCTCAAAATACCTATTCGGGAGAGAGAAAAAAAGACCCTCTAAGCACGAGATCACTGCAAATTGAAATTTCTCGTTATCATTCAGAAGGATATTTCGGTAATTGCAGGTTAATCATTTTCAACACTTGGTTTGTTATTATATACATATTTTCTATACGACTGAAATATCTCCTTCAATACGGTGATTCTGCTTGTGCACATGAACGCATTTTTTTTGTTGAAACCTTATCAGCTCGATATTCTTCTCCACCTTCATATTCAATGATATTTTTTTTTTTCAGGATGTTTGGCCAATTTACCTCCATTGTTCATAATGGATATGAACAATCTAGTGATTTCTGAAAATACTCCAGTAGGTACTGTCATCTACACACTACAAGGAAGTGATCCAGAAAATAGCCAAGTGCACTACGATCTTCAAGGAACTGACGTGTTGCAAGTGAATCATACAACTGGAGAAGTGAGAATAATAAAACCGCTGGATTATGAGGTAATTTTGAATTTTCAAATCCAACCACATAATTCCATCCAATATAATTATTACTCAAAAAAATATTATCACATATGACATCATCGAATGTTGAAATACCACATTGGGAAATGTTTCTCATCACTCTCTTGGAAATATTACACTGGTCTGCAAAAAACATTCAGCTAAATGAGATGTATTTGGTGGATATGATTTTCATTACGCTGAATCTGAGAATGACTTCCATTTGTTGCCATTACGTACAATCTTTTTTCACCATACAAGTTTTATGGATAAAAGAGCATAATACTAAGGAAAACTACTATTCCATCCCGATAGATTATAATTGAATAGTCAATTACTTCGTGCAAAACCCAACATTCCATGTTCATTATTTTTGCCTGTATTTTCCATTTGTGCTCCTTTGTTGAACTCATTTCTGCTTTCTTGCTAGCATATTATCGTTTCATCTTCCTTGCTAGCGTCTCTAATCATAACGGACAACCAGGTAAAATCTTTCACCCTACTTCTCACTGAAAGATTTCAGTATTTCGAGAAAATAGTCGATATAATGCAAAAAAATTAACTTCCCAGCTCATCTTCCTACCTTGAGCTCTATACGCAGCCAACATGCGTTGTATGTTCTTCAGTGAATTCTATGAATAAATAAATTCTGTAATAAGGATGTTCATGATTACCCGAAACCGTGTACAACGACTTCCACTCTAACTTCATTCATTCCAAAGACATCCTCCTGTATTACTTTGTATCACAAGTCGTACTGTAGTAATACTGTATCACCTTGTATTACTAGACCTGTATTACTTCGCAAGACTGCAATCAATGATGGTGGAAACAACTCCTTGAAAGTCCCCCTGCAAACTCAGTGTTGTAGCGTTTGCGGTCACGACAATTATATCACACGAGTTACGTCACCGCAATCCACGAGAAGTACACCAGTCCGGCGATCTCAGCAGAGTCAGCGGTTTCATATTTCATTTCCATGAATCTATCTACTGTATTAAGTTGTTCCCATCATGAAATGATTGTTACAGAAAGATATGAAATAAAGTCAGTTCTCTTTTGTCGCTTGAAGAAAAAACATTGTTTTTTAAAAAGCACTCCGTTTTCCCAACTTCGTAATTGGCGCAGTCGGTAGGATTGGTAAAAAGGAAACTATCGTAGAATCCTTTTAAGTTTCAACTTTTAATTACCAATTCGAAAATTCGAAAGTTCGGGATTCGGGACAGTCGAATTTTGGGTGAACTGAGTAGCTCAAGATTCCGACAATCGATTCGAAAATCGGGTACCATCTTTTAGAGGTAGTATCGTACTATCTTGTGTGGATGCTGATTATTCGAGAACTTCAAGCACAAAGAAGCTCAACACTGGTGAGGACAGACATCGCCGAAGCCAGAACCCCTAGCTTAAGGACCGTAGATCTAGACCACAACTCAAGGAAACCATGAGAATCGGAAGACTGATCACATTGTAAGTGTGCTCTTATTTTTCCTATTCCACCCTATCCCAATCAAGCGATATATTTCTCGTCATTGTACATATATTATTTCCATTCATTAGAATTTCTTGACTTAAACTGGACCAATTAATTAATCAAATAGCTACGTTGGATTTGAACGAAACACATAGTTTGAACGAAGGAAGTATCCCAAATCAAATTATGCCTGAACCAAATTACGCCTTGTTACGGTACCAAGCCGACAACATACCTGTGTTTGATGGTAATACAAAACAATTGCAGAGATTCATAATAGCTTGCGAAAACTTCTTATTGGCTTTCCAAAATCGAACAGAGCCAAACGCAGCCATAAATGTTTGTCTGATCGACACTATATTCAGTAAATTAAGAGGCAGAGCCGCCGATTTAATTTGTTCACGTTTAGAACTGAAAACATGGGCTTCGATCAAAGACACACTTGTGAGTACATTTTCAGACCAGAGAGGTATAGATTGTTTGATACAAGACTTATTATCTCTTAGGCACTATAAAAATGAACATCCTATAAATTTCGGTATGCGCTTGCAGGATGCAAGAAGTTTATTATTTTCCAAATTAAATTCAACAAACGAAGCAAATGATGTCAAACTAGTGAAAATAACACATTACGATGATTTCGCATTGAAAACATTCATCAACGGCTTACCCTATCACACTCAGTTAGTAGTGAGATTAAAAAATCCTAATTCGCTAGAACAAGCAATGGCTTTCGTGAAAGAAGAAGACAATTTCAATCTATTCAGATCAAGACAAACTAACATTTCTCAAGTACCTAGTAGACCGACAATTACTCTTAATTTCCGACCACCACAAACGACACAAAACTCACAGAAAATACCCATGAACCAACCCCAATTCAACAATAATCAAAGTCCTAATTTTTCATTATATTCGAATCCTTATAACTATCAAAACTCGCCAATGATGTATAGATCACATCCCAACCTTCAGAGACCTTCATTTCCTATGAGAAATACATTTCAGCAAAACCCAAATCCAAATTTCACACCCAATCCAAATTTCCAACAACAACCGTTCACTAATTTCCGAATGACTCCAAATTATCAACAAAGATTCCAGTTCAATCCTCCTAGAACTAACGTTTTTGCTCCGAAATCTCAAAATTTCAGAAATTTCACAAATCCTACTCCTATGGACGTTTCCTCTGGAAATACCCGAAAGAGTTCAAATCTCAATCATCTATCTGAAGAATTACCTGTAGATGAAAATACAGCTGAACAACCCGAAATCACGTATGAGAAAGAACAACTTGAAAACGATTCAAATTATTATTATGAACCTAATTATTCAAGTAATGATGCTATGCCATTCAATAATCAACCGTACCAAGAATTCGACACTTTCGATCCATCATCTTTTTCACTTGACCAATACCAAAATCAAGAGTCGACAAATCATATTCAAGAACAGAGACATGTTGAACTCGAACAAGAACAAAATTTTTCCAGAACTACTCATTTCAAGAACCCGACATAATTCACTTGAATATTAATGAAAATTATATCATTGATTTACCATATGTCATATTACCAGAAATGAACGCAAAGTTTCTCATTGATACAGGTAGTACTCGTAGTTTTATCAATCCCAATATAGCACGAACATATTTCCCAAATTTTATAACAAATGAATTATTCCAAGTCAGTACAGCACATGCTAGTTCTTTCCATGATGAAGTTATAAATATCCCATTACCCCCTACCTTCAAGTCATCCCAATATCATAAATTTTTCCTTTTCGACTTCTCACAAAAATTTGACGGACTAATCGGACTTGATTTATTGACCCAATTAGGCGCTAACATCAATTTGAACACATACCATCTAGAAACGAATGAGACAGTAATCCCTATAAGCTATTCAAATAAAGAAGTTCAGAATATTTTTCCTCAGGTGAGAAATAAGAATTTTTCAAGACAAGAACCACACATAACAATAATCCCTCCAAGATCTCAAATCATAGCGAAGCTACCGGTGAAACAATCGCAAGGTATAGGAATATTAAATTATACTGAATTCGATAAAGTTGAAATGCCAGAAGCTTTAGTAAACGTACAAAATAATTTCGCAATAACAACATTAACTAACCCCACTGAAAAACCAATCAAACTTACGTTCTTTGAACCAGTTGATATCGATAAAATCGATACGAATGAAACATATTTCATCGAAAATAATGCAACCCATCACGACCCGAACAGCCAATATGATAATTTATTAAAGCAAAATTTGAAGAACATTAAACTGAATCACTGTAATAAAGAAGAATATGAAGCAATTCGAAAACTATGTTTTGAATTCAGAGACATTTTTTATTGTGAACAAGTACCTTTAACGTTTACGAATCGAATCAAACATGAAATCAAGTTGTCAAATGATTCCCCAATTTTTACCAAATCGTACAGATATCCTCACATTCATAAACAAGAAGTACATTCTCAAATTTCTAAAATGTTAGAATCCGGCATTATTCAAAATTCAAATTCACCCTGGTCTAGCCCCATCTGGGTAGTCCCCAAAAAAATGGACTCTTCGAACAAACGCAAGTGGCGTATAGTTATAGATTATCGTAAACTTAATGAAAAAACTGTAGACGATAAATTTCCACTTCCGAATATCGCAGACATATTAGACAAGCTTGGTAGAAGTCAATACTTTACTACATTAGATTTGGCAAATGGCTTCCACCAAATCGAAATGAAAACAGAAGATGTAGAAAAAACGGCTTTTTCAACAGACACTGGACATTACGAATTCAAAAGAATGCCTTTCGGTTTGAAAAACGCGCCATCAACATTCCAAAGAGTTATGAATAATATTTTAAGAGGTCTTCAGAACGAAATCTGTTCCGTATACTTAGACGACATCATTATCTACTCCACATCCCTTGAAGAACATCTAGACAGACTAAAGAAAGTTTTTCTTCGATTGAAAGAATCTAATTTCAAGATACAATTAGACAAATGTGAATTTTTAAGACGTGAAGTAGCTTACCTCGGACATCTAATAACACCCGACGGAGTGAAACCTAACCCAGACAAAATTTCAGCAGTCAAAAATTTTCCTATTCCCAAGACACCCAAGGAAATTAAATCATTTTTAGGATTAGCTGGTTACTATCGTCGATTCATAAAAGACTTCGCAAAAATCTCTAAACCTTTAACTAAGTGCCTAAAGAAAGACGAGAAGATTGTTCATTCCTCTGCTTTTATTGAATCATTCGAACATCTGAAAAATCTCCTCATAAACTCTCCTATTCTTCAATATCCAGACTTTTCTAAACAATTTATACTCACCACCGATGCATCTAACTATGCATTAGGAGCCGTACTCTCACAAGGTAACATCCCTCATGACAAACCCCTTGCATATGCATCACGAACATTAAACGAAACAGAACAAAAATATAGCACCATAGAAAAAGAACTATTAGCCATCGTTTGGGCATGTAAATACTTTCGTCCATATCTATTCGGAAAAAAATTCTCGATTTATACAGACCACAGACCATTGGTTTGGCTTTTCAACTTAAAAGAACCTAATAGTAAACTGATCAGGTGGAGACTGAAACTTGAAGAATACGACTATACAATTATTTACAAAAAAGGAAATCAAAATCTCAATGCGGACGCACTTTCAAGAATTCAATTAAATACCAACGAAACTCAATCAATAACAAATAATCCTGGCCAAGCTGACGAAGATATTCTAGATTTCTTACGCAATTATGCAGAAAACCCAATTGCCGAAAATCCAAATAATTCCAACGGACATCAAAATAATATGACATTACCAATGCGACCTCCAGAAAATTCGAACAATACTGTCCATTCAAATTCTGAAGAAACACGGAACGACGGAATACAAATTTTAGACGAAATAATTAATAACAAACCTATACAAATTATTTTAGATAGAAATCCCCATCTCAACCTAGAAATCGATCAAACTAAATTCGACGGTCATACGATCAAACAAATAAAAATTCCAATTAACGACGCATCTCAAATTAAATCTGTTCTTATGTATCATGTCAATCCTGAAAGAAATAATTATATATATTTTAGGAACCAAAGTCTTATACCATTGTTTACAAAAATATACATGCAAGATTTCAAAGCCTTGAATCTGTTCCAATGTACGAAACTAGTGAATAACGTCTCAGAAAAGGATGAAAAAATAATGTTGATAAAACACCAACATGAAAGTAAAACAAACCACCGAGGAATCACAGAAACGCACGAAAGACTCAAACAAAATTATTATTGGAAATCCATGAATACCGACGTAACGGAATATATAAATAATTGCGAGATTTGCCAACGAGCTAAATATTCCAGACAAAATCCTATTGTACCCCTTGTTCTCACTGAAACACCTTCAAAACCATTCCAAATTTTACACATCGATATGTTTTTCTACGAATCCGAATCTTTCCTAACGATCATCGACAAATTCACCAAACTCGGACAAGCATTTCCATGCACAAAAACCTCGAAATCAATTGTTGACAAACTGATTCAATATTTTTCTATTTACGGAGTACCAGAAACTATTGTATCTGACAATGGCAGTGAATTTAAAAATTCCTCTATAATAGAACTTCTGAAAACCCAAAAAATCAAAATTCATCACACAACACCTAATCATCATGAATCAAACTCGCCAGTAGAGAGATTCCATTCTACCTTGATTGAACATCTGAGAATTCTAAGAGAAAAAGATCCCACCAAACCTGTGATCGAATTATTGCCATACGCCATCATAGCTTACAACAGTACCCTTCATTCAGCTACCAAATTCACACCTTTCGAACTAACATTTGGACATACCACTTCCCGAGATCCATTTGATTTAATCCCCACAAATTTTTATTCAGACTATATACATTCACACAAAGACAAACTGGACGCCCTGTATAAAAACATTCATGACAAACAAGACAAAGACAAGCAAGCAATACTAGAGAAACGTAACAAGTCAAGTGATAATCCTACACAATTCAAAGTTAATCAAACCGTTTATAAGAAATCTAATGCAAGAACGAAAAATAAAAATAAATTCATTGGCCCATACACACTGATAGAAATCTTAGACAACAACAAAGCAAAAATTAAGAATAATAAAAATTCGAAAATTATTATAGTACACTTGAGAGACTTAAAGAAACCTTTTTCAGGTACTTCTACTTCGTCACCAACACAAGGAACATCCTAACTGCAACATCTTTCCACAAGATAGAGAACAACCCCGGTATCCTTCCATTCAGATTAGGCAGCGCCCAACTAACAAATAATTATTGGTCATTCATACATATTTTCGATTTGAACATAATTACCGACGAATACGCTATGCTGAAATCAAAATTTGATGGAATAAAACATTCAATGAATATCAGTAAATCGTACGAACCAGAATTTTTCAACTCATACAATATTATCAATAATCTCGAAAGTAAAATAATTAACCAATTCAAACAACTAAATCCTCTGAATGACATCAACAGACAAAAACGAGGCATTATAGACGGACTAGGATCAATGATAAAATGTATAACCGGAAACTTAGATCAAAAGGATGCTGAAATGTACGACTCGAAAATTAATCTACTCACAAATAATCAGAATAAAATGAAACATATTCTCGACAATCAAATGTCTATTCTCAACACATCAGTAAATAATTTCTTGGAAATATCAAACAATCTTTCTCACAACCAAATGGTCTTGAAAAATAAAATCAAGCAAATAACGGACGTAATTGATTTGAGTACCATCAATCAACGTGCTAGTCAATTCCTCTCAATCCATATGATACTTTCAGAGATAACTTCCATGTTTCAAACAATCTTACATATATTAGATAAGATAGAGGTATCAATTTCATTCGCGAAATTAAATACTCTACACAACTCAGTCATAAATCCTTCAGATTTACTCAACGAAATCCAATACGTTGCAGAATTATTAAAAGTCACAAAATTACCATTTGAAGCTAATATAGAAAATATTTTATTATTTGAAGACGTCATGAACATAAAAAGCTATTCAAAACAGAATCAGATCATATTGATTATTGAGATTCCATTAGTTGATCGAGAAATCTATCAATATTATCATTTATATCCTTTACCGACAACACAAAATGGCTCCTTCAACATAATCATCCCCAAATCGAACTTCCTAATAACCAATGAGCACAACTTCATGTATTTTGAAGGAGATTGCAAGGAAACTATATCGAATCAATATATATGTCACCAAGACAACGCAATTCACACACCCCAAGTAACACCTTGTGAAGTTGAACTTCTAAGATTCTCCAAGAATACAGATAGTTGCTATCAGATTCCAATACTGATCAACAATACTCAAATAACAAGGATCATGGCAGATAAATGGATTATAGTCACCCCACGAAAAACAATAGCGAAAAAGGAATGCGGAAATCAACAAGAAAATCTACTATTACTTGGTTCCTATATATTAGAAGTTACCCCAAATTGTATAATCACCATCGATAAGCACGTTATCCGAACATTCGACAGTCCAAAGATAACATATGAAAAAATTCAACTACCCGAATTGGACTCCAAGAAGAATAAATCAGAAATAACCGAGTACGAGCCCGTTTCACTGGACCTCACATCAATAAACACTCATAAATTGATAGAGATTCAGAACAATATCAATAAACAGAAGGAGCTGATCGATGAAATAAATAACGAACCAATTCATCGGAAATTCAGCCTGTGGACTATAATATTATACGTCATAATTCTTATTGCACTTGTATATTTCATATATTCAAATCTCATCGAACCAAGAATATTTCGCAAGAAAGAAGATTCCCAGAAAAAAGAAGATATCACCATCTGAGAAAACATAACCGACGGATATGTTTCCATCTCGGCAGGGAGGAGTTACGTCACCGCAATCCACGAGAAGTACACCAGTCCGGCGATCTCAGCAGAGTCAGCGGTTTCATATTTCATTTCCATGAATCTATCTACTGTATTAAGTTGTTCCCATCATGAAATGATTGTTACAGAAAGATATGAAATAAAGTCAGTTCTCTTTTGTCGCTTGAAGAAAAAACATTGTTTTTTAAAAAGCACTCCGTTTTCCCAACTTCGTAATTCACGAAACCAAATAATCGTACTTCAGTCTGCTTTTGAAATCTACACCTACTATAGTCAATTCCAGTTACTGGTGGAGTCAGGTGGTGGATTCTGAGGAATACAGTTTTGCGACTGGTCTACATCTTTTGATTGATGTGTAATGATCCAACAATGTCTACAGTATGTTGTGCAACTAGTGCGGAAAATAGGATATGTCACACGAGCATAAAATATTCACTTTCATACCATTATGCATGGTATAGTCGATAATATTCAAGAGAAGGGGAGTCCACATGGGTGTGAAAAACTTCTCATGAGATATTTTTATATTTCTATCAGTTTCTTACATAAGGGGAAGATGCCTAGATTCCCATGTTACTTGGGACACCGTGTATATATGATATTCCTTCATTTCAAGTGATAACGTGTGTCCCTCATTGTATTCTTTGTCATTCAGTTCAAATGAAATCACTGATCTGGTGAAGCTGTAAGTGTACTCAGTATTAGTGAGTCAAACATAAGAGGAATGACTACTTCGATGATTTTAAATTTGACATGATAAAGAGATTTTTCATTCATACCTTATATATGGATGTGAAGCTCGGCACTCATCTCACATCCATATTTTTCCGTTTATCCACGAAATAGTAATTCAATATTTCTAATTATGCGACTCTGCTTTGATGAAATATATTCAAATCTTACCAGCCGATGACATGAAAGGATATAGAAAACAGTTTTGGTTCCTGATGTCAACTGAAGAATATGACAATAGTTTATATATTCACCACATGAATCAGATTAATTGTGAAGCTGCTAATTTTTTTTATTTTTTGCAGACAAATAACACACTAAATGTTATCGTTAGCATAGAGGATGAGGTAGAAGGAGGAGGAAAGAATAATATCGTGGAAGTTCCAGTAACAGTTATCATCTCTGATGAAAATGACAATCATCCAGAATTTCGAAATGTGAGTATGAAAATGTGTTCAAGTGAGTTCTTGGAATCTTTCATCTTTGCACCAAAACGAGTGATAACGAACGTTTTTCGTTTGGAGCAGTCATGAATAATCCTATATCATGGTCAATAAAATGAAGATCTTGATACTTGTGATAAAGTATTAATGAAATTGATGAAGTTCTGTTCAATTTCTGAAATCATATGTTGAACTTTGGAATGAAATTATTTTATTAATTAATCGACTCAGTGATTATTGAAAGAGAAAATCAATTTCAAGTCAACTCGTTGTCAGATTCATTTCCCAAGAAAACATATCGAAGAGATAAGTAGGAGAATGGAATGAAATGCATATGAGCCCTTAGTGAGTCATATCATCAGTAGTAATCAAATCAATATATTTGTAGTAAGGACAGTTATGTGATCCATCCCAGAATATTACTGCGTTTGAAATCTCAGTGGGAGTGTCGGGAATGAATCTGCTCGATTTCATAATACCATTCATACAGTTTTTCTTTCGGATTCACAATGTTTTCGCTTGATGAATTATTATCAATCATCATTCAATCAATTATTATCGAAGAAACACCTGTTAACCAGAAATCCTCCGGCTGACAACTCGTCACATTTCAGTGGCATAACAACTAAAAAATTGAAAAATTCCACAAAGGAAAAAAAAAAAATTGTTTGAAAAGAAGAGCAGACCAGTTGCCGAAACTTCCACTGAAGAGAAGAAGTTCCGTGATTCATTGAAAATATATTTGTATTCTTTTTTTTTCAAAAAACCAGGTGTCACTGACAAATAGAGAATTTCACTTATAGGTATCTGAAAGTTGAATTTCGAGCGCAGAGACATTTCGGGGCAGATCACAAATCTGTGCTTGCTACAAATACTTCGAAATAATCATTATAGCTTCTATTTTCATTTTCAAAAACTAGGAGAGAAAATTCCCAGAAAACTAGAAAAAATGAATTCACTACCTCCTAGATTAACCTACATACAGTATTTCCTCTATTCGGTTCGATTATGAGTATCCATCGCGCGATCATACCCTAACTGAAATGTGTTGTGAGTAAAATAAATCGCCAATTATCCGTTTGACCCCCCCGTCGACTTATTTCCAGGCGCCGTACCAGATCGTCGTTAACGAGGATTCGGCGCCCGGCTCACGAGTGTTTTCGAACATCGCCGTCTCTGATAAGGACACGACCGGATCGAACATCGAGGTGGAATGCATAAATATCCCCGAATACCGCGACGACGCTTGCGAAATCTTCGATATCGAAACGCTCTCTTCGGAGCAAAGCTCGTTCGAAGGCGCAATTACGCTCCGGAGGAAATTGAACTACGCCGAACAACAGCGGTATGCATTCGTTCTCAAGGCAACGGTGAGTAGTTTATATTGTTTTCCTGTATATTCTGGTAACTCTTATCACAGGGTAACGAGAGGCGAGAGCAGAGATATGAAATTATGTATTCCCTACTACATAAGAAAGAGGAAGAGCAACAGAGAAACGTGTTATTTTGCCAACAGTTAGGTGATCACTGCTGGTTACCTCTCTCTCGTTTACTGTTTCCATTGGTTGGATTCCTCCACCCTTCTCAAACCTATGAAACTTACCTTAACACACCTATGAAATGATATATTCTAATCTTTCCTGGATCTACTAGTGTAGTCATAGACTGAACAGAACAACATCTTGACAACATCTTGACAACATTCTTACTGAACTCGATGGGCTGAACTGGTTGAACTAAAAATAATCATTTACCAATTTTTGATATTCAAACAACAAGTGAAACTGAGTATATCGGTTTCGACACACTCATGGATCATCAAACTTCGCTTGACAATAGATTTGAGTGAATAATCTCACACTATCAACTCGATTGAAAATAACTGACAATGTCGTATTCCTCAGTACAATGCGGCATGGCATCGAAATGTTTTATCAACAGTTTTGATTCCTGATGGCGGCGTATTCTCATGGTCGTTTCAATTCCTCTCTCTCTCTCTCTCTCTCTCTCTTTCTCTCTCTCTCTCTCTCTTTCAATATTCTCGTATTGGAAAATAAGAGGCCCACTCAAAATATGACATCTATATTCGAACAGTTAACGAATGATACGAAAAGCGCAGTGTTATTGTCAAGAATACATGTCATACATCAGAAACTACGTCCTGAACAAATTTAATTCCGTTTACACATATCACTCAATTCGATCCACAATTGTTGCGCACCCTATATAATAAGTTCTCTGATGAATTGGTACAAATTGATATTTTCAATATGAACTATCCTTGTTTCAAAACTTCTATTCGCTAGATAATGATAAAATCATGAAGATCATCAGCTTCATTCAGTATTCACCAATATTATGAATCAATTGATCTATATTGGAACATCTTGAACATTCCAAGGTTCTTGACCAGGAGATAACTTTCAATGAACATAAACGCTCAAAAATTACAGGTGCACTCAGATCGTTTGGATTCATTGCTAGAAATAGCAGGGATTTAACCAATACGAGAGCTATCAAACTATTGTATTTCACATTTGTCAGAACAAAACTTGAGTATCCTAGTATAATATGGTCTCCATTTTATGAAGTCCATATTCAAGCCGTGGAAAAGGTGCAGCGTAAATTCATGAACTATTTAGTATTCAAAACTGATGGTACTTATCCTCGAAGAGAAATTACCAACAGTGATCTATATGATCGTTCAAATGTGACATCTTTAGAATCGAGGAGAGGCTGTACTTCGCTAAATTTTTTCTATAAACTGTTGAATAATTCAATCGACTGTAGTGATATATTGAAACAGCTGAATTTCAATGTACCTGCTTATCCCAATCGCTATTCGCTAACTTTTGGAAACACCAGAGCTAATACGAATGTCATGCTCAGTTCGCCTATATATGTAATGTGTGATAACTATAACCGAATTACTGCCAACTGTGACATATACAATTGTTAAGTGAATTACATGATCAAGATCGCGAACACTGTCTTGTGATAGAAAATGTTGACTTCCAGTGCTCATTCACTACTCTTTATCATGTTCTGAAAAAATTTTTCCTGTGAATGGGTATCTGATGGACAATGAAGCTATCATTATTATCATTATTGAATAGCGTCTGTAAGCAGAGTCATCTTTCTCGTACTTTCTCTCCTCGATTCTGAAAGTGAGAACAAAAGAATTAATAATCATTACAATCAATTTTCTGTTGGAGCTCCAAGAGGCAAGGGGGTCCTGAAATATTCTGAGGAATTTAAAATTCGAAGTATTTCGTTTTCTAGAGTGATGATATCTATAGAAAATTTTGATTGTACATTCTTCACTTCGATCTCGATGATTATTAGTGAGCAAGTTAATTGAAAAGATAGTAAGTCATTTGACTGAGGTTTGAGTAGTTCTATATGAAATAAATATTCGTAATATTGTGGGAATATTATTTCTGGATAACTCATGTTTTGGTTCAGTTGCTTCCTGATGAATTGTGGCATCACATTTTATGAGATACTTCATATTATATTTACCAAGTTCATACAACGTTTATACATATATTTATAGATTATATATATATACATAGATTTATCGATTTCAGGATGGTGAACTGAGCAGTACAACAAACGTAACCATATACGTTGGTGATGTTCAAGATACTCCCCCCTACTTTGTCGGGAATTTTTCTGCAGAAATAGATGAAGACGCACTCATAAACACGCTGGTATTGACAGTACATGCAGAAGATGGCGATAGAGGCATTCCAAGAAAAATCGCTTACGAATTGATGGACAGTAAGTTGTACATTGTCATATTCTCCACTTCCACTTGTGATCGTCGCATTATAAAAACTGAGTCAACCCTGCTATTCATGAATGCCTTGCATTTACACTGTACCCATGGATCTATTCTGAAATATGTTGAGATTATTTAAGTTCTAATGTTCTGAATTATGTATCTGTTATAATAACATGTTTGAGTTCAACGTTTCTTTCACCGATAGGAATATTAGTTGTGGATACTTGTTTCTCTTGTTTCAGCAGCTTCAAATTGCCTATAATACTTATGCTACATCAATAACTCACCCCATTTTTCGTCCAACCGCTGCTATTTATTGTTTGATTGGTCAGTCTGATGTGAAGGATGGCGCTTCCAGGTGCCTTGAATTTCCTGCAATATTATGAATGACCCCGCTGTATCAATATATTCCTCATTCAATGGTTCTCTACGATTTTGTCTACATCTTCACAAGTTATCAATCCTCTAGTGTATTCCACAGTGATAATAATCATGATGAACCGCAATTTGGAGCTTTTCCTGGACTATTCGTTTTAAATCCCGCTCAATTCGACGTAATTCCATTAAACACCATTATCTGATCACTCTCCTCGCAAATAATTGAAGTTTGTAGTATTTTATCCTGATAATTTCAGATCAATAAATCCGAGTGTCCCTAATTGTTGATGGCTATATCGTGATCTCAGAAACAGTGAATGAAGAAAAAGGGGTGGATATTACTGCTCGAAGGGTTGTTTCAACTGATCGAGGCATATCAAAATCTGAATAATATCTAGTTCTGACTGGCTTTCACATGGTTCATGACGACTGGTATATGCGGTTCCAAACGATAACCCTACCATCAAAAAAAATTGAGAGAATGTCCTCCAAAAATATGTTGAAAATGGCTTCCACACGATATCTTGAAATATGGTGTTTTCAGATTTTTTTCTGAAATAACACTGGATGAGAGGATGAAGTTTTATATGTAGGTTTAACAATAATTTAACACACCCAATAGAGTGGGTATTGGATGAACAATATGTTGATATCTCATATTGATATATGAGATCGTAGCTGGTTAGAATATTACCGCAGATGTTTTTCTTTATATCCGAATTAAATCAATGAGTCACATTTCATAAATCATTTCCGACATTGAGTGTGCTTCAAAAAAAGTGTTTCAGAGCTCAACAGATATTTCTGATTCAGATGACTCGATGTATAGTCTTGTCACAAGAACAAGTAATAACTAGAATCCTATTATCCTCTTAGGGCAGATTTCTCAATGGGAGTTCAATCAGCTGATTAAGAAAACCGTGTTTGTTATTCAACTATAGATCAAAGCATCACGCAAACCATTGTTCGACCTTCATTGAAAAACCTGAACAAACGAATATGAAAATATTTTCGCTACAAGAATCGTTCATTATGCTCACGTTCAAACTATATCTGATCTCTCTATTAGTTCCTTACATATGAATACAATTTTTGTGACCATTTTTGTCTAGCAACATCATTGGATATGCATTCTCTTTCAGACCCGATGGATTATTTCCTCATGGATGCAATGTCTGGAGAACTAAGGACTGCTAGACCTCTGGATAAAGAGGCCATCGATAACCCCGAGGGTATCCTGAAGCTGAATATAAAGGTGAAGAACATTATCTGTAAATTTTTATTCGAACATCAAAACGGAATACATCTGTTTCGATCTAGGGATATTAGTATTCATAGAAGGCTTTTGAGGGTGAGCTTCTCGAAGATTCTCAACTGAGATAATGCTTAGAGAATCATCATTTTTCCATTGCATATCTTTAATAGTTGTTATTATATCTCAATAAATTATCAATGCAGATATTCACTAGGTTAGTTGAATACTCAAAAAAAAGCATTTTGTGTTCGATTAATTTTCATTGACAGATTCCCAACAGCGTTTGTCACTCATTCCTATTAGGTCTTGCCTTTCCGCTCGAAACTAAAGATGGGATGACAACCATGCAATCATCATTCTCAAGCGACGCACATTCCTTCTATGCATCAATATTGAATCTTCGATTATAAGACTTGGTTATGTTTCTACTGAAACCATTTTTTTATTGTCTGAAGTAGAGAATTGATAGATTTGTGATGTGTTTCACTATTCCAACGTTGTGTAGGATGGAGAAGAACGAGACCTACAGGATAAAGTGGAATACGATCATCTTCTAGGGTATTGATGGCAGGATCACATCACACTATAGAGTCGTAGTCTGGTTCAATTCATTCACAACTGAAAGCTCAATGAATCGTAATTGCATTAATAATGAGCTTCACTTGGTCACTTTTCACGTTACTTTGTAATGAAGTTACTTTCTCATTTCCAATTGTATTCCATCCATTTTTATTCATGGATAATCAGTTTCAATTTCATGTGAATGAATAGAACTATTCATGTTCTGGAATCGATGATGGAATTATCAGTCTCCTGTTCTACAGATTCGTATTATTATATCATTGTGAAATCAACTCTGCATGAACTGTAATAGCTGTAGAAATTTTATCAAATTCCCAGATAAATGTCGTCTTCTTAAAATCTATCAGAGGACAACAATTAGTCCATAATGAAGCGCTCTCAGTTTTGACCGCTCTTCTTGGGATGATAAGTAATCTCTACCACTATTCATGTTTGTTATAGGCTCACGAATTGGTCGATGGCGTAGAAAGTAACGATCCTCTCACGATGACCGAAGCCGTAGCGACGATTAGGGTCAGAGATGTTAACGACGAGCCGCCAGAATTCAATAAGCGAGAGTATTTCGTGGAGATCCCAGAGAACATACAGGAAGGGTCAGCCCTGCCAGGATTAGACATGACTGTGAAGGATCCGGACGAGGTAAGGACAGTATTCCGGTATGGACATGAACGTTTTGTTAATGGGAAGTGCTTTGTCATTATGTACAGAGCACCCTCTCCAAATCTTACCGAATCGCTCGGACCGTTGTTTTCCACCCGTCGCCATTCAAAGCGAGTTGCTCAATTTCTCACTGGCTCCAGATATACCTCTCATGAGGCAAGTTTCATATTCGTCGATTGAAGAATAATACACGTATGTTTCCGAGATTGTGAACCAGGATTAGTTGGGGTGGAATACTCGCAAAACTCGAGATTGAATAATGGGATCAGTCAAATCTGAATCCTAGGATTACATGGGTCTGAATCTCAGGATAAATCAAGATTGAGTCTCTTGAACACTTCAGATTGAATTTTGGGATTACGTGTCGACCAGGAAGTAGTTCACAGAAATATGCCCTTCTTTGGCTTACGAGTAATCGATGTATATGTGCTTCTGACATCGAAACTACTCAAATTCCATTCCAAATATCCAGTAACATGACTTCATATACACCTACATATTCTTGTTCTTATGATCTTCAAATCATAATATCGATTCGTGATGATGAATTTGAAAGAAGAATAGCTTTCAGTGAGAATGTTTGACTCCTGAATTAACCTCACATTTTGAATGTTGTGAGATACCTATAGTTTCTGAGAGTTCCTCATCATTTTTCATCAGACTGATGAAATTTTATAATGAATATGATGGATATCATCATAATCTCAATACATATTTAATCAATAACATTCAGTCATTCACTTGACCTCAATTTTGTTCTCCATTCCTGATTGATAAGCTCTGCGTACATTTGATTTTCTCAAAAATAACGCCAGCAAAATGAGGGGTCTTCGTCGATAATGATCAATGATCGGGAATTACAGCTCAACCAAATAATATTCCTTCCATGATCTCTATTTTCATTGACAAGTATCAATTCCACGATTATCAGCTAGAACAAACATTGTCTTCGTCATGAAAACGAAAATATCCAATCTTACTCATGAATGCATATTTCATGCCAAATAAGTTAAGAAGTTTTCCATTCAGAAGGGCTTCCTTGGGAAAGTTTTCTGTATGCATAGAAATGTCTAGTCTGATGATCTGATGAACAGTTACTGAAAATTGTCTAACTGCTTCCATGATTTCTCATCATTCTAGGGCAATAATTCCGCATTCTCTTTGGAACTCATGGACATATCTGAAGTATTCTCCATCGAACCCAAAACAGCGATAGGTTCTACAGCTGCGACAATACGCGTGGTAAATAGTTCCCTGGACTACGAGGATCCCAACCAACGCAAATTCATAATACTTGCCATTGCCAGAGAGTTATACACCAAAGAAAATCTCTCTTCAACGGCCACAGTCACCATCATCGTCGCTGACATCAACGATAACCCGCCAGTTTTCGACCAAGAGAGTTTTTCGGCAACGATCTCGGAAATGGCTCAGCCGGGAACTTTAGTTGCGACTATCGTAGCCAAGGATAGGGACAGCGGGCGCTTCGGAGAGAATGGTATCGTTTATAGGTTGGGAGGCAGTGGCTCGGAAAAGTTCGTAGTCAATAATAGAACTGGTGCAGTCACCGTGGCATTTTGTGTTGAGCCCGGTACGCAAAGCTGTTTGGACTACGAAACCAAAACAGAATACCAACTTCAGTTCATGGTGAGCTGATCTGAATACCATATATTTTATAGTCTGACTTCAAATCACTTGAGGAAAGGACTGAATTTATTCCAAATATAACATTACAATTATTGTTGTATGACTCATGAAAGTATTTTGCGCATATTCATCTCTCGGAAAGTAAATTGAAAATTCCAGTAACTTCAAGGTATAGGTTAGGCTGTGAAAGATATAACTGTGAAGTAGGTATCATATCAATTATACTGGTTCCTAGAAAAATGACTTCCTATATCGCGGCCTCAATGATTATTGATTGATTTCCGGATTTTTGATTTCACATGAAGTAAATGGTGTCGCAGTTGGAAATAATTTCAGTTAACTCTCGAATAAAAATCATGTGATGAACAATTTGAATTTTCAAACAATTTTTTCTTCAAATCATCATGAAACACTCGAAGTGTAAATCGTCCAGGTCTTCTCCATTTTGGTACAATTCATTATACTCTCATCCATTATTCTACTGAAAATAATACACACTTCTATTACAATTATGTGAATGAATATCTCCAGAATGTTTCAATAGTTGTCTTATATTCAAAATATCCGTTTCGATAGGCAACAGATGATGATGGTAAAGGTCAAACTACTACTGTTCCACTCAGGATTCATCTGACCGATACTAACGATAATCCTCCTGTATTCACCCAATCGGTTTACCGAGCATTCATCAATGAAGGCACTGTGAAATTGAATCCAGAATTGATTGTGGAAGCTATTGATGCTGACAAAACATCACGCATATCTTATTCTATAATAGCTGGGAATGAAGAAGGATTATTCAGTATTCTACCCGTTGCTGGAATTATAAGGATAACAAACAATAGAGGATTAAACATCAGCCATGATACCGACAATGTTATCTCATTAACTGTGATGGTAAGTACAAGAAATTTCCTCAGCTCAACGATATCCCTCCCAACTTATGTTCAATTGATGCAATCATATTTCTTATTGAAAAATCTCCATTCATTTCATCTTTCGATATGAGAAGAGAGGAGAGGAAACAGACTACATTAGCTATAGATATAGGGGGTCGATCTGAAAAACAGGTTTATAAATTCTTCTATTTCTTCATCATCCGGTCGATAACAGTCTCTTCAGTAGAGAATATTCCTTTTGTTACACCTCAATTCTTGAGGTTCTATCTTGAAATATATTGTAGAGCATTTACTTTCATTCGGAAGGAATGTAACTGAAAGGCTTAATGAGTCTGTATTTGCATAGTTCTCTGTTTTAAATTTCAGTGTAATCCGTCTCTCCATTGATTCTCGTGGTGAAGGAAATTTATAGGTAGTTCTGAATTCATTCAAAAGAGAGTAAAGATTATTCGCCCAGAATTTGATCTTCACAAGAAAATAATCGAAAAAGAGTGGTCATAAAATGTGAAGACATCAATATTTTCTGCACATTCTCTCATCATACTCTATATCTCTATCCTCATGATGTTCAACCCAATAATGAGCACATCTCTGGCTCTTCAATAATACATACAGGGTTGGGATGAAGTATGGAACCAAGTAAATATCTTTTGAACGGAAACAACGATATTCATGAAAGTTTGCAGGTGAGTGAAATGTATCTGATGTACATTTTTTCGATAATAATATAATTCCGGTTCAACTGGAAATACCATCAACTTCTTCTACTCAAATGGGACACCCTATATATTTTTACAAATTTCGAAAGAGCTTGTTATTTTGAATTCATAAATACTGAGTTGAGTGGGAAAAAAATTGTAAAAACGAGGAATATAGCACTTTAATCAACCTTCCATGAGTATTTTGCATCAGAGCAAAAAACTATTCAAATAAACTAATTGATGTTGTTTGAATGCATAGTAATGAATAAACGAGAACTCTTTTGTTCTCCAAGTGTCAAATTCTCATTGACGGAAATACATTTTACAATCACCATACTCGATCATCATTGAAATTTTCTATACGCTTTTTTCACTTGATTGAACCATTCCCAATTGTACAATTTGTAAATTGTACCTTCACAACCGTTTTTTTTTCCTTCCTTTCAAATAAATGACAAGTTATGATTTGGTCTTACATTCATCTTAGAGATATAGAGAATGATGCACTGACCCACAATGGAATCAAAAATGAATAATTTAAATGTACTTGAAGTGAAAACTACCGATCTACTAGATCTCACGAAGGCGAACAACGGACATGCGCGTATTTTTTTCATTTCCTAGAGTTAACTCTTAATAATCAAGTAATTCCGTTATATGCCTTCACCAGGTCTGATTACAAATCATCCTATATCATTGTAAGTTGAAGGTTTTCAAAACTTCCATTTATCAACGAGAAAATCTTGACCGAGTAATATCACTAGAAAATCCGAATGAATTGATTCTCTGGAAAACATAAACTATCATTGAGATTTTCATGATCTATATTTTACAGGCAACCGATGGCAAATACACTGCTACTACTACAGTGAATATCACAGTGCTTGATGTGAATGACCATGCTCCTGTTTTTCCAGAAGCAAATTATATCGAATCTGTGCAAGAAGATGTTCCAATTGGTGAGCTTTATTTTGTATCGAGTTAATATCAGTCTGTCATGTGGATATTTGAATGAAGAAAGACAGATATCTCCATTCCTTTGTTGCATGGCAATTTCGAACATGGATTACTTACTAAATATTCCAAAACTATTATCAGCATCTGAAAATCATCTTCGGCCACTCGAGGTTATACAAAGACGTTTTCTCAAAATAATGCTATCTAAAAATAAAAGATATCCAAGTGATCGCTTGTATGCTGAATCAGATGTGTTGGACCTGAGACAACTATATTACAGAAACAGTAATATCAGACAGCACAAAAACAAAAATGAGCTTGTGAAGCTCACCCACTCCTATAATACAAGGAAACACATTACGTTCAGATGTCCTTGGAGGTACAAATCTATTGGACAGAAAAGCTACCATTATTTAGGCCCTAAATTATATAATACGTTACCACCGACCGTTCAGGAAAGTCGATCAATTTTTATATTCAAGAAATACCTGAAATGTCATATGAAGAATATAACCTCGGATTTTATTCACAAATTGTTTAATGCTTATTGACGAATCTCTTGCTTTCAATTCGAGTTATATGCTTCCTATTTCTTTCTATACTGTATCCACCGCCAATTCTTATGAAAACTTTATAGCTACAAATTTTATTTTTAATTCCTAATTTACTTTTTATAATGCCTGCATCGATAATATATGAGAAGCTAGTCAGTGGTGAACTAAAATCCTAATGCGTTTTGGATTATGATTATTTGATGTCTATAGTTTTAATTTACGATTGTATGTCATGTATAGTTTGAACAATATATTTCAAATTGTACTGTTGGAAATATTTATAAAATTTATGTCGTTAATTCATATTCCGCTAGTTTGAGAAATATTTCATATTTGTTCATATGTACTCCTATTATATATATATTGTGCATTAATTTTAGTATATTTGCTGGTTCACATATGTGACCATCTCACAAACAAGTGAAAACTTCTGTGAGATATTTCTGTGTTTATATTGCTGAAAGCTGTTGGAAATGTTTTATTTTATTTTGTGAAAAACTTTTTGCAATCGAACACTATTCTATTCTATTCTATTCTATTATTCATCAGATAGTCAGATCAGCTTGCAGTGTCATTCAGGAAGAGAAAGCTTATGTGTGTTTTAAATTCATCATCTCGTGATATTTCGTCATCAACTCAAAAGTGATGGGGACAAAAAACCGCACGAACCTCTAATTCTGAAATATTCACTATGAAGTATTCACTCGGATATATATCTACCACCACTTTCTAATCCAATGGAATAATCGAGGGAGATCAAATATCATGAGGCAATTTCTGAACATTTTGACTTCTCAGGATCGTCTAAAAATCAATATCATCGAGAATGTATGTGAGCTCATGAGAACATGATAGGTGGAAGACATCGCTTGATAATCAATTACTGTAACGATTGGAATCTCCGAATTGAATTTTTTATTCATATCGGATATCAAAACACGTATCACCCGAAATGGGATTTCCACATCTTCCCGATTTTTCTACGCTATGGATCCATGAATGTACACTCTTATGTAGACTCTTAGTATTCTCAGATGGAAACAATGCATGAATATCTGGTCGGAATGTCACAAGAAAACCTGTGATGTGATGAAATTTCAATATTCAACGAATTCAAAATTTATAATTGCGTATATTTTCAGGTACTTCTATTGTCCAGGTTGTGGCATCAGACTCCGATAGAGGAGATAATGCTGTGATCGAATATATCTTACAAAAAGGGGGTTATGATGATTTCAATATTGATAATTCTAGTGGCGTTGTGACAGTTTCGAATAAACTGGATTTTGATCGCAGGAATACATACAATATAGAAGTAGTCGCTATGGACCATGGGGTACCAAGCTTGAGTGGAACAACAACTTTGACCGTGAACATCGTCAATGTCAATGACAAAATGCCTTATTTTGTTCCCACTACACAAACGGCTGAGGTTAGTTCATCCAATTATATTTCTTAAGGAATTATGAAGATACAGCGATTCATTTGAGATCAATACATAACTCAAGTTCTACCCTCACTATTCAAATATCATAAACCACAGGAAATACGAGGAACTCAATTCAATTGTTATTGTTCGAATACATTTGTACTCTTTTTCTCAATTTGACAAAAAATATAGTCGCTCAATAGCTGTGCGGACCAAGTGGTTTCACAAGTACTATTTCATCAATTCCACTCGAATATTTATGCTCACAAGTAATCGAACTATAAAGAATCAAACATCGATGATGTCAGAGTGAAACTGATCGTTATCGTCTGTCGAAAATCAATATGGCGCCCATGAGGAAGAATAAAATTGATGGTAGTGGCCGAACAAGGAAACTTTGCATGAAAAATCTGCAACGACACCGTGTTTCTGGTAAAAAAAACTGCCAATATGAGAATATATTCGTAGTTCTTGCCTCTCTTATCAAATAACACTAGGAAAAATTGAAACGGAATGATCAATCTTCAGTTTTTATCTGGAAATCTTCGAAATTACTCGTCGGATAATCCAATCTCTTTGAGCTTTGTTTCAACTTGAGATCACGACGATAGTTTCAGAATCTGTATCACTCTGGATATGTCCTAGTTGAAATATATTCTTCTTTGACCAGGTAATGGAAGATGCCACTGTTGGTACTCTGGTGTATACTTTGACAGCACTAGATCCGGATGTGAATACAAGCGAAGCCCTCAACTTTGCTGCAACTGAACCGATAACAGCCCTAGATAAGCACGGTCGCCAAGTCTTGGGAAGCGACGAATTCAAAAATTTCTTCTCTGTCGATAAGAATACTGGAAGAGTCATCGTAGAGAATCCCATCTTGAGAGACATAGCGTCTGTGGTGAGAATAACTGTTCTAGTCACCGATATTACGGCACCAAGTGTTCAACAAGGGCAAGGTCTTCTAGTAATCACGATTGGCGATGTGAACGATTCTCCTCCGATGTTTCTACCTCCATGGACTGTAGAAAACCCCTATTATCTTCTGGAACTCAAGGAGGAACAACCAGCTGGTACCATAGTTGCTACTTACAATGCCATCGATGAGGATTCTACCATAGCTGGGTACATCATCTACCCAGAAAGCGAATACTTCAAAATCAATAACGGTACTGGTATTGTTCAACTGAAGACAAAAATTGACTATGAGATGATACGCGAACTGAATTTCACTATCGTTGCTTTCGATAATGGTTTTCCTCAACTGAACGCATCTGCAACAATCTTGGTCAAAGTTGCCAATCTCAACGATAACGATCCCACCTTCACACAGAACCAGTATAATGCTACTATCGACGAGAACTCTCCTAACGGCACCATAATACTAGCTGTCAGAGCAATAGATGAAGATGCTGGAGAATACGGAGAAGTGCGATATACTTTAACTGGTGAACATAGTGAAAACTTCGCCATAGACAATAAAACTGGTTATATAACAGTAGCAAACTCTAACTTTCTAGATCACGAGACAATTAATGAGACTGTGATACAAGTCGTAGCTTTCGATTTGGCGCCTCGTAACTTGAGGCGAATAGTTTCTGTTCCAGTTTACTTGAAAATCAATGACATCAACGATAATGCGCCGAAATTCTCCCAGAAGGAATACAATGTAACGATAATGGAGAATGTGCGATTGAATCCGCCTGTGCCCATAATCCAAGTGAATGCTACGGATGGAGATTCGGGAGTTCATGGAAGCATTCATTTTAGCATCTTATCGGGAAACGATAACGGTAAGAACATCATCTTCTATTGCTTCCTATTCGTATCGGCTTCTAATAAAGCTCGATGAATCTCAACGAGAGTCTATCAAAAACACTGACTCATAAAAAGTCTACAGACTCACATTTTCTGATAAACTAAAATATCTACTATAACTATCGAACTATTACAAGGTCAGTCAAGAAATGTCACACCTTTTATCGTTATAGGAATATTTTCAATCAAATATTCCATTCTCATACCTAGCAATTATATTATTAATGGATTTGAAAACTGGTATTCATCTGCCTACTATATATGCTAACCATTCCAGCTAGCACTCAATAATATCGAATGTTATTAATTTCATGAGATTATTGAATTCTACACTGTTTCAATCAATTATTTTCAGATATCTTCTTGATTGGTTTCGATACTGGCATGATTTATCCGCATAAATCACTGCTTGGGCAGACAAGAAATTTCAAACTCTCGATAGAGGCCAGAGATGGTGAAGGAAATGGACAACTATTCGACAGAGCTATTGTTAATGTACATGTGCTGAATGTCAATGAACATAGACCAGAATTCATCATGCCTGCTCTCGCTAATGCTACTGTAGAAGTTTTGGAGGTATGTGAGGTGTAAAATATAAACAATGAAGTGGAGAATGCAATCTTCCTAAATTAGTTGAATGGAATCCAGAATAAGGTTGTTTTGCACTTCTTCGTTAGTGCCCAACTTTATTACTGTTCCTTCAGTTTCCACCATTCAGGTGAGAAATAGAGATATTCCGAGAAATAGAATCATTCATTTCAGGTCATGACATATATTAATTGTATCAATTGTCCATCGAATATGGATATTTCCCAACATGGTCCAGTGATTCCCACGAACTTTTCACGAACGAGAAGTATGTGAAATTCGGAGGAGATCGAATTTTTTCAACTAAATAATTTCAGTCACACTGGGAGTTGGAATCTTTGGAGAGATGACAAAAGACTCAGAAGTTGGGTAGGAAGGAGTGTGTTATCGCCTATTGTTATTCGTGATTCTCATTCCATTATAGTAATGAGATAATAATTATCGAATACCAATACCAATCACTGTATTATATCACTATCAAAAATCAATGAAATCGGTGAGTTGATAAGTATCGACCATCATTTGAGAGTTTGAGAATTCGAGAGCTGGTGCTTTAAAACATCATCATGCTGCCAATGAAATAATGAACAAAGCAATTGCTTTATTCATTTGATGGCTTCCGAAACTAGATCGGAACTAATATTTGAGTCAGTCATAGGAAATCATTTTTTGAAAATCATTCCAGTCCCGCCTTTCAAGGACTCTTTTCCCAAATAGAAATGGAAAATCCTCCAGCTTATCATACATGAGTATATATCAGCTCAACATGAAAATTTTGTAAGAGGTGGTCATTTCAATGAGAATAAACTAAATAAATGAAAAATGCCAGGTATACGTTGGTAAGGTTACGAAAACATTTTCGTTGATTGACAATTTCTCAAATGTTTGCAGAATGCTGCAACCGAAGACTACCTTGTAATGACAGTGAAGGCAATAGACAAAGATGAGCATGACAATGGAAGGATAACATACCATTTCAAAGTTGATGGAGTTAATGTACAAGAAACTAATGAATTCTCCATTCATCCTACCACTGGAGAGTTGAGAACTAAACAAATATTAGATCGCGAGGTGAAACCGAAGTATCAGGTGAGTAACTGTGTGTCTAGATGTATTCCGATGTGAATACGTTGCAAAATCAATCGAATTATTTCCATCAATGAATCATCTTCACCTGATGAATAATAATAATGATAGTGATGATAGTAATGATAAGTAATAATATTTATATTCTATATGGCATATAAATATATATTTGTTGTCATCTCCCAGTATCATCATTGTGTATTTTTTGATGGACAATATGTTATTTGTTGAATCCGAATAATAAATGAAGCAGCAGAGATATTTCTTGAAGAATCCTACATCCAGTTTTTTATTGCATAGCACTGTAGTGATTTCGCTTTTTTGATATCTTTTGGAATTTCATCATGTGAATAAGGAATGATTCCTACGTATAACAGTGTCACTGCGGGTGTCATGAATAACATGTAACAACAATTCCGTAGAATATAGATGATCCTTTCCATAAATAGTTTTCAAAATCAATTTCAAATTTCATATTTATTTCATTGATGGGCGAGGGGAATGTTTTTCAATTTATCATTCATGATATTCATGAAAATTCATAGAGACATGTTAATGATTCACTTCTGCTGTATGAGTCATATGACGTACGTATAAGTTTCGAGTCGTTAAGTCGAGTCGAGTCAGTAAGTCATAAGATAGTTAATAAAAAATAATAAACTAAATATTAAAACTAATAACTGTTTGTATTCACGCATGCGTTTAAAATTTGTGATTTGTGCAATTTTCATACAACATCAGCTGGCACTTAGAATTGATCAATGAGAGAAGTCATCTATATGATATGACAGTCCTCAATAATTCCTGCTAAATGTTATTTTTCACTTCACGACTTGAAGCTCATTACTCGAAACTCACGACTTGAAACTCATCACTCAAAATTGCTGCATGAATCCACCAATATTATCTCATTCATGGGCAATATTTCGATTATTATGAAAAGACTCGAAAGTAATACAAATAGTCTCTGGATATCGAGCTCACATAAAATGGCCTCAAATTGAACCAACAATATTCCTACTCAATTTGGATATTGATTTCCATTATCCAAAATTGGGGAATTCAATAATAACGATAAAACTTGTCACCATATCAAATCAAATCATTGTCAACTCCATGATCAACTTTGATTAGCGTCCCTGTATGAGTTATTGATTTTTCCAGTTGATATTGGTGGCTAGAGATCATGGTTCGCCCAAATGGTACGAGACAATCAGACATCTTACTGTGCTACTTGTGGATGAAAATGATAACAGACCAGAATTTCCGGGATCGAAATCAACGAATCCTTATCATTTTCTCGTGCTCGAAAATAATCAGAAGGACATCCTGATAGGTGAGTCCAAGTCCAGAATCATATATAGCATTCATATGAAAAGTGGTAAAACATGAAAATATGTTAATATAATAATTTCACGGACACATGGGAGTATTATTATCCATACTCATATCCTGTGTAGCTCTCGCTCCTCTGAGATCAACTATTCGTAGTTTATATAGAAAAAAACTACACAATTTTGAGTTTTGTGATTGATCCCGCCTCCTCAAATCAAAAAATTGTGATTCGGGTTCATTTGGGAAACGTAAATGATTGAATTGCATTGCTACTATTGGTAGCAATTAGGACATGAACAAAATGCATTTCATTCAACGGTGAGTACGAAATAAAGTACCACCCGGGTACTTGGTGTAACCCACTTCGGTACTCATATAAATACAAAAAGTCCGTCAAAATAATTTTTTCATTTTATATATCACAAAAAAATGGTGAACACATAAGTTGTAGAATTTCATTCGATCTCTTCGATGGTCCATTCATACAGAATGTCTTCTCAAATGATAATAAGAATAATTCGCATTCGAGTCAAACTTGCGAAGGAACAGAGGGAAAGAGATTAGGATTCATGATGATCCTAACATCGAGCTGTGATTTCCTCACCAACTCTTGAACTGTTCTTTGCATCATACAATAAGTGAAACCGTGCACTTTGTGTGATCTTGAGTGAGACATTGAAAGGTTTAGATAAAGCCATAGAGGGTTTTATTGAACGGCTAAAGACCAAATTCTTCCTTATCCTCGATGTCTTCTTTTCATTCGTCATTCGAATCGAAGTGCAATATGAATGAATTGAGCAAGTCCGACCAAAATGATGGATTTGTTCATTTGCAGATGGAATATTATAGACATTTTCAATCATGATTTGAAAAAATGAACAGCGAATATTGGAGAAACTAATCAGAAACCAACTACTGAGTTATTAATATCGAATATTTTATTTTTCATCCACTTTGTTAACTACCACAAAAAAATTATGAATAATTGTTTCAAATTCATTTGATTTCATTCAGTTTCGGTGCTGATTTCAAGAATGGCGTTATTTCTTCACGTTCAGAATAAAGAATCAAAATCTTCCATTCATGGTTACTTCAATTTCACCACTAGTTCTCTGCATGAGAGATAAATGATAGTTCAGATGGAAATAGTCACTCATTACTCATTACAATGATTACCGATTACAATGATCTCACTAGTTTTGATTCACTTTCTGTAATTTACTTTCTGGAGTTTCAATTTTTTTTTACATTGATGCATGAAATCTGAAAGGATTCTTTCAACGCAGAAAATATATTTCCGAATACATCACTTTCAGGACAAGTGAAAGCTCTCGACAGAGATGAGGGTAACCATGCCAAAGTATTCTACTACATTCTGTCTGGCAATACCGATGATGCTTTCTATATCGACCGAACCGATGGCGGAATCTTTGCGAACAAATCTTTCGACAGAGAGAACAAAGAAGAATACGACTTGCTCGTTATCGCCAATAACGATCCCAACTTCATAGTTTCCTCAGATGACTTACAACTCGACGAGAACGACAGGAGCATCGCCAAAGTTAAAGTAACAGTCAGAGACCTCAACGACAATCCGCCGATTTTCGAGCACCAGATTTATTATGCTGCAGTTAACGCAATGGCAAATATTAACGATTTCGTAGCCAACGTGACGGCAGTTGATCCGGACTTGGGTTTGAATGGGTCGTTGACATATTATATCAAAGCGACAAATCTGTACAAGTTCAATTCGAATCGGAGCTCAGGCTCTATCATTCCTTCGCCATTTAACATCAGTGATAAGGGAGAAATTTGTACAGCAACTTACCTGGCCGAAAATAATCAACACAGATTCGTTATTGACGTGATCGCCAGAGAGAATGCGTATCCAGAACGTGAAGCTTACGCCAAAATCCATGTGAGTTAATTTTCATTATGAGATTAGCAATTCATTCTCATCTCACTGTATCAACTGAAAATCACTCAATTATTGAGAGAATTCCTATTTTGGCAACTTCGTTGCTATCCATAGTGAATAGATTTAATGGGTGAAGAAATTCCAATGTGAAGTCATTCTAGATTTGTATATCAAATCCAACTGAATTTTGTCATCAAATTTCTGAGTAGGAATCATTCGAAACGCTTTCAAGGAATGACTTATGTTTTACATATCCGACAAGTATCATTAGCATCCTTAAGTATTCCATCATGTGGAGAATCCAAATTTTGAGAGACATCGAAATGATATTTGTTAGGTAGCAATTAAGTATCATGAAATATGTGATATGCTTATGAATATTTGATGATGCAATTTTAAATATTGCCGATTGAATGGTTCAAACAGTTTTTTCCATCACCTGAAAATAGAACATATACGTGAATACTTCTTGAGGCGAAAAGTTGCAGTCTTTGAAATGAATCTTGAAACAACAAGCACAAGACAAAACAAAACCAAATTCACTCGAATATCTACCAACCAAATTTCATTCAAATGTCTCCATAAACTCATACATATGTTGATACATGTATTTCATTATATTCCATACTCAAACATGATTTTCCATATCTGCCCTCTGAGATATATTGAAAAAGGAGCAAGGACTTTTCAGTACCTTATGAGTATGATAGAAAACTGTGGCAGTTCAACTTCGTTCATATTCTCAACCACAATCTGAGGAATATTCAAAACAATTCAATATATCCCTTGGACCTGATATCATTTTTATTTTTGATTCGATGAATTCGTCCAATTGTCTATATATCATTCAAGGTATGGATTTTCGAACCCGAACAACTTATAAGAGTCATCCTATCCAGACCAAGAGAAGAAGTGATAAAAGAAAGAGAAGAAATCATTGCTGAATTGAGTAATGCTACTCAAAGTTTGGTTATAATTGATGAAATAAGATATCATACAGATGATAACGGAGTGAAGAATGAAGATTGGTAAGTTCATATGAGGTTAATGATATTCATCTCCATGATACCTGAGCTACAGCGTGGTCAGTAAGGTCATGGTCACCTTATACTCAGTCACGTTTTGAGTGAATTTCTGTAACATCCACACTACCTTTCATGGAAAATTGCGAAAATCTGCCGAAATCATCATTCAATAACCATCAAAATGTTTGGTTGAGAATCAGTCAATATGAATAGGTAATGGTCAATGAGAAAAAGTGACACAGTTCTTCAAGTAAGAGCTTTTTAAATGTTGAATATATACGAAGGAGCATGTGGAAAATATAACCAATAGATGTGATCTATCGTTAAGAGCAGTGATGATGAAAAGGAAAGCTAAATCATATATGATGATCATCAAACGGAACATCACTTCCATCATAAACATCATATCATCATCATCATCAGCAGCACTATCATTCACAGTATATCATTTTGAATATTGGAGAGAACCGCAGTTCATTCATGTTGAGAAACTCTGAGGCATCAGAAACTATTCATGAAATCGCAATGAAAAGATTCCCATACGTGAAGATACATACCTGTTATAGCGGAACACGTTTTTAAAGATTTTATTTATAGGACTGACCTGTACATCCTTGTCGTCGATGCAAGATCGCAAATAATTCAAACGGTGCCTGAAGTTTTGAAGACGATCGATTCGAAATACGATTTCCTCAAGGATTATTATGCCGGATTTGCCATTGAGAACGTCCTACCTGCTTTCGTGACAGAAAAAGCTGATACATTTGATCCCGCTTTGGTCGCTCTAATAGCTCTTCTCATAGTACTCATTGTGGGGATTATTACGTTCATTGTTGCCTGCTGTTGCCTCAGACACTGGATAATATCCCCAACAGATCTCAAGAAGAAAGACGCACTGATCAAAAAGGCTATAATTGATGATTTGAATACAACCGAGAATCCTCTATGGATAGAACAGTGAGTATCAATTTAACCATCCTAATTGATGCTTAAAGAAAGGTACAGATATTGAACCTGGGTAGCTATTTGTATAGTCTCGATCATGTTCGATAAATCAGTACCGCTTAAATCAAAGTTCAGTCAGTATAATACTCGTGTTGAATATAAAGCTGATTGCTGATGTCGATATTCACCAGAAATCAGACTTCGAATTGTATATGTGCTGAGTCAACTGAACTTTTCCGCCTTTGTCTGTTTCATCTGGAAGTTGACGGTATCAAATCTGATTTTTTTTTTTTTAGGAAATTGAAAATATATGAAGAACAGGAACTCACGATGCAAGTGTTCAATGAGCCAGATCAAAACGTTAATGCTAGGAGAGATAGCGATGACTACGTGACGGTATGATATAGATTTTTATGATTGGATCATTCCTGCATGCCATAGTGAGATGTTTCATTGTCCGAAATTCGAAACAACAAACTTTCGATATAGACAATAGTAAAACTATCTACAGGCTGTCTCATGGTGGATGTTATCGATAAATTTTAGAATTTCATAAATATAAAAGATCTATCTAGTACTGAGAAAATGTATCTGATAAATCAATCGATAATTGATGATAACAATCTTTATTGATTCTAATTCATTTTCGCATTGCAGGATAATACTTATGCAACGATACAACACCCCAACAGAAGAGGTTCGTCACATTTGGCATCCATGTCTTTAGCAGATGATCTGGCTGACTATGCGACACTGTCAGGTGTGCCATATCATAAAAATGAGAGTAACAATAGCTCTCTCAGAGGAGAACCTAAAGTAAGTATCATTGCAATCATAGGTGAGTGGGTTTATCAGATAGAAGAGAGTGGATTATATTGAATTCGAGTTGAACCATGCTACACCGTCGCTGGAGTGCATTTAGTGTCAATGCACCACGTTTCGGTCTATGGAAGATATTCTGTCGCCCAGTAGAGTTCATCACTCGTCATTATCGATTTGTATCACTTTATTTTTCCATTTTTTCAGGTTTTTATGAAGTCATCCTGAAATGTGGTGCGTTGATCCCAATCAACCTGTGGAGGGAATTTCAATTGAAGAAGTATAAATAGGCTTGGAACTTGCTATTTTTTTTTGGTACACAAGATAACCGACTTAGTTCCTACTAATACAATACATATACACCATATGAAGACTACATATTCCAGGAACAAGAGAGACTATACGTACAATTTCTGATTGAATTTCAAAATATCAGTGAAGATTTTTTTCTTTTCCATCATATTGTTACTTGTATCATGAGTCGAAGAAATAGTACAGAAATTAACGTTCCTCTTGAGAAGAGGTGTGCCACCATACTTTTTTATAGAACGAGACGATTTTTTCCAACTCATTATGAAATATTAACAGTTACTCCTGCAACAGAAAGAAAACTTTGGCGCCTGGAAGAAGAAATGTTAGAAATATACCATGAACTTGTTTCAACTACCGTCATATCCAACAATTCAATCTAATCTTGATAAAAACAAAACTAAACATAGTATTTCACGAAATCATGCTTGTAATCACCAAAGTGATATTCTACATATAAGTTCTCTGCGTCATCTAGTAGGAACTGACTCCACAATACATAAATGAAAAATATCAATCGTTCAAGAATCGGAACCGATACGTTCCACAAAAATGAACTGATTGGAAAATCTACGTTCAATTATTTGACCGTGCTTCGTCCGTGGTATCTGCATGGAACTGGCCATTCCATTGTACCCGAATAACTGTAGAGAATAAATGTAGAGAATAACTTATCGTAAATTATGAAAATGAATGATAACTCACCTCAGCGATACCTATGAAATCTCTGACAATTTGATTCCTATTTTGTAGTATTATGAAGCTGCCATGGGTTTCCAAGGTTCGACTTTCCAAGTGCCAGATAGACTGAGTCATCCGAACGAATTTAACCCATATGGTGCAAAATTTGAAGGTTCGGAACTGATCATCAATCATGAAGGACAACCCGAATACGTTGCAGAACTGATTTAGAGTATGGTACCTAACATCTAGTTTCAAGTATCAACAAATTGACAATATCACTCGACAAGTGCTGTTGATTTTTTTCATTTGAATCGAATTATTGTTTGGAAAGAGCTATAGGTAGATGATAAGGTTTATGTTAACTTTCTGTTATAATTCGAGAGGATTATGGAACTGGTATTCTCATGCCATTATAGAATGATTCGTGAGAATATGTAAGGTGGAGGCTAGTAGGCACCAATACATACTTGGGGACTACGTGTTCTCAGGTAGACGATACAAAAAGGTGTGACAAAAAACTCATCTTTCTTCTTCAAGAATAGGAAATTAGTAAGAATAATTTGTCTCAAATCACCTGGCGAGTAATGATGATTCTCAAAAAATATGTGATCATTCTAAAGAATGTTTCATGTTTCTCGGAAACTGAGCATTTTGGCCATGTGTCAGTTACTTCACTCTTCATCACTTGATTCTTGTGTGCCTACGAGTGTGTCCCATATAGATTCTCATTCAACAGCGAATATCACTATTGATGGTGTCGATCAGTTTTATATTCATCGCATTTTTTCTGTATTGTATTTATTCAATTTTTTCGAATTGCCATATCATATTTCATGATTAATATAGATATTTATTTATAGATTTTCTCAGATAAGGCAAGAAGACATTATAAATATTGTATACATTTGTACATATGAATTAAAATATCTTTAGATATACCTAACGTTGCTTTTTTCACTACGTGTATGCCGCGGTTTTCCTGTAAGCTACATAGCCTGTAAGCAACGTAAGCCAACCTAAATGAAATAATGCACAATTGTATTTGATACAGATTCATTAGGTTGACTAACATATTATGCTTATAAAAATGTCATACTATATTTCGCCACTCAGGGTATCTCATTTTTTGGAGAAATGATGTGCAAGTTCTTGATGATGAAAAAGAAAAGTCTGTCAGTGACTGAGAAAAATATACTGGCTAGTACCCAGTCATCTATCGTGCAACATCGAAAAATAATGTTACACCAACTGTTACACTCAGACTCAGCATTGATATTTCATACCGACATCGGAATACAATTATCCGAATGTTCATCTGTCAATTGCGATATTTGTTTCTAATTAACTTCATGTTGGAAATAGAGGGTTTACTTAAATATGTTGATCTGAATAACGATTTCAACTCCAAGGCAACTCGACATGAGACTGGACATTTTCACAATGATCCAAGTCAATTCTCTATTGTGAATACAACAAAAGGTGTCACTGACGAATAGAGGATTTTTCTTATAGGTATCTGATGTTTGAATTTCGAGCGCAGTGACAGCAGTGGATCAGATCATAAATGCACCGTTGCTACAAATATATTGTGATAATTATTCTGATTTCCATTTATATTTTTATGGAAAATGAGAGAAAATCGTTGGAAAGCGAGAAAAATTAATTCACCCCCTCTTCGATGAACCAACAAACGGAAAATATTTGATGTTGGAATTTGTAATAGTGAATCAAGTAATTCATTCAATAAATCGTGACATGATCTTACAATATACAATATGTTCGTATAGGAAATGTTTCATACAATTGAGGAATGTATGAAATATGTATAAACATACATAGAAATAGAATTACGGGTGCATGAAATGTAGAGGTATTTCATTCGAGAAATTGATTGAACCGCGTGTCCTTTTGAATCGATAGTCTATGAGAGGTTGAATTCACGAAGATTTGATGAATCCAAGTATATTGAATGGCCGTCATCCAATGATCTTGTTCGAACCATTTTCTTTATATTACCAGAACGGGCGTCAAAGAGACACGAACGTTAAATGAAATTGATCGTATCTGCTCAAACACTCATTGTTCATATGGTTCGAAAGGGAAAAAGAGCAGTGGTTCTGTGAATTAATACAGGATGTTTCATTGAAGAAAATATGTCTGGGTTATTCTTCATTCCTTAGACACCTAGTATATGTGGAAGTGATTTTTGAAATATTCGAAATGTTCTCATTCATTCAAGTGCAACGGAAATAATTGAAAAGTAAAATTACGTGGATTGATGTGACATGAATGAATATATTCCATATATTTTCCTTGACATTTTCATTCGTTACTTTTCCAACCTAGGAGTAACAATAAATCATTATTTCTTGAAATATTATAGCACTTTAGTTAAAGAATATTATCAGTCGAACCAGACCAGTTTTTAATATTAAGATGAAATGGTGGTTAAGAGTTGTTATCAGTGCCATTTGAATTGGCAATTGCATTCCTGGCTGTTGCCTTCGCTTCTTGTACTTTGATCTTAGGAATAGCCAATACCGATTTCGAAGGGTTTTCTTCTGCTAGGTTCTCTTGCAATTGTTCCTGTAAAATAAAGATTCATATATAAATTGAATTAGATTATTCAGTCACTGTAAGCTTCGTTCATCGAAGTGCTTTTTGCGCCACAACACTAAATTTTGAAATGTGAATTATCTAAAGCACTCCCTAATTATGAACTTGTGCGATTATATCTTCAAGTTCGCATAATATTCGACTCACTCGATGGTATAGAGGAAACTATTGAATCCCAATGGATCACAGAATAGGTTGCCTCTAAAAGACACACATGCACTTTTTCTCATGGATTATTAGATTCCAAATGATGGAAATGATAATGGACGAACTGAAAATATTGAAAGAAACAAACCATATCTGATTGGGCACGTGATTGCTGATCATACAAGAGATCTAAATCACCCGAACACCTCAGAAGCTAACAGAACCAAAGAGTAGTGAATCTCTACTCACCAAGTAATCACTAATATGCATATTGACCTCCTTTAGTGCTACGGCTAAATGTCTTCCTTGGATTCTGAGAACGTTGGCAATTTTCCTCTGAACATCTTCCATGTGAATTGTCTATGGGAAAAATTTAAAGCAAATTGAGTAGTCACATGAGTGAAAATATACAGTAGATATTTTCGAATTCGAGTGTTCACGAGGGCATGATCATGCTTTGGTTCTGTTAGCAGGAAGATGAAATAACCATAGATATGAAATCTTCGGTAATCAAATCACGAATAATGAAGTCGTTGTAACATAACTAGCTACCAATTGCTGTAATCACTGCTATAACGTTATATTTCATGACTTGTTCACTACATCATGAATGCATTGAATAAATCTCATTTCAATAGGTTGAAACAGCCGTTATAATTTTATAATGATCCAGTTATGTCCTGTCAACGGCGAGAGGTTGTTTTATGTACCTAATTCAGATGATTTCGATCATATCTATCACTTTTATAACTGTGAATATCTATCCGAATCTGAAGATCTACAGGGTGTATTATGATAATATATCATTGCTACAAATACCAGGTCAGTATTGCCGACTGAACGGTCGAGATCAACGACAACAAGTGATTATCCTATCTTATAAAATAGAGATGATTTTGAAAATATCAATTTCATCTAGCGAAATTGTTTTTTGTTCCTCGATAACGGTCTCATACACAAAAAAAAACTACAAGAGAACAAAAAGATTCTAAAAGAAACGCGGTAAAAATATCTCCTAATTATCTTAGCCGTATCGTGATCAACGCATTCTAATTTCCAAATTCAAAATATCTCAATAACTGCAAGACCTATAGAGACAAAAATCACTTTCCGGAAATTGCTAGGCTACATTTGATTTCTTTGGAAGTTTGTTGAATTCGTTAAAACACTTGAAAAACAATGCATCCATTACGTTTTGCCTGTTTGTTTATATGTTTGTATCACTTCTTGTATTGTGTATTGATGTATCTCAGAATTGGAAGTGATGTTCTTTCGGAAATAGGAGGGCAATATCAAGATCATTCAGTTTTTCATATATGAATATTATGGTGAAATAAATTAGTCTTTGTCTCACAGGACAATTGAACATTGTATCAATAGGAGCATATCGATTTGACTTTAGGATTATTCTCATACCTCGGTTTTGTAGTTTTCGTAGTTGAGACAGGTTGAATAGGTATGACACTGAAGAGCAATAATCGAAGTGAGTTAGGATAATTATTGTATATAGGTACAGTAATTTTCGTTTCCATTGATAAGAAAGAGATTCTGGACAAGAAATATAACTTTTTGGTTCATTTTTTTGTGAAGATAATGGTTTTCGAACGTTGTTGTCCAGTTGGAATCCTAGATATCAATATTATTCACGATTCCAATTTCTACATTATCAACTGAGAATTCCAATATACATTATATAGTAACTATAATAGTTATATTCTGTTAGTATTGACATGACTCCATCCTAATATGGAATATATCATAATATAATATGGACTATAATACAATATCAATATAGCTCCTCTCGTTGGTACATGACATTCAGGAACACTCAATCTGTAATCATCCTCAGTAATCGAGATGGAACAAATCCGAGTATTTGAGAAGAAGAAAATATGTTGATTATATTAGAAATAATAAATAGGAATCGTCGTATTTCGATTATGACAACGTCATCTGAGGTTAAGCTGGAAAGCATTGGGTCCAGCTTCTCGATATGTTTGTATCTTCATATCAAGTGAGAGCTTATTATTATCGATAACGTCAGTAGTATCAGTAATAGTAGTAGTAGTAGTAGTAGTAGTAGTAGTAGTAGTAGTAAGATGTCCACAGATCACTGTTCATTTAAATCTGTATGTACATGTAGACTAATTCTTCGAATCATGCATACGAACATCATCATTTGTGTCATTATTATCTTGTAGACACGAAGTTGCAATAATGAAATGATATTTACTGTCGAATATGTCTCCAATTGAGTCATAAAAACACGATATTTACAGTTTGTATATACACGCGACGTTTTCGAATGCTATGGGTTCATCATGTGAGTTGTAAGACAATTCACTTTGCATGACTGATGACGAAATGTATGTGTTGTACGTTTCAATAATTCAGTCAGTTTCGAGTAATTTTCTTATGAATATCAATGAAATTGATAACACACATGAAATGTCGATACATATCTCACTGTTTGAAAAAAAAATAGCCGACATGAAAGGAAACATGCATTCGAGTGGGAACAATAATTATGTTATATCCATGAGATGAATTATTTTGATTTCACCAAACAGACATGATTGACCGCAACAATAAAATTACTAGTCGAAAATGTAAGACCGAATCGAAGAACTATACTTGAACCAATACTCATGATAATATAGAACCAATATTCATGATATAGCATGATGACATAATAACTCTACTGAAGTTACGACAACGTCCGTCCGATATGAGAACAAACTATGAACAAACGGTGAAGCGAGCAGAAAATAACAAATGTGTCAGTCTCATAAGAAGGATATAGTATTCAGGTTCTCCATTCGTCTGACTGACGTATGGATGCAAAATGTCACAATCTTAGGTAAATCAATAAATGAATTCTATCTGAGTGTGGCGCAGTGGCATATGGAAATAACATTGGCTATATCCTCATAGTCTTCCGAGCTACCATCATTAAAGTAAGTATCGTTGAATTTTTCATGACAAACTCCAATCTGTAGTGGAAAGTACGAAGGTGCTGAAATGCCACACTCTCTTTTTTTCTGAATCCTGACTTTAATCTCGGGATCCCGACTTTAATCTCGGGATCCTGGCTTCAATCTCGGGATCCCGACTTTAATCTCAGGATCCTGACTTCAATCTCAGGCTCCTGACTTTAATCTCGGGATCCTGACTTCAATCTCAGGTTCCCGACTTCAATCTCGGGGTCCCGACTTTAATTGAAGTCAGGATCCTGAGATTGAAGTCGGGATTTAGAAAAAAAGAGAGTGTGGCCCTTCAGCGCCTTCGTAGGAAAGAAATATATGGTAATCAATTTGAAGAAATCAAGAAGCTTCAAATGAAGGTGTTGAGGCAAATATTACCCTGAATTCAATTATAACAGAATGTAAAATGTCGTCTTCTGTATTTCTTTCCAATCTTGACGCCGTTAATTCATGATGGCAACCCTGACTGAAGAACCGGTGACTGATTCAACCCAATGAATCCACAATCATCAGAAGAACATTAACCTAGCTCTTATTCAGGGACTTCAAGTGTTACATTTGGAATATGATATTATTCCATACCTTTACTGTAGAATCCACCATGTGCAAGATTGTTGAAGCAATTGAATTCACCGTAATAGTCAACCTTTTTGGGACTTTACTCAGTACTGCACTGGTGTAGTTGATTAGGTGTACCATTCTCCTTGCGGATTCTCTCGTCATTAAAACTATCAGCTGTTCTACATTTTCTGGCCTTGCTTGATTTTCTGGTTCATCTTTACTGAGGCTGAGCCACAATTCTTTCCCTTTTTGAAAAGCCAGCACTGGATCGGTAGCCACCTAATATCAGCAACGATTGATAAATGCATCAATAGTACACCAACATTAAACATTATACAATATTACTGCATCGATTTGTTCGTCATTTTTGGGTCAAATTCTGAGCTTTTTCATTTCGATCATAATCTGGTATTGATTATATGAAAATTCTTATTGAACTTTATGTTAAACAGGATGTTACGAAATAATAACGTGTTTTTGTATAGGATTTCCAAGCCTCATATTTTCTCCACATGGCATGATGAATCACTGTCAAATAACTGTCATATTCAGTTCAATTTTTGTTCGCATTTGAATTTTAAATTCAAATCAGCAGAGGTAACGCCATCTAGTTTCGATCTTGGGTAGCCCTAATGAGATAATAAAATACGTCATAATCAAGTAGGCAGGAGTCCACAATTTCTTCTAGTTTCGAGACACGTGATACGTGATTATGTTGTTCACTTCTCCCACAGAGTATTCAGAATATCAGGATAAAATAAGAGTTTCTCTTCCATTTTGTATGAAATGATATGAATTCGCATACTACTGGTCCGAAAAATGACTTGAAAGTTACTTCAGATTGAATTTTGAATGAAAATTGTGTGTCTGTTTTTCTTAAAGACTGTATTCCGACTGCCTTGTTGATGTTAACTGGAACTCACCAGTTCAGCAACGTATATGAGGACGTGAACTGCTTCTGCACTTTGCTGTTTCAATGCTTCGACTTCTGCGATAGTACGTTGAGTCAATCTCCTTTTGAGTTTGCGGGAGAATCTGTCTACATGATGTATTGTATGGATAGCTTTACCGGTCGGTCCATCGATAGCTTTGTCAACTTCTGGAAATTGATATGATTTTTATATGAAACCGAAAGATATTATTGAGTGGTAGAAAATATACAAGATTTCTCCGAATATAATTAGTATTCAGTAGTCTATCGCATGTTGCTATTCCTAGAGTACTTGATTAAATTCGAGAATACCGTTCACCTTCTCGATATTGAATGAAATGGTTAAAATAAACATCCTCCCCATGAAACATATGATTCTTCATTGTGATTTAATTATTTCTAAATGTCTTCTACTCACCATCAACTGATTGTTCATCATCAGCAGGCAAGTATTTGTCTACATATTTCTCAGCGACATCCAATGCTCCATCGAGTGTATCAGCAGCATAGGTGGTGTATTTACTAGCCAGTACGGTGTTACCAATTTGCTTCATTGAATCTGCTCTCTTGAGTACAGGTTCAGCTATCTTTGTTCCCACATCAGTGACATACTGTTTGGTGTTAGAATATATCTGGAAATGGGAGAAATAATGCACAAAATGGAACGAATTGAATGAAATTCTGATTATTCATACAGAACTTTCGGTATCATATCTAAAGACTTTCCAACCTATTGAGCTTGAACATAAGTGAATCGAATCTCCACTTCTTCTGGTGTGGGTATCAAATAAACGTATATATAGTTTAAAGAAGTTACTCTCCTAGGTTGATGTTTGGACGGTTTGGAATGGTATTCCAGGAACGACATTTTCACAGCGCAAAAAAAATATAATTATTTCAAAATGAGACCTGGGTGCCATTTTGAAAGATTTAATTAATTGGAATGGGGGCAAATGAAACTTTATTCAGACCATCGTTCAATTCTCTATATGATACCGTGGTATCATATGGTATTCCAGGATTTACATTTGTACAGCTCAAGAAATTATGAATATTTCAAAATGAGACCTGTGCGCCATTTGGGAAGATTTGATCAATTGAAACGGGGGGCATAGTGAAACTTCATTAAGAACATCGTTCAATTCTCTATATGATACCAGAATTTCAGAAGGAAATATTCATCCTAAACAAAATGGCCGCTGTTAATGTCGAATCTTAATAGCAGAATCCTCTCGACTAGATTGCTATTGACAGCTGGTGAACGCAATCTTGAAAAAAACTGTGGAGTCCATATTCCGATTGGACTTGGCCAGCTGATCAGTTTGTATTCCCATGCTCTAATCCATTCGTGAAGACTCACAAACCTATGTGGTATCTCGAATTCAATGATTCGAATTCAACATTTGAAAAAATTAGACTGTTTATTGATAGCATTTTGAGATACTGTTGTGAAAAGTCAAGATATTATATTTATATGTGCATATCACCTATAAGTATCAAACAAATTCAAGTAGTTTCTCATTCTTCATATCATTATAAAAACGATAATGAGTTATTGTCAGATTCATATGAATATTGATGGTGTTACGTTGTTGTTCACCCTTGACTCCTACTGAATAGTAAATGGCATATACTTTCCACACGAATCGTCGTTGAGTAGTCCAAAAATGTTTGTCACTCGCATGAAATATGAACTTTGCCGATAAAAAAATGATGAATATCCCAGAACTAAGATCAATCAGATGTAGCTTCTCAAATGAGCGCATTCATTCACTTGCGAGGTTGCCTGTTCACATTCGTCTATTCTGTGAACAGGACGTAGGTACAAGCCGCAGTTCTGCAATGTCACAATAGCAATAATTGCGTCGCTATTGAAATCAATAAGTTTCTTCGGATAACAGCTCTGAAATCAAATTTGGAGTTGGAATTATGTCTGCCCTGAACTATTTCATTCCAAATATGATAGTTCGAAAATTGAATATCAAGGCGTAGGAAAAGCATACACGGAAAGATGATTCATAATTCGTAAAAAATGAGATCCATTCCGTGCTCGTTATACAATATACTAGTTTCTACGATTATAAAATATGACTATTCCTCACCTGCTCTGGATTAGTGAATGCATTACACATGAATTCTTATTCATCACTAGTTCTCATGTCAACCATTGAGAAATAGGCTCATATCGCAATTGGTACAGAATAGAAAAGAATCGAAAATTGACAGAGAATGTTCTGTCACTTGACTGGAATATAAACAACGCATATGAAACAAGGAGGAATTCCCGAATAATAGCCATGATTCTTCTCTTTCACTTGGAATAGGACAGGTTTATGAACGATTCTGTCTATTGGTTATGGATGATTCGAAATTTATCTATATATACCATCGAATTTTCCATATCGTATATTGTATTGGATTATCTATGGAAATCGATACTGATCATTTATCGATGTATATCGAACTTCGTATGGGGTTCAGAACCATTTTGACGAAGAATAAAATCAGAAAATGACAGTCAGTATCAAATGAAACCTAGTGGAATAATTTCATATATGATACCGATTATAATCAATAACCTCAAATTCGTATTCAAATTCGAATGTATATCGATGAATATCGATGTATTTCTAATTATAGATATTTCAGAAACCTGTGGAAATGGTTATGTATTCTGAAATGATCATCAGTTGTAAAGAAACTGATGTTCACTTACAATCGTAACTGCTCCCTGATTCTTCATCTATATGAGAGTTTCCACTAAAAAAAAAACAGTTGATACAATGACATGAAATTATATCCCCATCTATTCTCGATTATCATGGATGCGCATAAAAATAACTTGGAAACTTTGATATTCTCGTAACCATATCGAAAAATCTCTCGAGCTAGAATATCATTTGTGCACTTACCATTTCTGGTGGTAAATTGATAGACGGCACAGCTTGTTCCACAATATCGAGACCTCTGCAAACGACATTGTCCAATGAAGTTATCGGCCCTTCTAAGAGAATCATAGCAGGCGAAGCCACTTCCAGGAAAGAATGAACTGATAACTCGGCAGCATCAAAAGTCCAGTGTACAAAGGCATTGCTATCCTGAGAATCAATACTTATCATTATGGACACAGGTATCCTGGTTTCTGATTCACTTCTGAATCTGATGAATCATCATTCGAATCTTTACTTCTCACAAGTATACAAGTGTAACTCACTTTCTTGCTGATCTACTACTAATCAACATTTGTGAGCCTTGAATATGGAATTTCATAAGAGAGGACTTGAAGTTTTGAGTAACTGATGATCCGTAACTTGAAAATCAGATCATAGTTCGAGTACAACTTACTATGTTCAGCATGCAATTGATGATTCAACTTTTGTACGTGAAATCTTATGTAACTGGAAATCAGTAAGTAACTGAGTAACTGAAAACCAGTCACGTGAAGATGACTTGAGTAGGTATTTGTTTAGTTAATGATTTTTACATATCACAGACATACAAGTGTGGTTCTTCAGTATATTCTTCTTCTTCAATCACAGATGTCTCCTGTGGCATTCAAGAAAATGTGAGTTCTGCCAAAAATGTAATTCTATAATATATTCATGAGAGTGTTCGTGGTAGAAAGAAGGAGTTCCTTACAAATTTGTTTGATGGTTCTATTAGAAAGGGGGTGCAGGAAGATGAAATTATATAAGACCCCAATCCTATCGTTAGTTGATAGATTCAAACTATAGTTGTGATATATCGTTGGGAATGAACTTGTATGCAGACTCCTAATCACTCAAATTAAAGCAATTCACTTTTTATTTGAAATCTTCATAAAAGAAGCACTTGCATTACTGTCCATAACTGACTGTATCTTCGAACGATTGAAGATCTATATAAAAATTGAATTCATTTTTTTTCTTCAAATTATCGGTTGAATGAGGAGAGGAATCTTCTGAAGGGTTCAACTCAAACAATGACTGCCTTCACGGACTCTCCTCTAGTTCTAGTTCCTTCAGTTCTTCTTACTCAACAATCAATAGGTGAGTTTGTATTTGTCAAAGTTGCTTATTCTGATATAAACATATACAGAAACAGTGAGTAATTCAACAATTCAATCATGATGAAAGTTTTCAGCTTCCATGAGACATGATAAATCAGTCCTAAAATGTCCTCTCCACATTCGTTTGATATTGTGTTGATGAGATTTTTCATCATATCACCTTCAGCTTCTTGTAAACATTTCCTGCATAACTCCAACCAGATTCGACAACTGGAAAATTCGTTATTCTGGTGAATGACTCCAGTTCGTTTATCGCTAGCATTTTTTTCTTTGACTGGGGCACTGAAATAACAAAACATACATCATTGATACATAAATTCTCTCAAATATCGTGATAATTGATATCGAAACCATCAAAACAATCAGGTATGCGTATATTTCGACGAATTGATCATTGGACTAAGAAATGAACTTCTCTCGATTATTTTGCATGACATTGAAGTGCTTAGTGCTAGTGCAAGGTATAGTCAATTGCATGACTCGAGTAAAATCTGACGACAGCAGAGTAGTATTTGTATCACAATTGTATTTTTTTCTGTGGGAGTTTCTTGATCTCGTTCCCAGTAGAAGATCATCATCATCAAGTTGCCATTCTCATTACCTTCAGTGGAAATAAGAAAGAAAATTATTTTGTATGTATGTGAAGTCGCGAGTTATAGAGAAAACATTGTTTCCATGAGGATTCCAGGTCAACTGACTTCCTTTTACATTAGGAATACCTGAGATTTCGTCAACTGAGTGAGATATAACATCGGTTGAGCTGTGGTGAAATTTAAGATTTGAGAAAGGAACACTGAAAATTTCAATGAAAAATGTGAATCTGTTCTTGAGAAGATCAATCGAAATTGATAACTGACCATGATTGCAATATTATCTCCTCTAGACTCTGGTACACTCTGATGTATTCTTATTCCAGACGAAACATAGATCTAAATAATTGTGTAGTATACATGAGGGATTATGTAATCAATATTGAATTTCTTCTTTCCTCATCCTCATCCTCAGTTTCGACTCCTATATTATCTCTTATGATTTACGAGATCCCGTCACCAAGGTGGCGTTAACAACATTCATCTGCAAGGATCAATGGTGTCTTCAAAACTATTATCTCAATGATCAACTAGAAATAGGCACTTGAAAACATGAGCAACAGCTACCCCCTTCAAAGGTCCATATCTCCCTTCATCAATTTTTATCGAAAAATAAATGAAAAGATTCCTATATTTTCGATTTACCATAATAATCAGATGACAGAGATAGGATGTCATAGGGCATCTGATTACACACGCAAAATGGAACTAATATCTTTTTGCTCATCCAATTTCTTCATTCTTCAAATCATATATTCCTGTATAACATGTCCCGGAATCAACTATAATCATAATGAATATGGTGATGTGATGGAGTTGAGTATATTTTATATATATTTTATATGTATCATTGACTTGACGTCATACCTACACTCTTCATTTTCGTATCAAACAATGCTTTTTTCTGATCATCTCAATTTATATACATCTATGTACTAAGTATTTATATTTCATACATCCACGTTCAGAGTCCGCCTTCGTGGAATTTTTTTGCTGTTGTTTCAAGTGTATATTTACTGTTATCATTGTCATGTGAAATCAACTCATATCCTCAATATTATTATGAATATTATTATTTTTATATGTGCACAGAACGAGATCACACCGCACTATGGTGGAGTTGAACTAATAACTATATTCAAATAATATAGGTATATATTACAAGAAACATACATGAACTTTCAGTCTGCACACTACAATCAACAAAAATTCTTGGAGGTATTTCAGTACTTGTTGTCGAAGAAGAATCATTTTCGGTTTCTGAGGTTTTCTTGATAGTTTTTATCTTACGGTTACGCTTTCTTCTTGCCATTGATTCAACTGAAAAAAAAAATATTAATTTCCATGAACATTTGAATATTTTGATCCACATTACGGAAGTTGAAACGAACTATGGACCATGTTATCTGAACCAATCACATCAACTTGAAATTATTCAAATATTCCCGGAATGATTTTTCCCACATTATTGTGTACGATATTTGATTAATTGAATATCAAACAATTCGGAATCTAAGGTTGCTAAAATCAGGTTCTCTGTAGATATAAATTCAAAAATACTCAAATCTCAAATCAATGATATATAGTATTCACTTCGTACCAGAACCAGTACCAGTACCAGTTTGCTTCGATATGTTGAAGTCACTACAGTAGCTGAACTACCCACAGAAAAAAACAACGTATCAAAAATTCGTCTATTATACACATTCTCAGTGATCATCATAATTATCGGATGGGAGATTTTGCCAACCGAATCAAAGCGAAATGAATGAAAAGTTGTGATGAATCACGTTATTCAGTTATCAGGAGTTGTTGGGATAGAATTCATCATATAGGCAGTGAATAAATCAAGATAAGTAAAGATGAGCAGAAAATCCAAAAAAATATAGGAACTTGAAGATTCAGAATGTTTCTAAGTTTTCTAAAGAGATTCAACGAACTTCAGGTGGAAGATATAACGATCTATCTAACAAAATACATTCACGGTGGATGGCAAATTAGGTGTTTCGAGTAAAGCAGAGAACATATCTCTAAAAATTCGACTCCTTGATATTCCAAATCGAGCAACCTGTATACAATAATATCATTTAGAGAGTGTCTGTGAATTTTCTGAGAACTTTTTCTGTTATTTTCCTTCACCAATGTATCACCGTTTTTGGAAACCCTGTTCATATTTCAATATTGAGGACGTTATAAAATATTATGGACACCTATTGGTATTCATACCAATATAGAAAAAGAATGGATCTCAATCCTCTGGATCGAATGAACATTGCTTGAGGTGGGATTATTTGCGAGAGAAAGAACATAGCCAAGTTGGAAATAAATGTTCCGAAATATTCAACTGCATTCGAGGATCAAGAAGAATCGGATCAACGATTCGAGTATTGAACAAGTATCATTGTGAGAATTGGAGATTGAATATATTATCAAACTAGACTACTCTACTGATGTACCAAAATAACAGTATACATCACTACGGTCATGGGTCGCGAGTTCCAAGAAATCATGCATACACAGATTTTAACTTCAACAATGCAACAATCCAGTGGAATGAGATAAAGCGATGCTACTCCGACAGTGCTTTAGGTCAAGACTCTCGAATATCTGAACCGTCCTCATCTTGTCCAATATAAAATATAATTCTGGGAATGTAATCAGAGAGATCAACTCCAATTGAAGCAAATCATTGCACAGACGATTATTTCATTTGAACTATTGCATAACCCACACTCCCAACGGCTGCTATTGATTATTGAAAGAATCGAATATTGAGCACTCACAAATGAAATCAGAAAATCAATATTTCCATATATCCCATCTACCCAATAATGGAAATATTCATTTCATGATCACATCATTCACTAACATAGAGGTTGAGGTTTGTAAATACTCTATGATCAATACACTGAAAATCGTTATTAAATCGTTATCTATCAAAAACCTTCAACTTACCGTATGAATAATTCAATGACAAACATTTCACTGATGTATTCAGATGCACTTTCGATGAGTAGGTAATAATTCAGTAAATAGGTATGGTTTCCAGTAATTTGTGGTTGATTCTGTTCTGTACTTCGAAGTGGAAGAAACAACAAATCGAGTGATTCACGCACATTTATTGAAAGGATACCCAGATCGACTGTAATCGCAAGAATTGGATGTGTTTATGAATGGTATCCTTATCTTGTTCTAATGATTAATTTCTAATTTCAGCGTCTAGATTTTAGATCATATTCGATTTGTTCCAAGAACCATTCGAATCATTGTTGAATATGGATATTGAAATGTACGATCGCGTTCAACATTTTTTTCTCAGTTTCGTGTTACAACTCCACGTTATCATCAATTTCCGTTACCTATTTAGCAAAGTTTCCATTCAGACTCGCTACAACTCAGCTTGAATTCAAGTGATACAACTAACTATTAGATTTGAAAAAAAACGCATGTCCATCATACTTCTCATGATGAGTAATACATACTTAGCATGAATCAAATAACCATATTATGTGATGTTAGTTAACAGGCAACACAGACTCGGAAGAACTAATTTGTGAAATTATACTACACAAAAACGAAATGATCATCATACCTCATTCCATCAATGATAATAATAATCATCTTTATTTTGAGGGATCCCACAATACAATGTTCAACATAGTAAAAGCTGAGACCGAACAAAATAGTGTCATGAAGAAAATTGTAAGAAACAACTGCTTGAAATAAAAATAAAATACAAAGTATGTGCAAGTACAAATATATCCAAACTAGGCTAACTTTTTAGGTAGTCATCTATTTCATAAGGTTACAACTCCAATAGAAATGTATGTACTGCTTTTTTGAATTTTTTCAAATCAGTTAACTGCTTGATCGAGTTTGGAAGCTTATTATAAAAATTCAGGCATTTATACAATGGTCCTTTCTCAGAGACACTCAGCCGATGCCTTGGATAAGTTTAATCAAGTGATCGTGTTGGGTATATATTTTTCGGTTTATAGTCATCAAACAGTGTTTTGTTTTTGGAAAAAATAGTAGCACTTCTTGTATATATATCGCTATGACAGTAGTGAAAAGTATCGAAAGACTACAAGACTCTCTAAATTTCATTTTAAGCATGGCTCTCAAGGTCCTTTACTGACAAGTAAAAACCTTATATATTTCCCCACTGCTCCCATAAAATATAATTCAAACTTATTTAGTTATAAGTATGACGTAGTCCAAATCATGAAACTGTTAGGTATACTTATTATACTGCGCCATAATTGATCACTGTTCAGTGAATAATTTCGCTTCATTGACAATTAAATTGTAGTTTACAATAATTGTTCAAAATGTTGACCATTTACTCTGGAGAAATTGCATATTGAATTGATCATTGAATCTTATATCATTTGGAATATTCCGGGAATAGATTCTACATGGGTACAACTCGCCATCATCCTTGCTTTTCAGATCTTTTTTGATATATTTGTCGGTATCTTCTCGGGACACCCTGGATATACGTTTATAATATAAGGAATATTGCATCCACAGGAACCCCAACTTCATGAGACAATGGGATGATAGTAATCTTCAGTTCAGTATTCATTGAGAAATTTCTCTTGCATTGAGATTTGACTATTCGAAATCTCGACTGAGAATCATGAATCTCACCTTCGTATTCTACTTTTTGTCTCAAGACACTATCTTGAATCCTCTGATAAATTTAATTCAAAACAATTCACCTAATTTCGTTTTTCGTCGTTCAGTAACTTCAAAAATTCACGTGAGGTTTCGATAGAATAATATTGAAACACTATGATGATACAGTGAATTTCGAATATCCTCATCCATTTACTATCGAATCTTATACCAATTATACCATATCAACGTTTTCCGTTATTCTTTCCTCGTTGATAATCTAGAAAGGGCTTTGACCTATCATAATTGATCAGTTTCACAAATATCGCAGAAAAAAGTTAGTTCGTGGCATAAGTATTTTTTATAACAAAAACTAGTGCATTTAGCTGTTCCTGGAAGAAAGTTGTCTCAGCAGATATCAAGATATTCGAAAACAATAGATTTCAGAATTCTATCATCCAAAGAAACAGGAAACCGACAGCCAACTTCATATTTTGTTATGAATGAAGTTTACTGTCTGTTGTTTTTTTCCTGAATTGCTAGAATGGATCTGTCAACATTTTCAAATATCTCGATAAAAACTAGATTGATAATCTTTCCATTGAATTGGGTAGCTCGAATATCTACGGTTCTGAAACAGTGAGAACAAACCGGTAGAGATATTGAATTTTGAAAATACATGCTTCCTCCGATATCTTGATCTGGTTGTCAATATGGAGAATAATTAATATTATAATTGTGCAGACACAACAATTGGGATTTTTATAGACGAATACAAAATTATGATAGATGATTATACTGAGGCTAGATTGGAGGTCTATTATAATTTGATGATAAGACTGTTGATAATTTGCTAGATATCCGTTGTTGTTATGAACTTTGACCATCGAATTATGGATTACGGTTGATAGAATAAGTCATCAATCAGTCTATATCATATTCCTCATGTCTTGAAATTTCAGCAGTTGTTAATGAGAACATAAAATTCTGGGGTAACTCATTGAACAGATTCATCTAGGTATACATTTCCGAGGACGAAGTCAAAATGTCAAACTCTATTCACATTTCAATTCAATACTATTCGCTATGCAACAATGTATTTGATTTTCATTGCAAAGACGAGCCTCACGATACTAATGTAGAGCAAAGTCGTCAGAGTTTTACTCAAGTCTCATATAATCATGACCTTGATATTCTGAAAGAAATGTACTTGATTCCGAAAAAATATGGTCTCACAGTTATAATATCGCGAGAATGGAACCTCAGAGTTGCCAATACCTAAACGGCTTCGACAGCTAATTTGTGAACATGCAAATACCCACTTTTAGCTGACAACACCCAGTTATATATGTTATTTGAAAGTGCATGTATCAAGCTCAACAATCATCTACAAATATTATCAACAATGTCATATAGGTATTGCGTGAGCTCCAATCCTACAAAATCAATAAGGTACTCCTACAATCACAATGATAATCGATTGATCAAATACGAAGGGAAAAAACACGGAACAGGTTACATAATCGAATTGCGGTTCATTTGGATTTGGCTCCCAGCGATTACGAAGACAATCTAGGTGTTTTTTGGAACACTGACAAAGTCTCTCATTATGCTCACGACTTCCAAACTTCCAAGAAAAATTCCAGTATCCTTCTTCTCTTCCAACATTCCTCGAGCATTATGGGATTCCCTTTCATGTTGTTGAAAGATGAAAAAAAAATCACCAAGCATGTTTCATTTGTAGCCTCACACTTACCTATTCATAGACACAGAAAAATCTCAGCGAATGATGTAGAATATATATACAGGGTGTCCTTAAAAGGTCTTTACAAAAAGCTACCACATATTCTTCAGACCAAAACAATTCGATACAAGCAAACTTACCTCAGTAAAAAGTTGCTTAGTTTGGGCGCTAGACGGCTCTGAAGTTGAAATTTTCAAATCGATTTTGCTTCATAACTTTTGAACGGCTCATGATATTTTTTTCAAATTTGGTACGTTGGCTTAGACTCATCGGGCAATGAAACTCATATCATAATCATAATGAATATCATTCCATGGGCGTAGAACTTGATTTTTTCAGTAAATAAACATCTAAAACTCCTACGCCAATGGAAAAAAATTAGTTTCAATATGAAATCTAAATTATTCAACTCATTCACTACAAAAAAGGTACTCTTGACAAAAGTCGATTCCTCTCATGGTTTCGACAAAATTTTAATTTTAGTGATTTAGAGCATAATTAATAATAAAACGATTAACAGATATTTCATAAAAATTGTTCAAAATGTTCACCATTTTCACGTATACAAAGATTTATACGACGCAAAAAGTTGAAATGTACTCTTTGCATAACTTCTTCATCGCCTGTAAGATTATTCGTCGCCTGTTGGATACGTTGCCATAATTGTTCTACAGTATTCACAGGGGTCTTGTAAACCGTAGACTTGAGATAACCCCATACAAAATAATCCATCGGTGTTAAGTCTGGAGAACGTGGTGGCCAATTCACGGGTGCATCATTACCTCTACCTATCCATCTGTCTGGGTACTGTTGGTTTAAAAAATTCCTAACATCCACCGAAAAATGTGGTGGAGCTCCATCGTGCATAAACCACATATCTACCCGATGTTGGAGTGGTAAATCTTCCAACAAATTTGGCAACGTATTTCGTAGATGTTGTAAATACATGTCTCCTGTTAATCTTTGTGGAAGTATGACAGGACCAATTATACAATTTCCTATTATTCCAGCCCAAACGTTGATTTTGAATTCGTGTTGAAAATGGTTTATTTTAATGGAATGAGGATTTTCAATTGCATAAACGTGTTCATTATGAAAATTAGTTATTCCTCTTCTCGTGAAACAGGCTTCATCAGTGAACAAAATATTCTTTCCAAAGTTCAGATTCATTTCTCTTTGCAAATTAATGAACCTACAAAACATCAGACGACTTTGTGAATCATGGATTAATAAATCTTGAACTGGCGTCTTGTGGTATGGGTATAATAATTGTTCTCTTAGTACTTCATGAACGGCATTCCTAGAAACTTCTAGTTCATTACTTATCCGTCTAGTACTCAATTCTGGATTTTCTTCAATACGGTCTAAAATTTCTACTTCGACTTCGGGAATCCTTACATAACGCTGTCTTCCATAATCACCAGTTCTAGGAGCAAAATGACCGGTCTCCCGAAGACGTCTCTCAACTGCAGCAAAGGTTGGGTGGCTTGGTACGCGACGATTTGGAAACCTTGCCGAATACACCCTCACACTCTCTCGACCATTTCCTTGACAATATCCGAATACCAATAACATATCGGTGTATTCTTCATTGGTGTATTGTACGGCCATGATAAATCAGAGAAGTCCGATATCAACAATCAACGTCAATAAAACTCGACAAATCAACACAGATGAAACTATGGAAAACAAGAATGTGAATATCACTGTTTTCGAGCAGATAATAATAGTCTTCAGAAAAAAAAACCAGTGCTACTTATTTTCAATAGAAATAACCTATGCAAAAAGTACATCTCAACTTTTTGCGTCGTATGAATCTTTGTATACGTGAAAATGGTGAACATTTTGAACAATTTTTATGAAATATCTGTTAATCGTTTTATTATTAATTATGCTCTAAATCACTAAAATTAAAATTTTGTCGAAACCATGAGAGGAATCGACTTTTGTCAAGAGTACCTTTTTTGTAGTGAATGAGTTGAATAATTTAGATTTCATATTGAAACTAATTTTTTTCCATTGGCGTAGGAGTTTTAGATGTTTATTTACTGAAAAAATCAAGTTCTACGCCCATGGAATGATATTCATTATGATTATGATATGAGTTTCATTGCCCGATGAGTCTATGCCAACGTACCAAATTTGAAAAAAATCTCATGAGCCGTTCAAAAGTTATGAAGCAAAATCGATTTGAAAATTTCAACTTCAGAGCCGTCTAGCGCCCAAACTAAGCAACTTTTTACTGAGGTAAGTTTGCTTGTATCGAATTGTTTTGGTCTGAAGAATATGTGGTAGCTTTTTGTAAAGACCTTTCAAGGACACCCTGTATATATATATATATATTTGTGACTTTCCATGCTCAGTTATGGTGGTAATAATAATGTTTTGTTATGTTCCACCAACACCACGCCACTGGAGATGCATACAAGAGCATATCCAATGTAATGCTGATGAAGCAAGAATGCAACGAAGATATTCCGTGCACCGAGATTCGAGGATTAGCATTCCACCTACATTGAATATATAAACATCTCTATGAAAACTAATTATTGTATCATACCAAATCCATCAACATTTATATTGAATAAAACCTAATTGTGCAAGTCTATTCACCCTTCTATCGAAACCTGGGAAGAACCTAACAGTTTAGTGAAATTTTCCATTGCACATAAGGAGATTCCGAGTGAATCACGTAAGCGAACAATAATTTTCTATATAAACCGTATGAATGTTCATGTTGATTTGTATTGAGGACCCTGCTCTAAACATACAAGAAAACTATGATGACTGGTAGTGATTATAATTGTGATAAGGTGACTTTGTCTATGACTCATTGATATATGACTGCAGGCGGATTCAGTTGATTTTTGGGTTGCTTCTTCAACCAACAAATCAGCCGTGAAAATATTTTCCAGTTTTGAGCTGATAGAGAATGAGGGAAAGAATAATGCTTCGTTACTGCGTTTTTCATCATCAAATAATAACTGCCAGAAAACCACCATATAACTTCAATAAAATAATGAGGTTCTGTTTGGATTTGCATTAGTTTTCATATAACATATCATCGCTGAAAAAACAACAAATGTTTTCAGGTCATCTTTCTCGTTTCACGTAGCAAAATTGAATAACCCAGTTCTTGTCAAACCGTCTGTCTATAATCAAATGGAAAAAAATATGCATAACCTGATTGAAAATGTTATCTTGTGTTGATTTTTCATGTAAGTCATTACTGGTTCACACTGTATGGGAATGTGTATCTTCTTCCTTTTTTCATATTCGTAATCAAAATGTTAATGTTATCATCGATTCGATGGAGCACTCAAAATGTGTTGTAGAAGTATAGTGATCGTTGACTGTAAAAGCGCCTAGCCCTGTTTGCTCTGTTTGCTGACATGAAAGGAATTTTCTATCCATATTCTGCTAGTTCGAAATCGCCACTTTTATCGATCGATCAAAGACTATACAGTTCTGGGTATAAAAAAGACCAGTAACGATATATTGTCAGCTTCTAATTTTTCGACGCTTCATACCGGCAGACAAGAGATTCGCAACTGTCATCATGGCCTCGTTATCGACGCATCGAAGAGTAGGGAACTATTGCAGTAGACATAAAAGTGAATGATTCCAAACAATTATTCTTCTGAATTTTGCTATTATGCACGAAGAGCTAATTTGTACAAGTTTTTCAATAATTTCATTAACGGAATGAATGGACGAATGAATGAATGAATGAAGTATTGGAAAGGAAAGCGACCGTTCAATATGCTTTCGATTTTGACTTGGCAGGAATTCAGTATACGGAAAATCTCGTGAAGATGGAACAATATAGTTTCGAAACGTCGACAATTCACCAAGTTCACTTCTGACCGGATTTCTGCGAACTCCAAGTCAAGATCAAAATATGTATGAGCGTTTACTTTGCGATTTCTCAATACTATATCAATGGCCTAATATATTTATACACTGTCAATTGTGCAACCAAACTAAAATGCTCAATAACGTTTCTTATGAAACAGCTTTAATAATCAGAGAAATTTCAGGAAAGAAAAAATAAACAGTATTCCATGAAAACATTGAGCGCATTCTAAAAACCTGCAGTGTACTAATATTTGTGAGTACTATATTGTGAGTTCATCATATTATAAGTATACTGAAGTGTATGATATAGCTTTATCATTTGTTGCTGAATTTCCCAAGCCAAAAATATTGCTTGAACTCGAAAAGAAATAACTATTTTGAAATCACCCATTAGGAACTGGGTGTTTCAGAAGATAATCCGATATTCATTGAGAGAAATTGATATATTCGATAACTCTTCAATATAGAGAGAAAGAGATTATCTCTATTATCATTATTATTATTATGATAATTATCATCATTATTATTATTATCATTCGGTTTCTTACGATTTGATGGAATTCATCTTTATGAAAAGCTAATGTTATTCCTAGACACCTTCAATGGATCCATTGCATTTCCTATCTTATAAACTACATGATGAGCTATAACAATCAAATTTGTAAATTGTAATTACTCACTTTTTCCGGTTACATCAATGCCTTTGGGTATTTTCGAATTCGTTCACGTCGTCTTCTCACCGCCAACTGATGAAATCGATGGACCTCTGACTCGTAGATTGTAGTGCCCTCAACAACCTTTCTTATCATGGAATGATATGGGAGAAAAATCATTTCAACGTGAGACACATATTTAGGAATTCTGTCAAGAGATATCACTCCATAAACAAATGTTGAAATTCTTAGTGATAGGATGGATAGATTTTTGAAAAATGAAGAATGTTTCTGAGAAATTATCGGATGCTTATTTTCTTTTCAATTGTACATCGTACGCTATAATCAGGAGTGGAGGTATCAGCTCTTTTTGTACGTCATCGATCTTCATCAATTCGATATGAAATAATTCTCCTTTCTCTTGGATTTTTTTTAGGAAGCCAATTCTCGAAATTATAACTCTAATTACTCATGAGATTTCTTTGGTTAGTTCAGGAACTATTATTATTATTATTATTATTTTATTATTATTATAAGCAGTAAGTGCAGAGGCATAGCCTATTATAGCACAATATACAAAGTGAGGTTGTATGTAAAAAACGTAGTAGAAAAGTCATAAAATTTCAGAGGCACAACGAATCCAGTCTTGATTTGAATTTGGATATATTCGGTGCACACACTACTTCCATTGGCAGTTTGTTCCATGCCTCGAAGACTCTGTTAGATAGGAAATGGAGTCTATGGGATGTTCGAAATTGTTCTTCTTGATTTTGTATGGATGACCTCGGAGGCGGGTGTCGGTGCTGATTTCTGCCATTCCTTCAGGAGAAGGAAACAAGTCGTGTGTAACGCGGTACATTTGTATTAAATCGCCACGCAGACGACGTGTTTCGAGAGAAGTAAGCTTCAGTCTTTCAAGACCTTCCTCGTATGGTAGGTTTCGTATCGATCTCGGCCATCGAGTCGCTGATTTTTGAATCCTTTCAAGAAGGTTTATATCTCTCATGAGCCACGGGGACCATACCGGTGCGGCAAATTCAAGCGTGGGTCTCACATATGTTGTGTACAGTCTCTTTGCTAATTCAGGCGTAGGATTGGAGAATGTTTTCTTGAGGAGATAAAGTGATTTATTTGCCTTTTTTGAGATGTTTGAAATGTGTTCTGACCAACTCAAGTCGCTAGTTACAGTGACACCTAGGTCAACCTGGGAGTTCCCGGACATCAGCTGATTACCACATACACTACTACCACATACTACGTGAGTTGCGGATTTGTTTTACCGATATGCAAAATCGAGCATTTTTCTACATTCAGGGGAATGAGCCAGTCGACGCACCATTGGTTTACTTTATCCAAGTCGGATTGGATATATTACATCACGTCCATGGGAGACAATTTTTCAGTAGGATGTCTGCTAAGAAGCGACACAATAATTCTTGCTTATTCATGATATCACTAGATATGAAGAGTTGATTTTTAATTTTATATTCCATAATCATGGCTGAATTTTTGTATTTATTGGAGATCCCGTCATTCGTGATAACACAGAAATTTCAAATACATTCCGATCATAATATATATGTGAATGGATTGTTTTCACTAAAGTGTAATGGGAGTATTATCGGTTTTGCCGACGATACAGCTATTTTCTACGAGTCTGATAACTGGCTTTCACTGAAAAATATTATCGAAAAGGACTTCAATATAATAATGAATTGGCTAAAACATAAGTTATTGAGTCTTAATATAGAAAAAACCAATTACTTACCATTCAGCTGCAACTCCACTAATGGTCATCCCTTTGATAGCATTGACATCAGAGTTGGAGCAGAAGTTTTCAGCATATTACCCGAAACACAAATTAAATACTTAGGAGTAGTAATGGATCCACATTTGAGATGGGACCTTCATATTCAGTATATAATAAAGAAACTGAGAAAAATTTTATATAAATTCAAAGTTATGAGAAGTATATTACATTTGCGACATCTTGAAACCATTTATTATTCACTAGTTGAAAGCCATCTTCGATACTCAATAACAGTCTGGAGAGGGACATCAAAAACACATATTCAACCCTTGGAAGTTATACAACGCAGGGTCCTAAAACTAATATTTGAAAAAAAAGCCCGATACCCCACACAAGCAATATACTCCTAATCGCAAATTCTTGATGTCTCCTAATTGTTCTTCTTACAATCTTGTACCAAATACCACATGTCTAAAGACAACGCTCAACTACCGGCACACAACTATAAACCGTTTCAAGAAATCCCTAAGAAAATTCATCTCAAATAATTCTACAATGAAAAATGGTTCAAATCAACCTCTATCCATATCATATATCGTTTGTAGTAAGTGAAATAAAAATAAACATATACATGGATCAGCAAAGACTTTGTACTTGTTCCATATTCCTCTTCAGTGTTTCTAATCTATAATTTTTATTTTTATTCTACTACCTCTCTGCTTGAACTGTGATCACTCATCTCGTGTGAGTTAACAATTCACTCGTTGTTTCTTATAATTAGGAGTTTTACTTTTTTTACATTTTCACAAATATGTCGAATTTTATTGTTATTATTATTGTAAGTGTACTAGTATGCGTGTCTGAGTGAGTGAGTGTATGTGTTTTTCATGATTCACATATGTACATTTAACATCTAGTTGTATACTTACGTAGATATGTATCATTATGCATGTATTTTATTCATCTTTTTATATTATATTTACTTGAACCTCTCTCGAAACAAGTGTTATACACTTATCGAGTATTCATTTATTCACATTTAACTTCTATCATTTGTCTAATCTATGTTCTTCGTGTGTTATTTTTGTACTATTTTCCCATGTATTTATATATACTTAGTGAATAAATATTATTATTATTATTATTATACAAGATGTTCAAAAATTATAGAAAATATCAATTATTGCTTGTTCTCCAATATAACACCTAAACTATATTGTTCAGATATTCCAAATCCTATAACAATGAGAACCATATTGAGATATCTGTCGAGCTGTGTGAATTGGTACAGGATGTGCCTTTCGATAAAATTTAGCTGCGAACCTATGGGATTCTAGAAAGTTCTAACCACCCTGTGAATATCGAAAGATTGATCATTGATCTGAAAAGCCGATCAGACATTGAAAGCCGATCAGACATTGTTTGGATGTATACAACGAATACGCATGGCGGCGGCTATTTGGCAACAGTGTTTGTTTGATCGCCTTCTAATGGCCAGTGGCGTGCTCACCGCCGACACTTCTCGATTATTAGTTTTGCATTCGAATTAATCAAATCAAAATTCAATAATTTTATCTCTATTCCTCGGTAAAAATAACTTCGTAGGGTTGCACGAAAAATACCAAGCAATGTTTCTGCATGCGTCACAAATGGACGGGTGATAAAAGATACAAAATTAGACTGCGTCACATATGAATATGCCGGCATCACGACTAAGTACATTTTTTTCACACATCACATTTACATATTCCTATGATTCCATGATATATTCAAGTTTTTTTCGTAGCTACACTATACAATCAAATCGAAAATGGGACCGTCGAAATGGGATTGATGATACCAAAACCAAAATTTTACAAATCAATGTATACTATATCTAGTTCAAGTAAGAACCAGCCCATATTACTAAAGACAATTTCAATGTCTATATCGATCATCCTATTATGCAAAGAAATGTTGTTTATCAAAGGGCTAAAACGTAAACAATGCAGTCTCCTGTGTTTCAATGTCGATGTCTGGATTCTCACGTTGTAGAATATGGTTTCAACTATCTATATACAACCACGCAAGATTGAAGGAATACCTGAAATTAGAAGTATTTGCGATCACTAAACACATACTATTAATATTCTAAGAAAAACGATAAAATAAGAGGGCATGAATAAAATGAAGGATAATCGTGTGGAAATCCATGTATTTGTAAATTTGTGAACCTTTCTCATAGAGGTGAGCCCTTCCTGTGAAATTATTTCTTTCCATTTCTTATAGCAGAGCAGATTTCTCGCTTTGCCACACTATTGATGCACCCTGTACCTATGAATATGAACAAACCAATAACAAATCAACAAAATTCTTTCCCAAATTGTCGTAGTGGTTCAAGTTTTTAATATCGTACAACCCTAGTCTGAACTTTACCATCAGGGGAGTTTCATTTCTTGTTCATTCATCTACTGTAGATTCGTGAGAGGCGCTGGACATACGATCGACATACATCATTGTGTTAATCGTGCTGATTGCAAGTAGGGCTCATGTAACAGATTCATCTTGCAATTAGAGCTGTATTGGCAAATTTATCTGGCATTCAAGCCCAGATTATTCCACTGATTGAGCTTATTGCAAGATCAATCTTCCGACTGGATTGAATGTAAGATGAACCTACTGATGAGCTCCAATTCAAGATAGATCTGTCTTATCGACAGAATCATTTCGCAACAAGTATGGATGCAAGACAAAATAATTATATTAGCTAATTATATTAGCTATCTTTCGTCCATTCCATGGTCAGTCATTGAATCTTATCATTGGAGAATATCGAACCATTTGAAAAACTAAATGTTACCACTGGACCAGAGTCACGTGCTTTCGACTGTACGTTCGAGTTTTGGTGAAAGAAATAGGCAGTGTGAATATGCACCAGTGTTTCTTGCATCGTTATCTCAGGTAAGCGAAGATCGGAGTCAAAGGGAAACCGCTCACTCCAATGGACTCAATCCACACAGGGAGGGAATGCACACCTTACTGATCTTCGTACGGACGAAATAGCGAAAAGAAGTTCAGCTTCGAAAAGAATTTCCGAACGAAACTCAGCATCAAGAAATAATAGAACATATATTAATCTACTTTTGAGAATAGTGACCTATGTTTCGAACAGACACAAAAGAAATTTGTTCCTGTTAGGTGGGTATGTTCAATTCGTTTTCTCAAAACGACTACTATTCCTTGCTAGATCTTGTATTCCATATCACATCGATATTAAAAATAGCTCGTCATTTGTAGCCCCAGTGAACTTTGCTGATTAAGATATCTTCAATATTTGGCAAGTCATAGATTTTTTCCGTATAGAAGTCCGAAATTTCTGAAAAGTTCAACTTCAGAGATACAATGGATTCCATTCGGAACGCCCTAAATGAATTTCAAAATGATGATTTCCAGACAGACAAATTATGTAAGTGTGTCTCACTTCTGATGGAAGCCCCATGTATCTTCCGTAATTATTGAGGTAGGATTCTGAAACTGGCGGAAGCGAGAGAAGTACCAAGGGTACCCTCAATTACTGAATTATGGAACCACTGTTCCAGCAGTCATGGAACTACTGATATTTTCGTGGAACTATATCAGATTCAACAATTGAGAATATGCAAACGAGGCTCTCTAAGAGAAACTCGGTATAAACCGACGCCTATCATTCTCAAGATGCTTCACTTCGTGCAGAAGTTTCTGGTGATGAAAAATGTAGGGAAGCTGAGAGCTCAAAAAATCTCTTTTGCTGAAGGTCTTACTGAGGCGCGTAAAACTCTCCTACTTGAAGCAAAGGCAGCTTTTGGAGGAAGAGAAGTTTGAACTTCCAAATGATACATTCATACGAAGATGAACGGAAATGAAGTGAACATCCATGATACCTCTGATATAATCAAGTACTCATCAAGAATGATGTATATAATCCATTTTTTCTACCAATCATTTCGTGTTGAGCAATCGCCTACTCTTGAGTATTTTACTATACCTACTGTACTAACCTGAATACACTAATTCTAGATTGAAATTCCAATGGAATTCACTATATTCGTTTACTCGTTGCATGGATCATATGAATGATTTCCTAGATGAGCTCGAGAATAGAGATGAGAGGGACACTGTGGTACTTGATAAAATTTGTGATGACTTGCCAATATTTTCTGGTAGGGAGTATCCCAATATAGTTCACTTCAATATAAGAAGTTGAGGAAAACATTTTGATGAGTTTTCGATGAATATCCATCTATTCGATGTAAATATTTCGAATCTTATAAGAATCTGAATGATTTCAAGATTCCAGAATTTGACACCCTGTCCAAATATTCTAATTCCAATCTTACGTACTTGTTGAGAATTGAACATTTCTGATGTTGATATGTATATTGGAGACATGAATATAAATACACTGAATACTTCAGACCCTAACACCAATAATTACTCAATTTTGATGGCCAAACAAGAGTTGTTCTCTTACATTGATAATTCCACCCTCAAAACCAAAGACACTTCTAGTCTGATACATCAGACTACATCATCATACATAAGAATAAAACCTCTACTTATCTTGGTGGACGTTTCGGGAACGGATCTGTTCCCGTTCTCAATATATTATTATATCTGAGGTTTTATTCTTATTGAATATATTTGTATCTCCTAATTTTTCAAAAAAAATTACTCTTTTTGGTATCTAAAGGTTCAATTTCAAGCGCAGTGACATTTTGGGGCAGATCACAAAAACTGTCCTCACTACAAATATATTGAAATAATTTTCAATAACTTCTACTTTATTTTCCAGAAACGAGGAGAGAAGAACCCAGAAAAAGCTGGAAAATGAGGCTATTAAACTAGTTACTAACTAAACATAAGTTTCACAAGTTGAAAAAATCAAGTATATGGGTATTTTGATGCTCTGCGAGAACCCTGAGAGTGCTTATAACTTCAAGAAAATGGCCAAAGAGAAATTATCTTCCCAGTACAATATTGCTGATGCCAAAGAATTCGAACCTAAAATCAGAATTGTGGGGCTGATAGAGAATTACTCAACTGATGATACTGTTTCAAGCACTCATTGTTGTCGATGGGGTTACCTTTGGATTAATCATGGGTTCCAGGCTAATTGTTAACTATGGCGTTTGTAATGTATTCGATGCTACAGACATAAAAATCTGTCATATAACAGAGGCTATCCATATACTACCAAAATGCTCGAGGACTGAGAATTAGATTAGATTAGATTGCTTGTATAACTCGATTTATGTCAATGAACATGATAATATAGCTCTGAGTGAAACCTGGTTGGAATATGACATTCTCGATAGTGAAATAGTTAACTTGAACTATACTCTTTATAGAAAGGATAGAAATTTAGATCTCACAAATGCGTCGGGAGGGGGAGGAGTTTTGCTAGCGGTTGAAAACTGTATTCATTCTAGCCAAATTAACCTCGATTATCTTTCACACGCTGCTCCTAGTGTAGATGTCATAGGCATCTAAATTCACAATGAGAGAGAACATCAGGATATTTTGTCAATGACTATATACCCGCTAATTCACCATATGCTTTACGAGAAACGATTTTCGACTCTATATGCAATGCTGAACAATTGCACGACTCTGAAAATGTAATAATAATCGGTGACTTCAACATACCCGAATGATATTGAATGATATCGTGTCTTATGAACTTTATACGCTTCATGAACCTAAAAATACAACTTACTCACTAATCACAACGACCGCATTCTAGACCTAGTAATGAGTAGAACCGAAGTTGTTGTCTCTCAACAAAAGGAACTTCTAGTGCCTGTTGACTTACATCACCCACCACTGGAAATTATTTCGCAACTCGAAATAACATCCAAAAAATTCGAGAAGATTTCTTTAACATATAACTTTCGCAGAGCAAACTTTCCCAGACTTCATGAAGACCTTCTAAAAGTGGATTGATCATTTCTCGATCGTGCTAACGATGTCAATTCTGCTTGCAGTGGACTTCATCTTCACTTGGACAAGCACTTCTCGAAGCACGTACCTGAGAGACTCACTACGAATACTTCTCACACTCCTTGGTTCACTGGTGGTATTATTGTGAAATTAGAGAAGGCAAACAAATAGATACCTTTGAAAATTCAAAGCAACCGGCGACACTACCCATCAAGAAATGTTTGAAGCTACTCGTAGGGAAGTCATAAAGGAAATGTCTCCAGCACGAAATAATTTTGCAACTGATATTGAAGCTAATAAAAAAACAAACCCAACCAAATTTTGGTCATAATCAAATATCTTTCGGAATTCGAATTCTATGAAGTTCCAAGAACCTGAATTGTTAATTTGCTAACTCCTTCCAATCAGCTGCCATCAACTTCGAAAAACTTAATGGATGAAGCTTCTAATGTAACTACACTATCAACTTGTACTCCAATGCCTGAAACGGCTGAAATCTAAAATGACCACCGGGCCAGATGATATCCCATCATTCATGGAGAAGGACTGTTCGTTCAATCTCGCGTTCATTTCCTGACATTTGGAAAGATGGTAAGATTTGCCCTACATTCAAGAAAGGTATCAAAGGTCATATTGAAAATTACAGACTCATCGTCATTCTCTGTAACTTTACCAAATTTTTTGAGATGGTTGTCTCTGAGTTTTATCAGCTCATGTCAATTCACAAATAGTGCCTCATCAGCATGGCTTTATACCAGGTAGTTCAACAGTCACCAACTTGCTCGAGATCACACAATTTATTCACGATAATTTGTTTGATTCAGGACAGGTTGATGTCGTTTACACTGATTTTTCGAAAGCGTTCGGTATGGTATTCTGCTCAAAAGACTCACCAGTTTCAGTCTTACTCGCGATCTTATCATGTGTTTCCATTCTTATCTCACCAAGAGAACTCTTAGCGTGGTATACCATAGTCACTGATCAACCGAAATAACTGCGACTTCCGGTGTCCCGCAAGGCTCTGTTTTGGGCCCCTTGTCATTCATGATATTCGTAAACGACATCGGACTTGAACTGGATTGTAAACTTCCACTATACGCGGATGACTGTGAATTATATGGACAAATCGAGGACCCAACTGACAGCTTGAAACTGCAAGAAGATCTGAGAATTCTTCATAATTGGTGCGAGTTTGATCTAATTCCTTCAAACATAGGAGAATGCAACAATGTATCTTTCACGCGCAAGAAATAACCAGTTATTTTTGATAACGAGATTGATGGCACCAAGCTCGAGAGGCGCACCAACTTCACTGACTCAGGAGTCAAATTTGACACTTAATCAAAATTCGTTGAGCATACTTCCGATATTGTTTCGTCTGCTTATAAAACTCTTGGCTTTGTGATCAGGAATTCCAAGCAGTTTACCAAGGCTAATACTCTCAAGCTCCTTGAATACGCCTCCATTATTCGGTCACCAGGCTATAATTTCCACTCAAATAACATCGAGAATGTAAAAAGACGATTTCTCAAAGCACTATGTTTCAGAGTAGATGAGGAGTATCCTGCACGAGGTATTCCTCAGGAATCATTTTATTAATGGAACGTTACGGTACTAACTCGTTGCAGACACGTCGTACATGTCACAGTGAAATTTTTCTTCTCAAACTCCTCAATAGCAAACTAGATTCTCCCCACCCACTCTCTGTACCGGATATTCATGTACCTAGAGGGTCTGCACGATCGTATAACGTTTTATTTTCCAGCATCTATTACGAATTCACGCATGTTTTCTCCTGCACATCAAATTCGTGTTGACTATATGAGATACCCGAATGGAATAGACATTTTCTACACATCATCAAGCGAAATCAAGAAAGTGATTTTGTCATAACTCACTTCTGTTTTCATCAATTCATGCAACTCTGCATGAATAATTTCGAACGAGCTCCTTTCGAATTCATCACATTGGGATGAATGGAGAGATTGTGGGAATTGGAAAGATTCACAAGATTAAATTCCTTCAATGAGCAAATCTCATGATGGAAATAAGTATTTCTCACAAATCCCTTGAGAAATTTTGGAATGGAAGAGTTAGAACATATGATAGCTCAAGTATTATGAGAAATGATTTCTGAAAAAACTAAATATGTATACAATTTTTTTCGTAGTTTGTCCACTTAGAATTATTCGTGGTGGCATGAAAGGCAATATTCCTGACCGTGCAAATATCTATAAAATAGGGAGAGATCGCCCACTTTACTATGGTTTCATAGAGATTTCAATCAATTTATCAATGTAGCATGACCGACTATGTGAATAGCTCTCTTCTGAACAGCTCAGCTTATGTTTGGGGGCTGAACACATGTGAACAATACTCCAAGACAGGTCGGATTTGCGCTTTGTAGATCGTGAGCAGTTGCTGGGGTGTGAAGTACATCTTCGCAAAAAATACAGGAAGCCACGGTCAAGATGTTCATCGTTCTCTCAACGATATTCAGTACATCGAAAAAAATCATAATTCCAAAAAATTTCCGTTAGATCGACAATAAATATCAGTACATCATTGGCATGTAATGATAGACAATTTTTAATAGAAATTTTCCGTTTTCGTTTCGAGCAGACCTCAAGAAGGCAAGTGTTTCTTCCTTCCTTCCCTGATATATTTATTATCTTTATTATCATTGAAGAAGATAACGAAAAGATGATATAAAGTATCGGCATCAGATACAGAAACCAATGATGATTATCAAAAAATTGACGAATTTCAGTCCACCAGATAATGAACATTCAATGATTGCACGTTATCAAGAATTGATTATTTCGATTGATGATCTATCTTATCTTATCAAGAGTGGTTCATTATTCATCTCTATAAAAAAACCTTATTACCTTCCCTATAGTTGTATATCGACACTCGAATTGAATTACAAGATATTTAAGTGCTTTGTTCAAATTTAGAACATATGTGTGACACCTAGGAATCATCATGAAGAAAAGTAAGTGATCATTCTTATTGACAACATGACCAGCTTTCTATATTCGATATGCACTCATAATGAATTCAACACATGAAATGTTTATCATTTTATCTAAATCATCGAAACGGAAATATGGCATTATATAGTCAATGACTATGGTGTTTTCAGCAGATGAGACACCAAAATCAAATATTTTCAGAGAAGTCAACTGCTTCAATTTGGAACGAAGTATGAGATATCATGCAGTAGTTTAATTCGGGTACATTCTATATATTATGATTTCTATTCGTCACGAAGAGTGACCTCTGTATGATCTTGGTAAAACTCACATCAGTTTCAATACGCATAGTGATTATTGCGAATTCATTATCGACGTCTGTCGGCAGAAATAGAGTCACTCAGTGCATCACGAACTAAGGAAGTAATGTTCAGAAGGTAGAGAGCAAAATTACATGCCAAATGCCATCATGCAATTTTATATGATTTCACATTATACACTCGAGAAGTTGTACTACGCAGCTGCCGTCAATTTCCAAACTATCCTCGTTTCGTATGAAAAAAAAAGTAGGGTGGTTGTGTATCCAAATTTTGCACAACAATTCACGATTTTTTGAATTTTTGAATCTCGTCCAAGACATTCCGAGGAGTAGGAGTACCTATTTCCACCAGGACAGAATAATATAAATCGTCCCTAATGCATCTGCGATAAAACCAATATTATTGTCAAAAATAGGTAACAAAAAAAAAACCAGATGATTCTTCTAGCCGAAACTCCATATTACTCTGATAAATACTCTAACGTCATTTGAAAGTACCATCAATGCAATCCATCCATAATATACAATATAAAATATGATATATAACATAAAAATATACAAAGTATTCATTTGAGAATCAAGTCTTCATCATTTCTCGAAAACAAGATGTGATTTTCTGAATATGCCAAAGATTGCCTTTTAGTAAGCATATAAGAACATAGGAAAAGAAGACCTGTACAATGAGTCTTTTTCACTTGGTCTATGTTAATACTCTTTCATATCACAATATACTGGCTGGACCTATTATCCACTTTCCGAAAATGATCTCTCTTTGTGGCAATTTGAAATCAATCACCGTGTTTACTGAGTTGTAGGAATAATTTGAAGCAAGCAATGAAATCTTCGAGTCCCATATTGAGTGCGTACATAGTGATTTGATAACTCTGTACGCACCTATGAATATGCAATAACTCGCCTGTTTGAAATTTTCCATAATTATCGTAATATTCCTTCCAGATAAGGACCGTTTCCTAATCATCTCACTTCTGATGATGCTGTTGAGGATAGGTAAGTGGACATAATATAAATTCAATCTCTAAGATACAAAGTGGATCTCAGCAAGAATCTAGGTGAAAAAATATATCTTCGAAATTATAGTGTCTGTTTCACCACCACATTCGAGGAATTGGATATTGCGAATGCATACGTGAATTATCATACTGGAATGAAATAAACCAGCTAAGAATATCAAAGTTGCAAATTATCATGAAGAAAATATTCATCGAACCGTAAACCCGCTGTATCTAGAACAACATATACTGAAATGAAATTGAGGTTTCAATTATCAATTTGGAGGAATCAAAACCCCTGCAAAGAACAAAATCACTCACTCTACAGATATTATCATTGAACTATTCTTCCACTTAGCGTATCGCATATACTGCCCATGATCATCTACATTTTGCATGCCATGGGCATCTGTTCAACTGTATCGATATGAATAATATTGAAATTAGTCCAGTTTATGAAAGTGGTGATAAACTAGGTTTAGAGAATCATCAACCCATCTCTCTGATACCATGTTTAGAGATACCAGGTTTAGAGAATTATCAACCCATCTCTCTGATACTATGTTTTATCTAGCCAAATACAAATTGGATTCAGAAAGGCTACCTGATGGAGGAAAAGCTGCATAGTGAATCTGGTCAAAGCATTTGATATAGTTGACCATACTGAGTTCGCCAGAATTTTTCTACTCTACTGAACTGCTTCTCGAAATCTTGGCTTCCTGTTCCGTGCGAAGAGATACTTCACTCCCCAGCGTACTGTTCAGACGTTTGGAGTTCAGCCTCCACACATACGCAGAAACTCTTAGATTCTATCCAGGAAAGAGTTATTCGCTTTGTCAGTGATTGTACACTCCCGAATTCATTGATCTATTTCGAACATCGTAGAGAGGTGGATGATCTGTTCATCTGCTGAACGGAAATCTCGTGTATCATGCCACCACGAGATATTTCAAGTCGACAAACTGGCTGGTAATCCCTACACTTGTCAGGCTCGAGACATGCCAAACTTTTCTCTACCAAAAACATCATTCATCAATGGAACGGCAATTCCTCGAACATCATTGGTTTGATATTCATGTTGTCAAAAGATAAAAAAATGATATTATATCGTAGCGTACCGTATCATGGAAGTATGGGCACTAGTGAAGTTGAAGATGAAAATGCATTCTCGTCGAATTACTAGAATACCTCATTATAGTCCGGGATAATTTGGATTTAAAATGATGATAATCAGAATTTTCTCAGATGTCTATCGCAACTTCATCTCTATCATCTCAAATGTAAAATACAAAGTTTTATCGTTATATATACAGGCTGATCCACAGTGGATGTCACATTAGGCGTTTCCATATAACCAGCCAACGGATCACTCTGGAAATTCGATGGAGACCATACTCGGACATTTTTCAAACAACTAAATTATTTTCGAAAATGCGGTGTTCTCGCTTTTATTTCAAAGTAAACTTTGATATTTCAATTGGACCACTCTGTAGATACTTATTTTTTAATGAAATCTCTATCAATTTCTGATCAAAACTGATATTTTGAGCTCAGCAATACTATTGTACCGATATCCAGTTTGACGTTGACGGGCTTCCAACACCAGTTACTTCAATACAGGGTGAAGTAAACGGTTATTTATTTTGTGTTATTGTATTGTATATTGTTATGTATTTTCAATTAGTGGACATGAATTCCGAAGAATCAAAATAATTGATATTTGTTTCGAAAACGGTTACAATTAGTAACAATAGAAAAATGTCGAGAGAAGTTTTCAGAAAATTGATGAAGATATTGAAAATGTCATATACAGGGTGTTCTATGTGAAGTCATCAACTTTCAGTCACTTTTTCGAACGAAATAACCGTTTTTTATCAGCCTGTATTGAAGTAAATGAAATTATGCCCAAGTATTGACAGCCCTCAAGTTTCACCTGATGTCCAACCAATAGTATTTCTCAACTCAAAGATAGGATTCTCAGAGATGATGATTTCCGATGAAGAAAAAATCAATTCTTGATTCTGAGACGTTCATAGATATTCATTTTTCAGTCTTTGATGGGATTTTCTCTCAAAGACTGAAAAATGAATGTACCACCTCCTCGAAGAACTTACAGACAGTTCATAGATATGTATAGGAAATTATCAAGAGAAGTTGTTAGAGATTCTAGAAATGATAGTACATGTTCCATTCGAAATATCACGGTTGCTAGTGCTCCCTAATTGGAGTGGCAATACCAGAATTTCAGTTGGGAAGAGAATGTTCGAATTTGCCATCCATCAAATATACAAAGTGATCCGTTGTCTGATTCGACAGGAACGTCAAATTTGCCATGCAAGGAGAGGAACGCCTCGTATCTCATCAAGTTTTCGATGTCTACACATTTCGGAAAAAATCGTATGAAATGTCTCTACAGTAATTTTTGGCCTTTTTCGAATCAATGCGATTTTTGTGGAAAATTTTGAGTTTGCACTAGTATCTTCAAAAATTTCAATTTAGATCTTTCGAATCTCTGTCTGCATGATGATTTTCAATGTGAGATCAACAACTCCACCGAATCATATACAGTGTAGTCAAAAATACCTTGTATTTGGAGGTTTTTGAAAGCTTCGAAAGATATTTTCTTCTAATGGAACGCCCTGTATATCAACAGATAACTGAACGCACGTTTCAATTCTTCTTCAACTGTATAGGGTTTCCTCTAACTCCGAAGGCTCTCCTGTTATGAGGGTTTCTTCAAAAAAACGTCATGAGAATCTGAATTGCATGATTGATAGCAATGTATTAACATAGTAAGCCAGGACAAAGAGTCGTAAGCAATATAAACAATAATTATTCTGATAGCGATATTGTGAGTTCATTTCACTCTCAGAAAATTATTTATCACATCGAGTGGATATGTCATGCTGATAAAAATAATATCATAGATCATATATACTTGTCTGGAGAATTTCGAAATGGGGCAAGCGCAGATATTGCACGAATTGGCTGAAGGCAATTTCTACCATCATCTTCATTGAACAATCTTTGCTTTTCTTGCAGTACCTTCAATGTCTGCCGAGAATTATTCAATCGAGGAAATTAATCCAGAAGTGGACATAACTGAGAAAGATGGAGTATACATGCTGTTAATGGATGAGAATAATCACGAATTCGAAGATCGCACACCCCTTTTCAAATTGTCCAACGGTGAGTCGATGAATTTTTTATTCATTCGATATAGATATTCAACTAATATTGTTCTTGATTCGTTCTGATCTGATGGGAGCAGGAAGTATGGCTTAGAAACTCAGTAAATAAATATTTATGAAATAATGATCATGTTTACGATCGAAAAAAAAAGAGATCAACAAGTTGAGTCTGGAGGAAATGTCAATATTATGAGTACGTATTTGGAGACCCTTAATAAACATAAGACTTCCTATGAACATGGGAGCTATTCCATCCGTTACCAACATACAGAGGTGAACAATATTTAAAATAATTTTTCAAATAAATTATTGGTAACAGGTACACTAGGCTTTATAGTTATTTTTCGGAGAGTATGTCCTCTGGAATATTGTCCTTCGGGATGGTTTCAATCATTGGTATATCCGGATTTAGTGGACACTAGACATGCATCACTCGATCGAGAAATGAATACAGCAGTTACTATAAGAAAAAGACCCGTATCAATTCTTAGAGCGATCCGAGCTATTCATCAGACAGCCGACTAGAAGTTATTTGTTATTATTACTCATCTCTTCAGTTGCCGAAGCAACCTTCAGAAGCCCCAAAGGGCTTGTACGAGTGGAGGAGACGGGGATCTACAGTTTATACAAGTGGGATCCAAACCACTATGCCATTAGGGATATTTAAATGAACCCAAATCCAGCAGTCAGCCTGGAATCGAACCCGCGACCTCATGATTACTATGATGTCGCTCGACCATCACCAACTAGGCGAAGTGATCGGTGACATTTTTGGATATTGTTCACCCGTGGGTTTCGGAAACGACCGTTAATAGGACCAATGTTCATAGGAACTTCTGAAACTTGACTTCTAGGTAATCCAATCTACTTTATCTCGAAGTACCTCGAGCACATCTACAGAAAAACTCATCTTCATACAGAATTTGCAGCAACTACGATAATATCAATGTGAGATGTGATATTTTCTCTTGCAGCATCGCTTTCAATATCATTTGCTTTTCTGATATTATTTCCTACTTCTCAATATGTTTTATATGTTCACGGTTTATATTTATATATTCATTCAATCACTCTCAGAATCTATTATTTCCCCACCCTGTGAATGGATTACTGTTGGGTGGTGTACAATGAAGAAAACAGATTATATTTCGATTTCAGGTGCGCAATCATCTTTGCAATTTTCCGGACCCTCTTTCAGTTATCAAGAAAATAGAACTGGTAATGACTATATCCTTTATTCAACCCAGTCTTTCGATTATGAAACACAGTCACATACGTACACAATTGTCTTGACTCAATCATCTGGGCAGGTTATTGTATGCGTACTGAATATCAACAATATCGACGATGAGCCTCCTTCGATGAGTTGCCCACGATGTTCTTTTGATGTGAGTGTCGCCTGTAACGGTATGAACGTTGTATATTATATCGAGAAATAGTAAATTATATACCTAGGGTGAAAAGTGAGCTATTATATAGCAAGCACTCCTATATATATATATAGCATTTTCAACCGAGGTATACATTTTTTCCACTACTGAAACACTGAAATATCAGAATGAGTGTTTATTCCCGATTTTTATTTCTGAAGGAGAAATGTCATCAAGTATACATTATTAAAACATGAACATAGACTAGAGAAGCGTTTGGACACGTGGGTATAAAAAACCGAAATCATAATATCGATTAATATAAGAAATATCGCAAGTATACATCGAAAATACGGTGTTCATTCAAAATAATTTGAAATATCCAAACCTCATGAATATCGCGCAAATGATACCGTTGTACGAAATAAATCGTATCAGTCGAACATAGGTATCCTCTCAGTTGATGACCATCACTAATTAGCATATGACAGTGACAGCTGAGCTCACGTATGATTTGTGACATTTTCATAATTGATAATGATTCATAATTCAAAACATTTTTCATAATTGCAGAAATCGCTCTGGGCGGTAGTGAATATTTCTCTTACGTTTCAATTAATAATGAATGTTCCATTGGTTGCATAGGTATCGGTATTTACGTGTGAATACTACATGTCATCGACGCCATTGACAGTTCATTGTTTACCTAGGTCGAAAAAGTCGTACTTCTCATTGGAACAATTCCTTGAATGATTTCTCAGGTTGGTAGTGGAAAAATATTTTTTGACGACAGGATTATGGGCAGGTCGAGAATTATATAGTAGTACGAAGTATTGCTTCTCGAGAGAATTTGCATGGTTATTGTGAAATTATCTGGAATCTTCTCAAAATGCAAAATAATCAAAATGTTCCAAAGTCAAAGTGGACGCTTTAACATCGTGTAAGACTTTATTTGTGAAGGGAAAGATTCTTACATTACCATGTCTTTTTATATTGGAAACCGTGTGTCTGATTCATAAGCATCAGTATCATTTATATAGACAAAAAAATCCAGTCAATACTAGACTTCGTCAAATTCCCTCGCCTCTGCCGAGATCACAATTGGTAAAAAATTCTTTCATTTACAACTTTCGGTAAAAAATATAGGAGCCTATGTACTATTCAGGAAAGCGATTAAAGAATTTTTACTTTGTAGACCATACTATGAGATTCGCGAATTTTTTGAGGAAAGAATTTGAGATGTTTTCTGATTTTATAAATGCCTATTCTCTGTGTATTTTTATTGATTGACTATTATTTCATTTTAAGATTTTAATCTGTATTACCTTTGTATTGTTTGTCCTATTGGCACTTAGTTTTATATTTGCTTTGTCCATAAGATGTATCAATCTTTGACAATAAAGTATATTTGATTTGATTTGATTGAATTAGAAAAATAAGGTTACACGGTTACACTTCCTAGATACACGGGTCAGTATAACAAATGATGAGAACGACCCCGAAATTTAGTGGACTTTTGTGAACAGGAAACAAAGTCACTGTTTTTTAATATGATTATTTTTGATTTTTTCAAATTTTCAAGAGCAAGAATTCAAATTCCCTACTTGAATGAATAGGCGAAATAGATTTTATCTCCTTTCGAATACTACTCGATCTCTTGAACATCTTGAATATTTGTCATAGGTGTCATACTACATATGGCTTTTCAGAATGATATGAACAATAATGGTCTCAAGATTCTTCTGCAATATTATTTGTTCTTGTATACAGAAAAAAGTTGCAGAGACTTGTATTTTTGAATAGGAATTCTGTCAATCCTTCCTCTTGTCTCGTTGTATATTCGAGTATATGGATGCTTTATTTCTTTCAACGAATTGTAGTTGTGAAATTATAATCATATTCCATTTGGATTTCTAGGAAAATACTATGTATACTCTTGAAAACAGTACATGTTCCTGTCAAGTAACTGATAGCGATGGATTCTTAAAGTATATGTCTTTCGATATATTATCTGGCTCGAGTGTAAGTATCAATATCCTTTTCATTTGAGAACCATAAGATAGGTTTATTCTTCAAAAAAAATGTTATTCATAACGGGAACTTGAATTGTAATATTGGTTTCATCACTACCAAGGTGTATATTACATTTTTCCACCACTAGCAATATATTATTGTTATGGTTTTACGAAACTTAAATATATACCTACTGTCGCTAGCATAAATAGTATGAAAGCATAAATATTCATATTTCACTATTCGAAATATTGGTAGCAGTGACAATCTCTCTATGCGATGACAGTGATGTGAATGAAAAGGTGGCTTTGTTTTTATGAACTACGAAAATGTGGTGAAGAAAAGTCCTTTCGCGTCTTGAAAAGGACTAGGTAATTGCAGGATCTATGGCTAGTGGTGGAAAAATAAGTTTGTTTTCTTCAGAAGAGTGATTAATTCAATTTGAGATTTTCAGGGAAGGGAATCCGATATTTTCGGAATGGATTTCAAGGAAAAGCCTGAAAACGAAACCAAATCAGATGAAGTTTACATTTATCTGACAGAGACGACAGAGACATTGGATTATGAGAAGATATCATTTTATATTTTCAATATCCAAGCCAAGGTGAGTAATTCAATGAATTATGCTTCCTTCCGGTGAAGATGAATCGAACAATAAAAAGCGTGGATGTAGAAATAAATAAGTAGTTAGTCCTAGAGTTACTGTTGATGGAGGAGATGCCGATTCGTCAGGAAAAAATCTCAGCTCACAAAGAAAAGATCACGAAACAGTTAACAACTCAGCAGGATCAGTGGAGGCAGTAACCAAGAGTCTGGGAAATGAAATTGAATTCCAAAACTGGCTTGCAGTTTCCACGGCCTGAACAGGAGTATAGTCAGAAGGAAGATTGAGGCCGTGTTTCGTGTCACAGTTGAAATTCGTGTGCGCTGTTGGAATCCTAGAAGAAACTCAAGGAAGGAGACCGTGTCATGGAATTCAACCAATTTTTTCTGAACCTATCACCACCACGACGAGCAGAGTACATTCCAGGAAGAATTCATTCTTGAGAACGTGGCAATGTAGTGAAATTAGATGGATGATCTGAGTGACGCCAGATATGATATTGATGATTTGACATTCGAAAATAGAGAGGAGAATGATCAATTTTTCTAGAACTCTTTAGGAGGATGAAAAAACTATGCATATCAAGGAGCTTGTTAGATACTGGGCAAAATTCAGACAGTGAAAAGAGCTCGATATCGTGTAGGATATAGTGTTGTTGTGTCGTTACATATAGAAATCATCCCGTCTTCATGATACTCGAGTAGACAGCATTTGTTGAATATTGAGATAACAGTTGGACGCTAGTTCAATAAATAGATGTCCCAAATACGACTTCATATATCGAAGTAGCCATTCTAATGTTTCCCAAATCCATTATAAATTGGCGACGATTAGAAAAGTGATAATTCAGCAAGAAGATGGATGCAAATTAATTCGATATACCAATGTCAGCTGTTCCGAGCGAGCAGCAAGAATTACTGACTCAGCTCTCGAATCAATTTCGATCAGAACATCGCCCAGATGTTCAAACAACAAGCTTTTCGAGTGTCTGCACCCTTTGAAAACTTCGTAAAAAAATTGCGCAACTACTATGTGTTTCTGCATTCTGAGGACCTGAGAAGCCAGTGGAAAATCCATCATGCGATGGTCTTTCGAAATAATTCAAACAAATGCTCATTCCTAAACTTGAAGTTGTCCTATCCTTCGAGTCCTATCTTACCACTTCTTTCCCAATATCGATCAAAAAGACCTTGAACGATATGAATTCAATGTGAAATCCGAATGTAATTAATCAATTGCAATCGCTGAAGTTCTCCTCGACTGACAATTCATTAGAGGATCACGTGCTGATAGGTTATTGAAACAGATATTACAGTCCACTGTAACAAGCATTGACAATATAACGAATATTGACCGAAGCCATTGCATTAGAAGCTTCAAAACTCGATATCAAATATATAATACAATCTCAGCCTAGTTACAATCCATCAAATCCAGTTTCCGAACTAGAAACCGTTCATCAACTATCAGTTACCGTTTCCGTTTTCTTCTCTTCACTGACCCATCTGTCGAGCATTTAGAAATGAAAATATGAGTTTTTGCTGTGGAAAATCTATCATTATGTTGGTGATCGTCATACTATCGTTCTTACGTATATGATGTTTGGTACATGTGGGTAACTTGGGATCAAGTATGTATACCAACACTGATAAAGAATACCCATCCAGTCCTTCGATTTCAGGTTAAAAAAAGTATAATAATGTTGATAATTATAATAATGAAAGCTTTCATTGATAGATACATAGGAGTAGGACAGAAAATAGTAATAATATTCCATACAAAAATCAGTATCTATCAAACGGCAGAGTTAGCTCTCAAACGTTCCAGAGTAAACGAGTAAGTGCTTTCTTTCGCTAGAGAAACTGAAACTGAGCTTGAAATTAACGATGGAATAAATGATACAAGGGTGTTGTCATACGCACGTTCTACGAAGTTGACAGTAATTAAATTATGTTATATACATGAAATATGTTTCTATATCATCATATATAATATATAAAATCATAATCACAATATTATGATATTCACAATTGACGAGTAGCCGCAAATGATAGCATACGATCAGTGATAACATGAATCAGTACCATATGTAGGGATGGTACGAAAGCGCTGACACGGACATGATGACTTTTTTTAAAATCTTCAGTTTGAACTGGCAATCAGCACTTAGTGTCAGTTCAAACTGGCAATAAGTCATAAATGCCAGTTCAAACTGGCAATTAGCCCTATTTGCCAGTTCAGACTGACAATTAGCCATAATTGCCAGTTCAAACTGGCAATTATAAAAAAAAGTCATCATGTCTGTTCAGCGCTTTCGTAGGGTGGGGTGAGTTGAGATTTGTAGCGGGTATCCAGGTGGTGAACGTCTGTACGAAATGTGATTATTTCTTAAAGGTGAGGTGGTTTCTGTGATTTCGTGAAAAAACGTGAACGAACTTTTCTATTTCCAATGTTCCAACCAATCTCATTCAGAGGTTCGGAGATATGGTTACGTCTACTCAGACCACAAATGAGACGGACACACGAGTTTTGAGTTCTCTTTTAGATATGGCAGGTCCGTAGATGATATCCGCATAATTTGAATGTGAAAGAACAAGAAACTGCTTGCATCATTTGTCCAAGACTTTTCTATTGGCATATATCAATTTCTAATTTCAAAAAGCATGCCTGTTAGCATGTCTAGAGAAACTCAGCGACGAATCAAGTATTACCTCTAGTTCTTAGAAAAGTCAGTCTTTGCCTTTGATATTCAAAGAATCGATGCAACGAGCGCGAGCATCTTTTTTTCCAAATAACATAGCGACAGAAACACACCCAGTGTATGGCAGTCATGGAGAATTCTTCAATCCGGTCACCTTCGGGATAACTCAAGGAACTCACAGTAAGATTTTCTCCTTCATGTTTCGTTTGAGATCACTTGAGGAGCTCTGATTCTGGCCACTTTTGCGACAATTTTAGGATCACGCAATAGGAATTTCGTTATCTGGTTACACAGGGTGTTTCATTGGGAGAGGTGAACATTTCAACTGTATATAGGGGTCTCTGAGGTGATTTCAAAAAACCCATGGTTACTGGGTCCTGGACATCTTATAACCGAGATACGGAATGCACTCACTCATACTATCCTGCTAAATTTATCGATGTATCAAGAAAATATAAAATCCAGGCTTCACTCGAAATTTGCAATTTTGAAATTAGCCTTCTAAATGAATGACCGCTGGAATTGTGGGTGCACAATGGTGGGCCAAGTGTGTCAGGTCCCAGACCGCCCACGTTTTTTCCACATTCATTCATTCATTCATTCAAGCCTATCGACTGACGATGTGATGAGTTTGACAAAAAAAATCAGTAGAAACTAATACCTCTGGATTCACGAACATTCGCTGATATGATTGATGTCACTCACGAAATTTTTAACGTACTTCAGACCACTAAAAACAACTTGTGAACATAGACCTGAATATTTTCGGGTGCACGCTTGTATATATCGTTTCGTGAACTAGATATATGACAACACTAATGAAGAATATCCATCGCTGGACTAGTGGTCCCAATCCTTCGACCTCAGGTTATTCATATAGACTTGACTGAATTGAACTTTTCGATGTTGACAATACATCTGAAATCACCCCAGTATCCGACAAATTCCAAATCTCAGTTTCAATGCAACTTGTGAAAGATGCCAAAAATATTAAAGTTTATTCGTGCAGACGATCCAAATCGCTAAATGGAGATATAAACTATGACATAAACTCTCAATCATAACTCCAGCAACCACCAACGTCATGAGTCAAAATACATCAAGAACATGTTCCAGAGGATAAATTCCTCATTATCACCTGACATACCGAATGAAATCATTTCAGAAAAGCAAAAGAGCTTGATAAAAATTATAAAAGAGTTATATTGTTTCGAAAAATCCGCAACAGACGTGGAAAAATAATTTCAGGAAATGATTCAATGAAGTCTGTATGTTCAAGCAGAAAAGTTTATTGAATTATCGTTGAGATGCCAGGAAACATTGGAATTCACTCATTGAAGAAGTCCTTTTTTATCTTCTCTTTGAGGGAGCGAACTACCGATTGAACAACGTGCTCATATCATGTGAGCAGCTTCAAACTTCTCTGAACATATCTATACCATCAGTCATGAAATCATAACAGTAAAATGATGAACTATACTGCTGTATGCTGATGAATTACTTCGTTACTTTTCGTTATGCACGTTCAACTTTCGGAGCACGCATATTGTGATGATTCAAACGCGAAGCCGACTTATGTTATTACACTACCGTATTTCAGGATAGTGCTCTCCATCCAACCACTCCTGAAAATACCACAGCAATTATAAATGTTAATGACATGAGAGACAGTGAGCCAGTTTGGACCAGAGTTATTATTTTTGAACAGTTCGAAGAAAAAGAAGAACAGGTGAGTGTACAAAACTGTGTTTTGTATGTATCGAAAACGTATTCATAACATTTTCTTCGTCTTTTTTCTTTCAATACGTGGTGCATTGATCGCGCAACTGGGTTTCTGATTGGCCTAATTATACTCGGTTGTTCATTCGCTCTTTTCCACTTTGTGACTCATTTCCATAGTTCAATCTTGAGAATCCTGTATTCCTCATCGTCTTGTGAAGATTTTGAGGAGCTGAATAGGAGATTATCATAGATTATATCAGATCCTCACCATATATCTAAGAATATAAAAACTCTTGAAAATTGATGATCAATATGAATCGAACTTTCAAATTACAATATTGAAACAAGTCTCAACATGAGTATCTAACAAACATATCATCTATCAGGACTTGAAAAATTTCAATAGTGTATATTTTCGATCAGTGGGAGCATTATTTTATATTATTCGTAGACTTTCCAAGTTTCTGCTAGAGATGGGGATGTTGGTTTGAATAAGGATATATGTTATAGAAAAGTGCGAGAAGATGACGAAAAAGGTGGGTACCTACTGACAAATTGTTGTATTCCTAGTATCAGTAAGATTAATTGATATTCGAATAAATTACAGCTGGATACATCATCGTAAGTGAAAAAACTGGAGAAATTCACGTGTCGAAAATCAATAGAGATAAAAATGACATCATGTTATACGACTCTGAAATCTCGGCATACGTATGTGATGAAACAGATTGGAAAAAATCACAGAGCATGAGTTTTTATATAATAGATATCGATGACAACCCACCACTTGTCGAATGGATATTTGATTCCAAGAAAGAAAATATATCATTCTATGACACCACGAGCACAAAGTCAACCAGTTTGTCATTCAAGGAAAATTATTCAGGAAGTTTGAACACCACAATTTTCATCAGGGATATCGATACTGTAAGTATTCCAAATCATAATCGATTCTCGATTGAGACCATTTACAAACATTGACAAGGAAAATTTATTTGAGATAATTATATTCAACAATCACATAATAGTTTCGAACAATAATTATGAAGTTGAGCCAAGCAACAAGGAATTAGATCAACAACTTTGGCTGAATTCCCAGCCGAACGTTCACCCCCTACGACGTCTCAGGAAAGAGAAATGTTTGACTTCATGTTATTCTTCCCATTTTGTTCCTGAAGATTGTTCGAACCCACTTTTCCCCCACTAAAATAGCTCTCAAAGGTGACTAGTCAAATGGTAGCTCAATTAGTTGGGACTTTCCTCATGAATCACTCTGCATGAATATATTGAGAGAGTTCATAAGAGATTTAAAGGATGATGATTGGGGAATGTTACTCTCTTTAGGCATGTCTGAATTCAGATGACGGTCACTCTTTATCTCAGTTATTGGTCATTGCGATTTTGGATTTTGGTCCGTGGCAATGGAGGCTGAGCTCCCTCAAGAATTATCATACAACAAATAGTTCTTCATACTTTCATGAAATATGCTCAGAAATAGCGAATAGAACATTCATTCACGTTTTTTTTTTTTGATATCAAGTAGATGTTTGCCAAGAATCAAAATCTGAGCAACATCCAAAGGAAGCTTCAATGGATGGAATGATGAATATTTATTATCTGGTTTCGCTGATTGAGTTATGAATTAGAATACGATTTTGGTACGATTCGACTCTACACGTCTCCGTTGATTCGTCAACAGTCAACAGTCAACAGATCGGTTAATGATTTGGCTGAGTGGATGTTAATTTCTCATTCAGCTTCCTCTGTTAGAAGGATCAGTGGGACTGGTATCAATAAAATCATTTTTTAGGAGAAGAACCAAAGATATTATATATTCTCTGCTGGATCAAGCTTGGAGAGAGAAGAATTGAAACGACCATGAGAAAAATACGCAGAGATCAAAAATCAGCTGACTGTTGGCAAAAAATTTTCATTCGAATCGATTTAATAGTGTAAAATTATGCACACCAATGTTATTTCGTTTGCGATACGCAGTTCAAAGGTGGCCTTTTTGCAAAGCTCTCAAGAGAAATCATTTGGAAATTATTATGTATGGTGATTTGGAACAATGTTGGGCAATACTGTGGAAATATCTCCTTGCGTCCGAATTTATGTGAATATGTCCGAACATGATCATAGTCATCCTTTTTTCTATTCATATCAGTATTTTCCTCAACTCTAACCAGCATGTATGTGACTGGAAAGAGTTGGGGGTTGATAAAATTTCGGTTTTGAATCACTCAATGCTGTGTAGTTGATGAATTCCGAATCTGAATCAAAATCAACTTCCATAAACTGCCAATATCAAATTGATCTCTACCGATGAAATGAGAATTTCTTCCGAATCAATATCATCAGTTCACTCTTCAATATTTTCAACCATAAATACTATAAATTCATTATACTATAAATTCATAAATACTATCTCCTGAACATTAGAACAGTTTGCCAGAATATAGGATATTCTGATCAAGAATTCAAGAATGAATTTCTCTTCAGTCTTTCGATGAGTATATATCTCAGTCTCATAGTGGAATCGACATAATCAAAAGGTCAATCGAAGCTGAACACATATATCGTAATTAGGGTTCCCAGAAACTAACTTTGAACTAAGTTCAAGTTAATTCGTTGGTTTCGAAAAAGATTTCAATAATCAACTATTTCGTGTTACTCGAGTAAAACAAAATAATTCACAATCAACGAACTAACCTAAACACGTTGGTGATGAGATGTGTTTCATCTCACAATAGGCCAGTGTTTCTTGAAATGCCTTAGGCTCTTCATGAAATTTAAACGGATTCCACTATGAGACATATCTATCACCAAGCCACTTCCAACTCATCAGTTCTTGATTAATCGAATGATCTTCAGGGAGAAAATGCTCAGTTCACTGTTGAATTAGAAAATTTGGAGACATCCTCAGTCGACTATACAGTCGCATTCATGGTTGTACCAACAGCAGGATACAGAAGTAGTCAATTCCAGTTGAGTGTAAGAAATGCAACATATCTGGATTATGAAGTTGCCACTTGGGAAAACATCAAGTTCAACGTGAGTATCAGCTCGAAAATCATATTTTCATGTTACTATATCTGATCATGCATTTTGAATTCGATCGAGTTCATAGATAATATCGTCTCCTTCAATAAATACAGGGTGTTTCAAAAAAGGTTGCCCCGTTGCTCGGATACATGGCGGGCGCTAGATACACGGTTCGTACCAAGTATTTGAAGTCAGATTTTCTAGTCCAAATTTTATGTGAACTAATACATCTTCAAATTCCAAACCAAAAAGGTACTCTTGGTTGAACTCAATACTGTGGACCGTTCTCGGATCATTCTGATTTGAAAATAATGAACTAATTACTGGTGCTGGAATGAAGTATTGATGAAAAAAATCAATAACCTATTTTTTGAAAACCAAAAATAATAATATCTCATGTCATATTCATCTGGAGCTCTAGTACCTCTCATGTAGAAAATGAGTTACCAATCCAATTTTCATACTCAAACCCAGTTCTCTCCATTGGCGTAGGAGTTTCAGATGTTTATCTACTGATTCTATGCCTATAGATCATCACGATCCCGTTATGAGATTCCTTGCTCCATAAAGCTATACCGACCTACTGAACTTGTTCGAAATCTCATGAACCATTTCAAAGTTATAAAGCGATATATATTTGAACTAAGTAATTTTGTACAATGGGATGAAAAATTTCATGTCGAATTGTTTTGGTCTGAAAAATATGTGGTATAGGTTTTTGTGAAAATGTTTTAGGAACACCCATAACGAAATCACAGCCATAACAGATCCCATGGGACTTTATATCGATTCTTTTTGGGTTATCATGGCAATGTTGCACTTTCGACGTCAATCAGTATTTATCATTTATACAGTTCAATCAGTGTAGAATTTCACGATTTGGTTCATACTTCGGAGACACAATCAATAAAATGATTAAAATATGTGGATATATGAATGAATTCCATGAATCTCATTCTTGATAGTTAAATGGCAATGGGAAATCACAACAGTACCCAAGAACTCCTAGATGTGAACAGGAGTCAACTCCTGAAAATCAATCAATATTTTCCGTAGGTATTATGCAGAGGGGTGAAAAATCCGGAATTCGAAGATAGATTATTGGTGAACATAGAATTAATCGACTACAATGACGAATGGCCGATATTTGAATACAATGATTACAATGCAACGATAAATGAAGCGACCAAAGAAGGTGTTCTCATCACTACAGTGTTGGCAACAGATAGAGATTTCGAGGATAAAGTTTTGAAGTGAGTGATATCTCTCTTTTATAGCTTCAGTCATTTTTTTTAGATCTTCTGGGATTTTTCCTCCTCGTTTCTATCGATAAAGATGGGAATTATAACGATCAATTCAATATATAGATATATACTGAATCTGCCCCAAAATGTCACCGTACTTCGGATCCAATCTTTATAGATACCTGAACAAGAGATCAGAATGATATACAAATTCTATTTTTTTTTTTCATCTATGTGATGATATTCTCAATAGGTATTCGAGTGGAAAGAAGAGTCCCCTTCGAAGATGCGTAGCTTCCAAACGGTTAGATACATTGGAGCGCGGTTTCCTGACACCTGACATTTCTATTCACCTCGAATTCAAGTCGATTAATTTCTGATTTCCATGAATTGTTTGACCTTCCGTGAAATATCTCGTTTTTCACAAATGGGTCATTCTGTATATTTTCACTGCAATTGATTTATTCCCCAATGATCTTCCATATGATGTTCAATTATAGTACCCACCTCAACTTCAGGAATAAAACAGTTATGGAGTTTTGAATTTCATCAATTTGAAAATGTTAGAATCTGATGTAACCACTATAGCAAGTACGTGAAAATAGATGCATATTATTTATTCATATATATATATATATATATATATATATATTCTTCATTTACTGACATTCTGCATGTTGATAGAATAACTGATAATTCCGATCCATTCCATTCCAAGTCCATTTTAAAAAAATCCTCTAGCTATTCCTAAACTACTCTAGTTCCGACATGGTATCTACATTGGATTCTGACGCTGGAAAGAAGTGATAAATCAAACGAAAAAATAAAATAATACCTATGTGGGAAAGGAGTACAGCACAATTGAGTGCCAACAAACGACTAACTGACAAAAGTTTCAATAAGTTTGGAAGGATAGGGGACTCTTCACCTATCATGACTGGGCCATATCGACATAACGAACATATTTTCTTTCAGACACACTTTGATCGGTTCGGAATATGCCCTACAAGTCTTGAGAATTAAATCGGATACTGGTGAAATATATGTTGGTGCAGACAATGATCTCGACTACGATACTGTCAATCCGATATTCGTTCAAGTGGTGGCTACTGACAGTGTCGGTCACACAGCGACAGTCCCTTTAACAATATATCTCACAGATGTCAACAACAAACCACCAACTATTGATGGGGTAAGTGACGAATTTCGTTATATGATCATATTTCATATATTCAAATACATATTGAAGATTCTTGAGGATGATCCAGTTCACCCTGCCTTCTTTAGTGCTACGCTGTGGAAGTATATTTTATTTTTGTACTCAAAATCAAAACTTTTTTCTCTGAATTCAAACTCATTTCTTCGATTTCAGACTTTCTCTCTGAATTCAGACTTTTTTGAACTCAAAGAAAAAAGTTAGGACTCGAAGTCAGACGTCTGAATTCAGAGGAAAATCATCGGTGACCTTTACGCTTTTATGCTAGATTTCCATTTCATTCGTTGGCTTGGTTCACATTCAGATTCTATGTTATCAATATTCCATTTTTATTTTCAAGGGAAATCAAATAAGCGTCGAGGAGAATCAGAAAAAAGGAATTAGTCTTAATTCCAGCATAACAGCCTCAGATATCGACACAACAGCGGACCTGGTAGTGGAAATAAACTGGTCTTCATCATACGCCACCAAGAATTCAAGACGGCTTGATATGACCAACGACACCATTGCTCGAGAAGTCATGTGAGTATATCACTTGAATTTAGTTACTTCCATTATTACACCATTGCTCGAGAAGTTACTTACTTTCATCATTGGTATTCAAGTCAAACGACGTAGTTGGTCAAAGATGGTCGAGGATGAAAGCCACTGCAAAAATGAGTCCAACCAACGGAACTGAACAAGTAACAGAACATGAAAATGTTAATCCTCTCTCAGTTCCTATTAGGTACCAATGTCTATCAAGATGAGTTCAAAACAAGATTGGCTCACGCATCAGCGGCAAGAGCTGATCAATTTGAGGTGGACCACTTATAGCTTCATCAGAATATGTTAATTAGAAAGATGTTAATATACATATATACATAAGAAGTCGGCAAGGAGGGAAACTACTCATCTGGCAGTAGCCTCTCTACTCTACTAATGCTACTCACTACATATATAGTTTGATTCTCGTAAATATTGTTCAGTTATAAGTTGCCTACTAGCCTTGAATATTCTGCATATAATCAAAGCTACTAGCCATATAGCTGTTAAAAAGAAATCTTGTGTGTAGAAGGAATTAATTGATTATAAATGATCCTAAGGAGAGTTTGAGGAGATATATGACATCATCAAAATCTCCCTAAAAAACCTGGGAACCAATCATAAATATTATGCTTTGATACCCCGGAGAATGTTAAACCAACTCTATGCTATCTGCAAAACTGGGAATATCATTTTCAATCATGCTGAAGATTTTGACCCTTCACGTATTCATCCTTGTTCGATTTGGAAAATTGAGTGTTTTAAAACCTCAAAATTGATTCCTCAATACCTGTTTATTGCAGTATGCGATTCATTTATTTTCCGAAACAGGAATGAAGGATTATAAAAATATCTGCACAATAGTATCAAAAATCTATCGAAACATTATCTACAATCGATAATTTCAATAGGAAAAATGATATGCCAATTTTCATCACACATTCATTCATTCACACATTCACATACGTGATGTTATTTCTGATTTTCTAGTTGCTTCCGGAAATTATTTCTTCTTCTGATGGAGATAACAAAACTTTTTGGTTTCATCAATTTCAACTTTCAATTAGCTCGAATATAGCATTCTCTATTCATTCATCCAACGTTTCGTCACTGAGGAACCATTATCAACTTCATATTTCCAAATACTGTTCCGATTTCATTATCTCATATTTGAGACACTCTTCCCATTTTGAATGCAATGATGGACTGATTATTTTTCTCCCACCACGTTTCGAGTCCTTTTTGACCAGCATCATGAAATTTTCAAGACACGGACCTGCATTTTCCATAGTTTCGTCTTGTCTACTCTGTGGTTTCGTAGGAATCGTGGGCGATTCTAATATTCCTGATTCTCTCAATCACATATGTCCAATAATACCATAGGGAACAGCACCGTTTCTCGAAAATTTCTCGATGATTAGAAGACAGGAGTCAACACGAGATCACGACATAATATATATAGTACCTACATCATCGAATTCAGAATGAAAATAACTTTTTTGATGACGAGATTACAAAATCTCATGTACAATTAAAGAGATGAGAGCACATTAAAAGGTGCAATGGAGGTTTTCTCAGTTTTCTTGTAATTCCACCATCGGTTTTTCCTCACACACAGTATCCACCATTTGTGCCAGAATAAATATAAAATGGAAATCATTCTCCGATCACAGATTTCTTCCTTGAATTAGGTAATGTTCTTCCCATTTGAGCACACCTGTATCTCCCACAGTTTCCAATATCCCCAAGAATACCCTCCTCATCTTGTACAGAGTGATATTAACATTGACTATGAATACCTGGAAAAAATACAGATTTTTCCATCGTGTTGTCATGAAAGATCTGGGAGATTGTTTTTTTTTAGGTGTTTGGATGTGAAGTTTACAGGTGATTCTACTGGCGCTTACAAAAGCCGTTCTATTTCTATAGAACTTATAGGTGAGTAGTATGATTTGGTATTCATTGAGAAAATTGAAGTAATTGAAGCTGATAAAATGAAAAATTCATGAATATAATGAACCATATAAGTCTACTATGCATAACCATGCAAATATTCCATCAAACTCAAAGTACATGAGACAAGGAAGGTATTGAGAGTTTTGAGGTCTTAAACATCTTACTAGCTAGAGAATTCCACCACTTTGCCATCCTATTGATGGATTATGCTTGGTAGAGCGATGTTCGACAGGTCTCGTGCCTGACAGTGTACGGATGACCAGCATGAGCTCGTCTGGTTTGTCTACTAGGAATCGCTCGTGGTTCAATGATAGATCAGATTGCCGATGAGCACCGACCATGGAGATATCTCTATGACATAGGGAAAGATTGCCCACCTTATATGCATGAGTGTCTATTGCATGTCAAATCGAACCAGACCAAAACAGTTATACGGCCCACTCTGAGACACATGAGCATAATACCAGAAACAAAGATAAGACGGTACTGAAACAAGAGATACTGAAAACTTAAATGAATGGAGTCAATCACTATGGCCCTAAATTTCTTTATAAATTGGCGAAATCATTGAAAATCTCATCAACTAATTGATTCAAAGGAACAATGAAATGTAAATTTTCAGAAAAGTTTCATTTTGATATACAGGGTGTTTAAAAAAGATACGACATCATTGAAGGGGGTGATTGCCAAGGCCATTTTATGAAAAAAAATCCTACAATCGTAGTTCTCCATACGCTTCGTTACCGATCAACAGGGTGTTGAAGTTTAATTTGAGAGAGTTCGTCAGTCAATAAGGAGAAGATTGGATTCTTGCATCCAAGTAGGAACTGGTCACTTCCAACAATTTCTGTAATTCATAATCAATTCTTGAATCAGACCCTCGTTCAAAAGCAAAGGTTTTTGTATAATAACATGTACATGCCTTAAAATGGTTTTTCATTTTTTACTTGATAAGTAAGCGCCGTATGATGAAATATCAATAGACGTTTTTTCTTTACAATTGAACAATGGCAAACAGTATTTTATTTCCAGAGAATCCAGTGGCGTCCTATGTTTTTCATCAAAAATAGCCAGTGACGTGCCAATACTCACTTTTTTGCGAAAAAAAAATCATTTCAATCAGAGAGTTGAGTGCGGGGTTCAAATTGGTCTTCGTGTGTAATATCAGAATTAAGATACAATCAGTTACGATTTTGTCGGGTGTGAATCTTGATTCTATTTTTGAAGCTGGTAATGGTTGGACTGGATTCAATGTGGTCAGGCAGAGAGTTAATGATTTTCGCTGCAGCACAGCTGATTGGGCATTCAGAGAAATCCGAATTATGCTTAGGAATCTTGGGCAGGTCTTTATGTCTAGTAGAACGATATGAACATTAATTCCTTCAGAAAGTTCACCAGATATTTGGGTAGCCCAGATATTTGGGTAGCCCAGTAAATTAGTATGTTATGCGTACAGATAGCGATATGACATTCGACCCTCTGTTTGAGATTCAACCAGTTTGATTCTGAGAACTTTATTGATATGTGATCATATTTCCGAAGGTTGTAACACAATCTGAGGCATGCATTCTGTAGCTTCAGTGAACTATCTTCATCACTTTGTGGTAATGCAAGCCAGTAAACAACATCACAATTACTCAAGTGAGATAATATAAGAGAGTCACATAGCCTTAGTTTCATCTTCGTATCAAGAAAAGACTTCCAACTTGCCATATGACTTCTGCAACAGGTGTGAAACATGTTTCGTAAATCTAAGGTTTTTATCGAGGTATATGCCCAAGTTTCTGCAGAGATCAAAAGATTATATGGATTATATGGATTTTGAGGTTATCATTATTGATGATATCATTTATCTCCTCCAAATATTAACATTTTGGTTTTAGTTTCATTGATGATGAGGCCATGAGCAGATGATGAATTGAACATGCGGAAAAGATTCGAATTCATTTGGCTAACAGCAAGATTCAATGGGCAGGTTTCGAAAGAATAATATAGTTGATGAGACCTACAATATTTGAGACTGTTTGAGAAGTCTGCTGAATATAGTGAAAACAATAAGGGTCCCAATATGATAATTTGCGGTACACCTTGTTTTATAGAGATGAAGTCAGAGCAAGTGTTATTGACAACAACCCTCTGAGATCTTCCAACCAGGTAATCGGAGAAAAATAACAATATCACCAAGACCAAAGTAACCCAACTTAGCACACAAAAGGGAGTGATTTAGAGTATCGAATGCCTTGCTATAGTCTAGTAATAAGCAAGCAAGCAAGTATTAAGCTTTCAAAACATTTTTCAAACATGTATTGATAATGAAAGTGAGATGCTCGGTTAGGTGAGGAATTATCAAGTTCAACATATTTAGATCCACGTTATCCGTACCTCTAGGTTTGGTTTTGATACCACGAAATATTTTTTCAATTGTCTCTGTTGATACTGTAATCGTTGTGTATTGCAAAGTATGAGTCTGCCATATCTATCAACACGCCTGATATTTCATTACAATATCTCAAGTCGTTTTTAAAATATCATGTTTTTACTGTTTTGTTCGATCAAACTCCAAAACTCTGTTGATCGGTAACAAAGCGTATGGGGACCTACATTTCTAGTAAATTTTCTTCATAAAATGGCCTGGGCAATAACCCCCTCTGATATTGCCCTGTATATTACGTTTGAGATGTATTTGAATATTTCGCATCGGAACTCTTTGTTATTTACTGTATGTATATTTTCTTGTATCGACATGTGCAAACAGATTCATTTCGTATAAGCACGAATGAAAAAATGAAATTGACTTATTATGGTCGTCTCATGAGATAGCGCTATCGGTTGTAATACCAATCATGTATAATGATGACTCCACAGGAATTGTGATGCATGACATTACCATATTTGGCATCATCTGTTACTTCCTGGTGAAGATACAAGCTCAAGTGATTGTTGCAATGATACCTATAGATTCTTCTAGAGGAAAAGTGTAACATCATCCTCAGAGATATTGACTGGTCAGGAGGTCATATCTAACACATCTTTGGTTCGGAGCAGAAACGAAGTTGGTGTGTGAGGAAGCTAGATAGTGAACTAAATAGTTTTGATAATTCAGAAGATGACTTTCACAAAAACAAATAGAGCAAATAATCAAGATATCACAAAAACCGAGAATTGAAACGTACTATTTCCATAACTTCTCTTTCGTCACCTCTACTATTGAATAACCCATTGGGGTTGAGTCTGATGAATGTGGTGGACAATTTACTGGTGCGTCATAACCTCTATACCTATCCATTTGCACTATGGATTGTTGATTCAACATGAAAAATGTGATGATACTTCATCGTGTATAAAACACATCACGCAAACAATACAAAATTGGAGAGGTGAATCCTTCAGCAAATGTGTATGCAATAGATGCTGGAAATTATTGTCTCTTGTGATATTTGTGGAAGAATAACATGACCAAAGATAAAAATACTTGTTCTCTCAGTAAACCTATTGAATTTTAATTCGGGCCAAAAATGTTTCGCCTTATTCGGCTTTTCATACATTTATGTTCATTACGTAAATAAGTTATCCCTCTTTTTGTAAAGCTTATCATTCATACCTACCTAATATATGATATTACATAATTGAGATCGAATTGAATGATCATGATTGTGTTCAAGTGAATGATATTCCGGAACGTCCAGCACCAGACTACGAGCTTTTTGATAACCTGTTTTTGTACTTGACCGTTACCGATTTGAATACCGATGAAGAATTCGTGCTGGAACAAAATACTTCAGGTAAGACTTTTGTTATATTTCATAATCCATCAGAGTTCCTGGGAAGACATCAATGCAACTTTCCAGGCATGATTTGAGATGTTGATGAAATGAAAATAAACATACGCACAGATAAAAACCAGAAAATAGCAACCACAAATGAATTTCTCGCAACACATGGTCATATTTTGATCAAAACGGCAAGACACATTGTTTCACATGGTAGAAAAGTGACAGAACCGAACATCAAAGACAAAATAAGATTATTCGTCCATGCAAAATATGGTGTCCAGTAGAAATATCTGAACCTATATACACACAGTGTAGCACAGATGACCATTTTCCGATAGAAAGCTGATATTTGTTGCCAAAAGATTCTAGTTGTTTTTGTTGTTGTTTTGCTCGCTCGTTTTGCGCGTTTGCTCTCAAAGCGGAATCTTCAAAGGAAATCAGCAAATAAGTGTCAAAGCAATCATTCATGATTCGTCGTCTTCGCACCATGTATCTAGCGAGAATCGAGAATTTTGAGTTATTTTTTCTTCTCCTGTGTACTCTTATTTCTCCCAATTTCTGACATCGGCTACCATCAAGTCTCCGCGACTTGTTGCCTTTTATTGTTTCCCTCTGTGTACCTTCTAGTGCTACTTTAAAATTCGATATATTATCTATGTGCTTATTGAGAGTATATTTTTGTTCTGATAAATATTATAAAAATGAATTCAACAGTTCTGTAAAAGAGTCCTGAGTTATTGCCGATGTTCCTTTTTTGAATAATGGTTCCAGCTGAGAGAATCTAAAGAACTCTTTTAATTATTCTAGCTCTCATTGCGATAAGTATCATCGATATAAATGACAACACACCTGAATTTGTGGAATTGGATGATACTAATAGAACCGTACAAGAGAATGCAGTGGCAGGTACTTCGCCTGGTTCTATACAAGCGATCGATCTTGATGTCACCGATACTGTAACCTATGCCTGCTCGTGAGTACTTCATTTACATTTCAATTTATAATATTTCAGAAGACTTCTCCGGGTTTTCTTGACTGATAAAATCACGACTCAATCATTCATTAGTAAATAGGAAAGTTGGCGTTCGACAACTGCTTCCCAAAATATCTCTCAACTTCCTCTTTCTGATCCTCGTGACTTTCGCATGCATGATGATGAATGCAATTAGAACCGAGACTTGTAGTCGAGCTGACACTTGTAAGAAATAACCAACTTTTTGATACATTTGATATCAAGAAGGCCACAGATGGCAGTTTGATTGTAAGCCATGAACAATAAGCCCTGCTGTACCCAGGACATTACAGATTAACTTTTCTTTCTGCTATGTTATTCGGCCTGATGCTTCGCAACTTGTCACTGATTGGATTTGAAATATCTAAATGAAAGGTCTCAAACGCAATACAGATATCACGAATTGATCACGATCACGATCAGTCATGAATTTGACCAGAAATGTGAATGATCAAAAAAGGTAGGTACCTACGTACGATATGAGGTGCATGGTCCCATATATACATACTTTAGGATGTGTAACAAGTGCCAAGATTTCTTTGGAAGTCATTCTGGTATGATGGAATGATTTTCATATCTTTAGCATTGATTATAATGAGTGCAGCCATTATTTTTTCTGAAACCTCGAAAGACGTGGCAAGATACTGATAACTCTCAAATCCGAAAAAGTTGTGAGTTTCCTCGTCTTCGGCAAGGGCCGTCTGAGAGATATTTTCCATGAAGCTGGGACTGTTCCTTCTCTATAGAATAATTGATTGAATGTGTGATAAATTGTTCAATGAATGGGCTACAGTAAAAGATCATATTTATTGTAATATCATCTATACCGTAAGCGGCAGATTTGATTTCAATTTCTCGTTGAAATTTTATTGCATCTGCAGAATCCAACCTAGACCTTTTGAAATCACTCAGTGCATTAACTCCTTCTTTCATTGAACTTTTCAAAATCTTTTCAAAACTCTTCAAATCGGATAACCATGGAGAACATGGCTTTGTTGCTTCAACTGTGCGTTTGGGAGCATGAGGATCGAGTACTTGAAATGAAAAGCCTTTGAAAATTTCTATTTTTCTGTCAAACTCCGTTTCATTCAATAACTCGAACCATGAGATATTAGAAAGGTCTTCTTGAAAAAAATCCAAATTGATATTCAAATAATCCCTATATGTCAGGAATGCATTTTTGACATTGAAGTTAGATTCTATATCAATGTTACAGTGGGAAAGGCTATGATCCGATTTTAAATTTCCACTGATTGATCCTCCAACTATCGCAATTTCTTTGTTGTTGATGAAAATAGGATCTAATAGTGCTCTGCCTCTGGTTATTTTTTGGTGGTCAACAGCTACAATTTTATGATTTAGTTCGAATTTGATCCACAAATATTTATTTATTCATTTATTCATTCATTCATTTATTTATTTATCAACGGAGAACCCCTAATTTGAATTAAAAAAATTCTCACTTGCTTGATTTGATAGCTCCATTTTCTGATTCAATCTTTCACAAAACACCTTCTCCTCTTGAAATCCCTTTCCTTGATAATTCCCTGTTATAGTAAAAACATATAAACCAACATCATCCGACAATCAGCTTTCAGTAATACCTACTATATCGGAGTCTATGTCTAAATTCGAATGTGCAAGCTTCATATCACTCAAATAGTAACAAGCAATAGTCACATCATGCCCCACCAAACAAACCAACAACAAGCAAACAACAAGCAGTGGATTGGAAGATATAATTATACAGTTGTTCTCAGAATTCCATATGAATGTAGTATTTCTGAAAAGCACGTTGGAAGTTTGCAGTATCCAATAAGCATCAAACTGGCAAATTTTATACAGGAAAGTAACTATCATTTCATGTCAATTGTACCAGCAATAATGTACATATATTACATACACACATCTCGCATATGCACACTCTTTTCGTGGTGAAAGAACCTAAAAACTAAAAAATAAATACGAGCGGAAGTGATCATAAATATAGAGATATTTCAATATTTTTATATTTTCAGGGCACTTGATGAAGCTACTGATTGGCTGGAAGTGAACAGCAACACTGGAGTCTTCACAGTTAAATATGCGGAGATAAACGCAGACATACCGCCGACCTATTATTCGAATTATAGTTGTACAGCTAGTGATGGTGTACATGAATCTGTTCCTACCCTGGTGAGATACAATGAATATATTCAAGGTGGAAACAACCAATACGCGTGAACCATGCTTTCTGAATCACTTCCACTATCGAATCAAATCAAATCAGAAGTTGGAAATTGCAATACGTAGATGATCAGAATGCCCGTGAATTACACAATTCAGAAACGTATTCTACTCATGGAAATATATACAGCGGTAATTTTATTGGAAACCAGTCAAAGCAAAATATTAATTTATATTAGATATTTTATTTTATATAGATATTTTCAAAGAAGCAAGATATTATCTTTCTCGCTAAAATGACGATTGCAGCTACAGGTATCATTAGCATTTCATCAATATTCGATACCTTAACGGCAGCAACTTGTCGTCTGAAGTGAGCTCGGTGTAGATATTGAATTTTTCACCTCATCACCTCACTTTTATATGATTCCGCATTGAGTCATGCAGCAGCATTACATTCAACTTCTCAATTTTCCCTATATTCAAAGATTGAGGATACTTTCCCAAAACAATTATTTGAACTCAATTTCGGATGAGTTCCCACTCTCAATGATGTGATATTAGTGAGATATGTGACTGCAGCTCATGACTAACGTTATTAATTCAGGATATTTTAGGTCAGTTTCTTCATAATTGATAGGAACAACAGGAGACCTGAAATATTCATAGATGAAACGGTTCATGTGTTGGAACAGCCTGATGATAATGCGATGGTCTTGGATATGACAAGTAACATATCAGATAAAGACAGAGATGGTAAGATAGTTCTCATTCATGTAACTAGTGCTGAAAGTGTATGCTTGATGCGAAGGCACTTGTACTAAAGGCAAAAAATTCCGCAGACGACAGTTTTTCAGCCATAAAAATGTATTGCCGTGCTATAACTCAACACCATTCTACTTGGTTGTACCTACAATTCTTCTTATTTCAGTTGACACATATCAGGATCCTTCAGAAATTCGTAACAAGCTCTCAAAAATACAAGTTATTCCATATTAACAATTGTTTTTTTCAATCGTTCAATATTTCGGAAAGTGAATGAACAAAACACATTGAAAGTGAGGAGAATTAATCTTCGAAATTTAGTATATTTGTAGTAGTACGACTAGAACTAAGTAGTACGACTCAACTGGATAGCACATTGATGTTGAAGCGAATTCTATGTTATGATTTAGGATTGAATCACTTGGGATCCAATTTATATTCAAGAACCAGATGATATTCAATGATCCTTGTAAATATAACAACCCATGTCATTCAATCGAAATCAATTGGAAAATGATGAATGCAATTCATCATTCCCACTACTGTCCATTATTATTACAAACAGCGTAGATACTGATACTTCTTCCATGGATTTTTCATCATTTCAGAACCGTTCCATACGATGGCGTGCTCATTCTCAAGTGTGTGTAACGTAAAGTTCCAAATTGTGGACAATATCATCAGAGTAAGACAAGGAAAGGAGATCGACAGGGATACCAAAGAGAAGAATTTCACTTGTTCTATAACTTGTATGGATAATCCAAATGGTAAATAATAGATAGAGAGTAGATGTGTTGATAACATCCAAGTTCGAATGATATCTTCAAGAGATACATACATTATTCGGACTCCATCATGAGGCTCCATGATCAGGCTGTTGTGTCATGGCTGTGAAATAGAATATCATGCTTGTCTGAATAAATCATAAACGATTCTGTATAATTCTGTATGATTCTGTATGACTCTGTTTTTAGCTTCTCATGATCATTATCAATCACAAAACTTATACTTATACGTGTGATTTGCCTCAAATACAGATGATTCTATTTACAGGATGTTTTATAATATATGCGCAGGACTTCAGGATGTGATAGCTCGTCCAAAAGTATGAAAGGAAGTTTTCATCAACTCACCCTCTAAAATGCACCATTTTCGAGATACGAAGTGTTGAAATTGAAAGTAAAGAACTTTTTTTGCGAATATCTCCGGAACCGTTCATCGCACAAAAAAAGCGACTAAGCCAATAGAATCTGAGAGCTTCAGCATATGTATGGTAGCTGAACTCCAAACATGTGAACGGTACTCCGAGACATGTAGAATTTGCACTTTGTAGATTGAGAGCAGTTGCTGGGGTGTGAAGTATCTCTTTGCAGGGAACAGAAAGCCAAGTTCTTGTAAAGCAGTTCTCTCGATGGATCTCACATGATCGTCCAATGAGAGAGTGCTCTTGGTGGTGATACCAAGCATTGATATTGACGACCTCACGGGAATAGTGAGACTCACATGACATCATATTCATTGAATACATTATATATAGTTGTAGAAAAGAAAATAGTTGAGAAAACTGTCGAAGTAGTTTCAGGAATATGTTCCCATTCTTATGAGCTCCACATTTTTCTTTTCAAATCTTGAGTAGATATTCTCATAGTTATTGAAAATCCAGGATCAAAAACTTTCAGGGCAATCTGTATAGGATTAGTAATCTGTATAGGTTTATAAATCTGTATGCGGCTAGAAGGATTAACTTCATACTTTTTGGTTCGTTTTCGAACGTGGTGGGTATATTGATGTAGTTCTGCTAGAAAAATTATTAAGAAGTCATCTATTGAGTGCATACTCCCAGAAGCATTTTTATGGAGACGCCTAAAAAGACGATAGAAATAATAACTATCCCATTTCTGTGTATTCGATCATCTTGATTCTGAAATTATTGTGGAAGGAAAATTTGTTCCATCACTATAACTACATTTCCACTCGATAATGGTGCCTCTCATCGGTTTGGTTTTCCACAATGATCTAAGTATTCGTTATATGAAACCAAAATAAAATGTCTGGAAATTTTCATTCGAAGAAGTAAGAGTAATATTTCATACCCTTGTTTTCCAATTATTCTTCCTTCTTCTTATTTCATCTACTTATCACATAGCGTTCCGGACATATTTGGGATATACCATCTTCAGAGGCTCCCTTTTAGGAGGAGTAGCTCCTTAGGAGCCTCTTCCTCGACCATGATCCTTCGATCTTCATTTTCTATTTCCAGTGAGATTTTGAGGTTCAGGTCTTCTGTTACACAAACTATTTTCAAAAAAAAATCCGTCAATTCGGCAGTCTTTTCTGTCATCATCAGGATTAAAAGAGAAAATCAATTGATAAAAATGAGTTATTTTAGCATGTAGAGACAAAGAGCAGCTGTTCCATATTATTCACTTTTTTCATCGATGTTAGGTGACCCATTTTTGAATTTTCACGTTGGAAACTTATTCTTATTGCCCTGATGAAATGTCAGAATAAACGGTTGACAGTCGACATTTAAATGTGATAGTTCCTGCTACTGAAGATCTAGACACCTGAACAGACCTTATTACTGATAAATCACTGGAAACTCTATAAATGAGGTCGTCGATATCAATGAAAGATTTATTTTCATATTTCTGGTTGTAGAAGCCGCTAGTGAATTTTGGCAGGCTTATTATGGGGCAACCTGTATATACAGTGTGTTCAGTTGGTGCGAAATTCTTTGATATCTCATGGACTTTTTCAAGTTTTTCAGCCATATAATCCAAAAATATTTTTAATTGTACAGGGGGTTGCACAATGCATGCATCTAATAATGTATTTTTCCAAATAGAACATCCTGTATATTTTCCCTCTTATTCCTATCTTCATTGGCTTCACAGTCGTGCCAAGAAATTGAAAATCCGCCGTTGCGGCGTTGACAGGTTATGAATTATTCAATGATGTCTTCTATTATCGCAAGGTATTGGCAAATCAGCTATGGTCCATGCATGTATGGCATTCTGGCGGATATTTCTAGCAGACAGTATCATCAAGGTCCCAAGAACATAATCCCATGAACATAACACTCAGTTCATGGTGACAAGAAATGAATTCTGTACCAATACATTTTAGTGTCATGATATAACTTTTATCGTCAGCGGCGTTTTAAAACTACTTGAGAGCGAAATTCAAGACCCTGGGTACTGGAAACTCTTCAGGAGGAAACGAAAAATATGTTTATCATATTTTGATTCCACTACGATTACTGTATTAAGACATGACTGAAATATTCATTTTATCGCAAGGTGAAGTACACTATCACAATAAAGAGATCAAATAAACGAAATAATAAATCTAGTTCAGTATTTGGAAAAATTAAGCTGATGATAGCCGCTCGAAACGAAACGTCGAATTGCCAATTCGATAATCGAAGTTTTGTAGAAATAAAAGATTGTTAATGAAGAAGTGATATTCATTTCTAAATATCTCTCCGAACAGAATAACGGAAATATAGAAACGATTTCACCTAGTTTTTTGTTTATTTCATCATATCATGTTGTTGTTGATCTTGTTACCATAAAGATGTTATTAGATATATGGCTCAGCCTCGAATTTGTAACAGCCTGTACCTTTTGGTGTCCTGAAATCATACTGAAAATATTCGAGATTCAATAGGGGGCATCAGAACAAATATTTTTCGTTCATTGAATATATGACTGCAATGATTATTCCATTATCACGGTCCACGAGTCAAGGAAGCGACGGTTGAAACATTGTATTGAAGCAAATGGTCAACATCTTGAGCAATCATTTTTATTTGTTCATGACACAAAGTCGAACATGAACAAGTGGTGATTCATTAATGTCCTAGATAATAATACCTCCCAAAATGACTCATTTGCGGACATATTTACGAAACAAAAAATGTTCGTTTTGATGTCCTCTACTTCCTCTCGAAATTGCTCGGTATTGGATATATTTTCATGATCGCTTTCCTCTGTAGTCAGCGGAAATTCAGTGTTTTCTATCTGTTTCCAGGATGGAGAGGTGAACCCAGTTTATCGAATGTTGATCCATTCCAACTCACCATAATTGTAGATGATATAAATAACTTCATACCTGAACTTGATATGCCTAACTTCGACTGCTACGAAAACTTAAAGAAGGTATGAAACATATTCACATGAAATTTACTCATATTCTTCAATTTCGCATTCAAATGATTCAAATCTCTGGATGTTTTTTTCATCTAATTCACTTATATCCTCACTCCGGCAAATTCTATCCTGAATAGGCGTCTGAAAGCTACTTCAAGAATGTTCAAAACCATAATTCCGATATTGGGAAATTATCGAATGCAAGATCATTCCTATACATGATTCCTCCTTTCTTATTGAAAAATAATCAGAAAATCAGCCTCCAAATTTTAAAACAAATGCAATAGAATGAGGGCACCTCAAAGATGAAAATGAATACATATTTCCCCACTTATAATATGCAGACCACATAATTATATCACGAATAATAATTCTGATGACTTGAAGTCTCTTTTTAGAAACTTTATTTTATGTATATGTGTAAAGATGAAGAAAAAATATTATATGATGTTTAACGTATGAATGTGAGTTATGAACTGAACTGGAACTCGCTTCTCTCGGTGTTGAAGACGATCCTGCTGATTTCATGGAAACAGCGGTTTCATGGAATCTGAACTGTGGGATCTGCGCTGTCAGCATCTTCTTATGGGAACCCATGTAGAGTGCAGACATAATTCACGTTTGTTGAACATATATAATTTCCATATATATTTCTCATATTCCAAATAGAAATATGCATCACTTATTGCAACAGAAAAAAACTACTTCTCCTAGCTCATGCTACATATGAACTATTGAATTACTTATATCTACTTCTCATAAGTAACTATTCAACTTCTTGTACCTAACTTTTTGAGAATATGTGATGAAATTCATCAGATGTTTGAGAATCATTAGATTGCTGCTCAGGTTTACTATAATCTTCATCGAATATCTTTGTATAATAACAACATTCTGCAGGGAGTATGGTAGTAGTTAGGTTTTATCGAATATGATATAGACACGAGGAATATAGACAAGAGGAATGCAAATAATCGATACCAAAATTCATAGTCATAGTCGTTTCACCAACACGATTTGTTTCCACCCCATGTATTGGAACGAGTGGTTATTTATTTCCCAAAAAAAGTAATTGAGAGTGTCGAAGGTTCATGTCGAAGAGCGATCAGTACGTAGACCAGATTTGATGTTAGCAATACGAATATCATGAATAAAAATTAAGAACAGCGTGCGTCCTAGTGTGATCAAAAATAGCACAGAGCATAAGCTAATCAAGATATATGAAGATATTAAGAAAAGAAATATTGATGAATATTCCGTTTCGTTCATGTTCGTATGAACTGAAGGCTATACTATCCAACTGATTATGTTCCAGGGTGCCGTAATCCATGATATAATTGGTAAGGATCTCGATGCTGGAGAAAATGGAATGATCAATTTCGAAGTTCACAGTCTAATCAATGAGGATACGGGAGCAGATATATCATCAATAGTGTCCATAGCTCGAAATGATAGTGATTACGAGATAAGCGAAACCCATAAAAGAGTATATCTGATGGCTTCTGAGGATCTGAAAGGATATTACGGCAATTACATTATCACATTCAATGTAAGTGTAGATGTATTTTCGCTTATTTCATTATCACTCAGTCCATGTGTGCTTTGTTTCTTTTATTCTGCACGTCAATGTATCGTGCAGGATAACGCGGGCTAATTTCATTATGTTATATGTGCGTCACGTGATGAATATCAACACGGATTAGTCCATATGAATCATATTCATATTGAAGCATATTTCGATATGTGTCAATGATATTTTTTTATATTGCGTTACATTACACCTATGCATACAGCCTCCAGCAATATATTTTTCCATTACAGTTGAGTGATGAAGGGAAACCTATGCAACAACAGCTGCAAAATCTTACATTTGTCATCAAAAGATACATTTTTGAATCACCAAGTTTCGTGTTCCCAAGCAAGGAAGATCAAAATTTTCAACTGATGTCTGTGAGTATAGAAGAGTGATTTTTTTCTCTCATCTTCTTATTTGTCTCTCTTGAATGTCCAAAATGAATACACTGTTCATGTGACCAATGACTGATGATCACTTAACAAGCATTAGTGTGGCAAAGCAGAACTGAGCAAGTCACTACTAAAATTCCTAGACAACAATATCAACCGAATGAGATCAGATACACTGATCAACCGTAGCGAAAGAAGTCTCAAGTTTCTGAGGGGATTCCTAAAGTACCATTGTAGACTCGAAGAATAACTAAGGAAGCTGGACTTAGAGGAAGGCAGCACCTGCAGATTCTGCAGGGAAGTAGAAACACTTCACCAAATCTCGATGGAGTGTGATACTGCATCACAAAATATTGAACATACTGGGATTATACCAGCTGGAAGTGGAAGAACAACCGAAATTTCATAAAGGATATACCTGATGATTTATGAAGACTATGATATGAGAAGGGATATATGTTGATAAACATTTTCCTTCGCCTCAAAAACAATCTTCAATTTGGCTGGTGCCAGAATATTGATGACTCGTATCGTTCAGTTTTCATGATCGAAAAGGACAACATCCATCTGATCAGCATGTACCTAGATGAGGCTGAGAAGTGGAAAGTTTCAGTACCACTCATTCTTCGCCACTTTATATATCCTGGGGCATGGGGCAGCACTGGAATCTATACCGTACAATAACTTTAGTACTGCTTGTTTGTATGTCCATAGGTCAAGCGTGGATCCTAAATCCGAAGCGCATACGATACGGTTGTAACTTATTCTGTTCATTTGATTTTACCCAATAATTATATCCATTCTTTGGAGCAATCGATCTCTCTGAAATTGAGCCCCATGACTTAGCACACTGCAATGTAAATATTCCATAGATTTCTCCTATGACATTCCCCCTTCTTACCTCTCCGATTTTATATTTTTTTTTAGGATCAGACACTCAGAAGTCCTTTGAGCCTATTCAGAGAACAAGGAAATTTGCAAGATTTCAAAATTCAGGATGATTCCGGAAATTCTGATTGTACTAAATGGAAAATGAAATTCAACATAACTCAACTGGAACCCAGTAAGCTGTTAATTGAATAACATCTACCAAATTCAGTAGAACTATCATACTATTTATTTGAAATATGAAAATTACGAAAAGTTCTTATATATATCTCTAAACTATTCGTGATTGACAAAAGGTATTCATTGATGAGTTGCACAATTCATCAGTTCATATCAAGTTACGTAGTAGGCACCCCTGCGTGACATGCATTATTTCCATTAACTATTTTTTTTTCAATGGGACCTGGAATTTTCATTCCGCACTTGAATGCAATAAACATTCGTGATATTCGCAATTAGTTTCCAAAGTTTCGCATCGAATTTTTTTCTAGAATGATTTCTTAGACAAATCCATATTGCTCGCTTCCTATTATTTTGCTGTATGTTGATTCATTATCCGATGATATATTTCAACTACTAAAGCACAAAATCTCCTAGGAAAATACATTATTGTGTAGTAAACAGAAGAACATTAAAATGTGTTGGAAGAAATGCATTATCTGAGTGAAAACGTATCCGTTCAGACAAAAAAGCCGCTCTATATATATATATACTGAGAAATGGTACAAGTATAGTATATTTTTGACCTCCAAATGTCACGATTCGATCCAACTTACCTCGATAGTTTTTCGATATTGAAGAGGATGATTTAGTGCCACATACGAATACTTCGCTAAATATTTCCAGTTCTTCAATTTGGCGTTCTTTCAATCGAAAAATATTATAGACATGTCCTCATGTTAGTACACGACTTTCAGCGTTAGGAATCAGTAGAGCTTCAGTTTGAAGAAGACTACGCCTCTATCATATCACGCCTGTGCTAAATGTGTTCCTAGTGATATCCAAAACCAAATTTTGTTCTATGACCATCATTGTATCTATATATACTATATGACCATGTAGTATATGTTGGTAATCACACAATCAACGATATCCATCTTAAGTTCGAATTGTCTTCGCATGTGAAGAGCGCGTACGATCATTTCTTCTTATAGAACACCCTATATTTTGTGATGGAGTATTTTGAGCACCTTCATGATATTTCATGAATGAATCAGATGAACAGGAATATCTGACATGAACAATGCAAAGCTGGGCACCTTATGTCACACGTCCTCAATACTACTGTAATCAAGTGAAGTAATCTAAATAAAGACTCGGGCTGCATGGATACGGGAACCGTGGATACGGTTCACTCAATCCAGAGGAAAATATTGGAAAAACTATACATATCTCTTATCATATCTCATCATTATGGTCGAGATGTTTTCCTATGGCCATATTCATGAGACATCCTGATTATCTCCCGCGATTTTGATTGTTGAAGAATCAATCATGTATGAAGGCAAAAACATAACTATTCTTGTATTGTATTTGCAATTCAATTTTGATCATTCTGTCGAGTGCTCCTCATCATGTGTATTATTTTTTTCAATTATGACTCTTCTTGTTCAAGTATTAAAAAATCGGCCAACCAGTGTTAACAATGAAATACAATCAAGGCCTCTATTCTTTCGAATAACCCTTTTTTTCTCATTTCAGGGAGCTCAGTTAAGATGTTCCAATTGGTTGATAAAGATCCATGTACTTCTCAATTACAAATCACTAATGCATTCGATTCTGAAATCGTTTTGGAAAACACCTATGAGGTAAGAATAGGATCTCATTATGATGGAGCTATACCTATAAACTATATGAAATCATATATATCAAATGCATTACAGGGCAAAGTTACATCCTTCCTGAACTGACATCAATCTCAATCCATGTTTTCATTGATCCGTTTTATGCATGATAAATTTCCTACCACCCATAATCCCCGAACAACAACTGAATACTTTAGCTGTTATTTGGTTAAAGAGCACAAGCTCTTCTGTGGTTTGGCGCTATATTCTAGACATATGCCACGGATCGCCCAGGTGTGTTTGATCGTGTATCGTATAATAGACATAAATATAGTTGTATCTAATTTCACTCATTTTTCACGATCATTAAATGCAGCACTCGCCAAGGCTCGTGCAGCAAACTTTCATACGAGTGAGAAATGAGCATTCCATGCGAGTTATATACTATATTTTTTTTATGGCTATATCCAATAGTCGAATGATTTCACAACAGTAATAACTTGAAACTGAAATTCAATTCCAAAGTTGTCCAGTAGGTACTCATTGATGTTGTTTTTATAGATTGCCATAGTAACGCATTTGTTGCTACAACAATGTAGGGATGGACTAATACATATATGTATGAAATCACTGATGGTGTATTGTTTTGTCAAAATTCTGATGACATTTTCCGCTATAATGGCATTATAGTTATGAAGCTCCCCAGATGATGGCGACATTTTTATTATTTATTATATTGACAAGAACGTCATTTGTCATTATCGTGTTGCCGTCTAAGGACAAACATGTGAATATAATCAATGAACTGCTGATACCCAGTGGCTGAAGATCCATTTCTGATTGTTACCACCATTGGGTACCTACTGCGCTATGAGTTTATTCCTCACTGGTTGCGATGATAACTAGTGAGAAATGAGAATTCAAATGTTGCATTTACTAATCAGTGAATTCTGAATGAATATTTTGATGATTTCATATTTTTGAAGCTAAAACACTTCGAGAGGAAACTCTTATATCGAATACACCCCCTACTTCATCGGAAATGCCGTCAACTTCTTTAATTTAAATGGGACACCCTATATATTTTTACAGATTTCGATAGAGCTTATTATTTTGAATACGTACATACTGAGCTTAGTGTAGAAATATTGTAAAAACGAGGAATATAGCACTTTAATCAACCTCCTTTGAGTTTTTTTATACCATTGTGTAGTGCCAAAATTGTGGTGGAAGTTTGAGGTGATTCTTCTAAATCGATTGCAATATTTTGTTTAACACTTTCCTTCGTTGCAGTCTAGGATCTTCCAGGTTTTAGCAATTTTTTTAGCATCCCAGGTGTATTAAAACGTTGTGATGTTTTAGTTACTGTTGAGCGTGATTTCTCTCCGGATAAACATCATTGAAAATATGACACACTTCTTCATGAGGTCTAACACGATCACCATAACCGATCATCAATAAGATTTCAATACGCCTTTTTTCACTCAGTTGAACCATTCTTATTTGTGAAATTCATTTTCGTCAATTAGAATTGGACACTCGAAGGATAAAAGACGTACTAAACAGTACTCGTTTATTTATTACTATGCATACAAACAACATCAATTAGTTTATCCAAATAGTTTTTTGCTCTAATGCAAAAAACTCAAACGAGGTTGATTGAAGTGCTATATTCCTCGTTTTTATAATTTTTTTTACACTAAACTCAGTATGTATGTATTAAAAATAACAAGCTCTTTCAAAATCTGTAAAAATATATAGGGTGTCCCGTTTGAATTAAAGAAGTTGATGGCATTTCCGGTAAAAAAGTGAGTATATACTCACTTATTGACAAAAAATGTACATCGGAGGCATTTTGTTCCATTGCACTCACTTGCAAATTTTCATAAATATCGTTTAAAAGATATCCACTTGGTTCCATACTTTATCCCAACCCTGTATATATATATATACATTTATATATTCAGATATTTTGGATCTTCATAATGAAATTCCTGAAAGTAGTTTGAACTAGGACTGAAAACCATAAGTATCAAGGATATAACTGTCAATAAATATCATCATTCTTCGTTTCCATGTTCCAGATGCAGATATATGCTTGGATAGATGGAGAACACAGCAGAGATGATGGAGAAAAACCTTACTATACAAATAGAAACTTCTCAATGCGATTTTATAGTAACGATCAAGAACCAACATTTGACGAGAGCTTCAAAGAATGGAATATAGAGTTCGTGGAAGGAAAAAGCACACAGTCAGCAGAGCTCAAGAATAAGGCCACTTATATATTTCTTGACGACAGTTTCAAAATTTATTATTATATGGTTTCACAACAGAACGAAACTATCGAAAGCCTTTTTGATGTCGATCAGACTTCTGGAAAAGTTTCAACTAAAGGAGTATTCTATTATGATTATGATAAGAACTTCCAGTTCGAAATTGTCGCATCTAATGGCAGCAAGGCCTATAGTTCCAACCCCAATTCATATCTGAATGTCAATGTGAAAGTGAGTATCACACCCTGAATGGTCGAAGCATGAATTGAAGATTCATTCGTGACTTAGACTCAGACTTATAGAGTAGGTATAGACCCACTTGGTTTCGGGTGTCATAATGGTTTTTTTTGAAGTGGAATACTAGCGTGGATTTCATTGGAAACCGATGATATGATACATAATTTGATTCCAATTCTGAAAATATAGAAAATGAACAGAAAAAATAGAATATAAAAGAGGATGAAAATCTTAAACCGAACCGCTGGCGAGTTTCACATTCATCCAAGAGAATTATAATCATCATACATAAGACGATATTTTCATTCTCACAGAGATTTGACCGGAATCAGAACTAGTTCTCACTATACAAGAGTCTAGTGGTGAAACGTGGTGAAGAGGAATGAGAATATCCGCGAGTGTATCGATTCATCGGTCTCTCAAATCACAGTCTGTGTTATATCATTGATTATGGAATGCATTTCTTTTGTACCATTGAATATGGAAACCAAAAAAATAATTGGGAAAAACTTCCACATATTGAGTGTACTTCAATATAACATCAATATAAAAACCCTAAACCATCAATGAGAAGTCCATTGAAATATCCGTCGAATAGTGTGAAATGATATAGGGTGTGACGCAAAAAATTGAGTTGAGTACATTCAAAGGAGCGGATGGAAGTTTCATGTTGAGGAATATTATATATATTACTAGCGATTGCCTCGCCAACCTTGATCAATTCCTATCCTATTGACCTGACCATCCTATTCTTTGCATATTTTTTTCATTTGTTTACTTATATACTTTGATATTGGATATATTTCAACGTCATTACTCTTGAGATCATTGTTGTCGTGAATCGGGAAAGTTCAGACTATCTCTAGGATAGCAGAGCCTACATTTGAAATTTGAAGCTTTGTCAATCGTCTTAGGCCGTGAAACCTAGGATTCCAAGGTTGCATAGAGTATTACGATCCATAGAGTTCGAATATATTCACCTTCATTCATCTATAGGTGATTCTAAGATGAGGATAAATGCACTATTCAATAGTCATAGAGAAAGCCGATGTTTCTCATCATATCTTACGAAAGCGCTGAACGGACATGGTGACTTTTTTTTTATAATTGCCAGTTCGAACTGGCAATTAGGGATAAATGCCAGTTTGAACTGGCAATTAGCACTAATTGTTAGTTTGAACTGGCAATTGGGGCTAATTGCCAGTTTGAACTGGCATTCATGGCTAATTGCCAGTTCAAACTGACAATTAGTGCTAATTGCCAGTACGAACTGGCAACAAAAAAAAAAGTCACCATGTCCGTTCAGCGCTTTCGTAATATCTCGATATTTCCATATCACATCTTCAAAAAGTCTGATAAATTTTGTGATATTTCGCAGCGGTTGCGCAGATCGAAGCATAACCTTTCATAAGCTAATGACGTATGAAATTTATCTGGCTTTATTTTCCTCATAACAAGCGTTCTCATACTACACACCATTTTGAGATTCTTATTCCATTCCTAAAAACACATATTCATTCATTAAGTACTCACTCGATATTTAGAGATGTACTCTCTACTTTTCCATTTTTTATGTTAGGTGTTCTGCATGTACATTATGAACGAAAGAAAAGTTACTGAAAATTGTCAGTAATGATTATTCATTCATCACTGGCATCCACTGGCAAAGCCAATTCATGCAAAAATAAAACAATGCACAAAAAATTGACCTGTCTCCTCATTGAAAAATTATAATAAATATCACATTTTTGAACAGTTTCAATTATCTTCTGAACTCTCTTCAACTGAATAAATCTCAATTTGAATAATTGATAGTTTTCAATGTTTTTATTAAGGGACATTATTGTTCATATTTTGTAGAGTGGGAGAAATTATACTTCCTCTCGTATTCACATACAGTTTTCGATCAGCAACCAAAGGGTTTGCATCTACATTCGTAACACACTATGTTAAGGAATGAATGTGGCACTTCATATCAAATTTTCCATTTTACCTCTGTAACTAACCACGCCTAAATCCTACTCACAAATCGAAATGTTAAATGTTGTTGATTTTGGAATTTTTGTAATTATTGAATTACGATGTCACTGCAAAATTATATCTTCCTGAAATCCTGGAATGTGATCAATCCAACGGCGTTTCATAGGCTCATCACATTACTATGGAAAATTTGCTACTTATTTGGTTTTTAAATAAATCATACAATGAACTGTTATACAATACACTGCCTTTGATTTATTCGAGGAGGTGATATATTCAGTTTTCTAGTTCTTGTGGAATATTCTTCCCTCTCTTCTAACTGAAAATAGAAATTATAATGATTATACCAATATATTTGTGGTCAGGACAGATTTATGATCTGCCCCAAAATGTCACTGCGCTTGGAATTCAACATTCAGATACCTAAAAGAAGAATTCTCTACTTGGCGATGACACCTTGTGTTCAAAAAAATATTTGGAAAACGAATATATTCGATGAACATCAGAATTTCTATGCTCATCTTGATGAAAGGGATGTTTCGAGAATGAACTGAATGAATATGGATTCATTTTCTTTCAGTTCAAGAACAATTCAACAATTTCACATGTTTGCTCTCAATGAACTAGACGATAAACTATACTACATTTTACTTCCAATGAATTGTAGCCATATAATGAGAACATCGATGCCACAACACAAGCTTGCTTAGGTGGCATCTCCTTCTCTATAAATTTGTATCCTCAGCTACTTTAATATTAGGTTTGTAACTGATATTAAGTTTATGCTATATGCTATATATATCATTTCCTACTGTGCTCTTGTGCTCTATCATATTATCTGAATAAAATTACTCACTTACTCACTTACTCACTAATTCTTCTTTCTGTTTAGTCATACTCCACTGTCTTCGAACTAACGCCCAAAATTAGGAATGCATTTAGGTATACAGTCATTTGGGTTAAGTTGAAAATCAGCCTGAGCTGAACTTCGCCCTTTCATCGAAGTAAACTCATTTTGCTGGATATACCTTTGTAACCATGCGCAACTTCGATGAATACAGACCATTTTTTATTATTATTATTATTTTCATTATTATTATTATTATTATTATTGATATTATTATTATTATACAGCAACACTTTTCCACACATGGTTTACACTAAACACGAAAGAAAGGGCACGAGCAGTTCTGTATATGTAACTGTATACCTACTTTCGGGCCACCCGGTATACCTAAACTGATAATAATCGACGAGATATGAAGTACCTATAGTGTATTTGATGACCGCTTGTAATATATTCCAGGTGTTGCCTGCCAATCTTCGAAAACCAGTATGGACTAGGGACTACTTCTTTGGAGCAATCATGCCTGGTTTTCTCAGCTCTACCAGAGTCATTTCTGCTAAAGTTCGTATGATTTTCACTATATTCAAGCTAGTTATTATGTCAGCGATCATCAGGTATCACATTTATGAAATCATGAATTGCACTATTCTCTGTTGTATTGTAAATTTGCGGCATCCACCTCTTTAAATCCTCACTGCATGCGAAAGTCTCATTCCGGGAGTCCGTTTATTGATGATCGAATCCACACAATCATGAAGATATTCGCAAACACATGCTGAATTATTTGGCAGATTTTTTCGTGATGCATGAGTAACACATGCCTCTTGTGTGAAAATAATTTTTTTTTTATTGAAATTAATGAATGAGTGACGATCTATTTTCGCGAACTGTTTTAGTATATTCTATATATATATATATATAGTATATATATATATAGTATATAGTATAGGATAGTGTATATATATATATATATATATATATATATATATATATATATATATATCTGAATGTAAATATATATATTCCTTTAAAAGTAAGTACAGTTGAATATAAGTGACCTCAATGAAATTTCCAAAATTAATTCAAGCTCTTGTGATATATGTGAAATATTGTGAAATATGTCAGCTTCGTCACTTCAGAAATTTCATTGCGAATTTGAGTGAAATTTTCAGAACATCAGTAAATCACACGTTCGAATAATTTTCCAGTCCCATATCTGTTTGTTCTGTAAAATAATGAGTTCATAACATCGTGAAGAAAAAAACATCTACACTAAATAAAGCCTAGCATCAGAAAATAACCAGTCAGAGTTTGAGTGTTCAGTTAAATGAGAATACTCAGTGAACTTGATTATACAGTGTGTCCGTTTTCCGAGCATCTCGGTTATTTTAAGAGATACGATTGGAGTCACAGTACTTTCATAAAGAAACTCGGATATAATATTAGAGTCATTCTAGGATTGGAAGAAACAAAAACCAAGCTGTCAATTTATTCTCCTTTTATGGATGAATATATTGTTCATTTCAATAACTGATTCATTTCAATGAATGCTTGAATTAGTCTCATAGTATTATCAAATCCCTGAATGGAAACTGGAACAATAATGGTTAGAAACAGCGCTGAAAAATCAAAAAGGAAAATCGCAAAATTTCGCTTTCTCGATACGTGAAAAACTTGATATATATGATAGTTCTTTCCAAATTATCATAAAGCATAAAAAATCGGAATTTGCTCAAAATCAGGCAATCTGTATACTAGGAGTTGTGAATGAATTATTGGAGAGTCAAGAGATATGAAATGAGTTGTTTCCTTTGTTTTCAATTGTAAAAATATTGTAACGAGGTTCTTCAATTCCTATTATAATAATATACATTGTGTCCAAGATAAGGTGTGCCAGATAAGGAGTAAATGGGAGAAAAAATGCGGGATTGAAGAGCCAACAAAATGACTTCCAAAAATCTTCGATGTGATTTTTCGTTTTTGAGTTATTCAAAAAAGAAACAAATTTCCAGATTTTCAATTTCAATTTTTTTGGGCGTAGGTGATGAAGTAAGGACAAAACTGAAGAAACATCTTTATGACAACTCCATTTTTCTGTGGCGTTGGAAATGAAGTTAGGACAAAGCTGATAAAACATCTTCAAGCACGTTTCGTCTTCAAGCAACCATCATTCGGGACACCAATCCTGACTCTCCTTATTTTGGACACCGTGTTTCATTAAATCATGAAAAATTTCTTCAATTCTAGTATATTTTATCATCATGAAGATTTGTTTAAAATTGCCATGAAGTAACCTCATTCTCAGCTCTGCTGGATTTACCTACTGTGAACCTTAAATAATGAGAATCGCAACACGTCAGCAAAGATTGTTTTCGTGATTGCTCATGTCATTATCTATTCCTATTTCCAATAGTAATGTGTTTTCCATAGGCTACAGATCCTGACTTTATAGATGCTGAAAATCTATATTATTCTATAAATGGCACCATAGAACACAATGGAAACGGACTGAACACATTATCCACCACTGATGCTTTCAAAATGAATCCTGATAATGGCGATATCACACTGAATTTCCGTGTCGAGACGACGATGACAGGATACTTCTCATTCAAGATATGTGTCCGAGACCACAAGGATAAATACGGAAATGGTAAAATATTATATAATTTCATTAAAAATTTTCTGACAAAAATTGTATTAACCTGTGTCGATTCATATTAGCTGTTACATATTCATTCTATTTCAGGAAATCTCAGATTAAATTGGTTTATCAACTCATATTCAGCGGCACTTCATACAACTTGATACAACATATTATAATAACATTTACTTTTTCACAGATTCTTGTTATTTCATCTCCTCGTTTCTGAAAATCAATACATAAATTATAATAATTATTTCAATATATTTATAGTACAGACAGATTCATGATCTGCTCCAAGGTGTCACTTCGCTTGAAATTCAACTTTCAGATTCTCAAAAGAGAAATCTCAATTTGTCAATGACACATTATTTACCAAAAAAAATTGGAAGACAAACTCATTTATTTTCACAGATTTTTTGAATGTTCTCTCCTCTTTTCTAGAAATAGAAATATATATCATAGTAGTTCCATTATGGCCGATCGGAGTGATATTAAGATCATAGGAAAAGAAAATAACAACCAAAAAAAAAGCCTCAAAGAATCTTCTGAACGGAGACAATTATATTGGTTTTTCGTGTGGTTGATATGGATATAACTCAGCATCCACTTCTCAAAACGGAATATGGAAATAGTGAATTTAAGATCATATGATGAATGAATCCCTAGCACCAAAAATTATTGTCTGGCAAATTGTTACTCTTCAGTATTGAAAGACTGATCAGCAGAACGATTTATACAATTTATATGAAAAATATGTTATTCTACCTTCTAGAAAAACAAGGTGACACTGACAAATAGAGTATATCTTCAAGGTATATGTAGGTTGAAATAACTGAACTAAAAATAACTGAACGAGGAGAGAAAATCCCAAATATCTGTATAAAGTTAATTTACCACCTCCTCAATTAACATACATACAGTATTTATTATTTGTATATAAGAAAAGACAACGTGACAAACGCCCCTTTTCTTATTCTGTAGAACATTGAACAACTACTCGAAGTGTTGCCAACATAGCCCTGTAGCTAATTTATCATCGATAGATGGTGTAAATATTCTTCAATTTCTATCAATATTCAGCAATCCTAGAAGAATAATAAACTTTCAACTAGAGTGTCCAAATAGGTAACTTGCCAACACGAAAAGCGCTGAAACTGAACTGAAAAGTTGTATACTCGAGGGCAATACTTGTCTCGTGATATTTGTACCCACCTTGTTATTATTCTCCAACGGTTACAGAATTCGAAAATCAACCCAAAGATATTTTCCAGCGACATTTTATGAACTATATCGGAAAATACAGGGTGGTCAAAACAAATGAACCATTAGGTATTTTCTGATTTTTCGAGTGATCGAACCAAATGAACCAGTGGGGTATTATCTGATTTTTTCAACCAATGAAATGGTCTGGATTACATATTGCTATATGGGATGCAATGATATCAGGTTTGATGTGGGTATATCAAATAACATGAGACGCCTTCGTGTGTGAGTATTATGAGTGGAATATTATATCCGTAGGAGTCAGACGTGGCTTCATCACCAAATTCGATATCAATGTATTCTTCTCTGAACCTATGTTCAGCACACTCGTGCACACTTATGAATTCGTGAATATATTGAGGAATGGCTAAGTTACAAGGGTAGGAGAACATTCGTGGTGAATCATTCTAATCGATCACATTCATCTAAAAAACGATTCCATTCAAACGGCTCGCTGTTATGGAAATACGATATTTATTCATAAAGCAGCAAAATTTCATTCCGTATCTGAACCATAATTTCCAATATCACTGAATACCACTTATAACTTGTGTGAGGCAGCTCCTGTTTATTTGCTTTTTCTCGATCTATGTTGTCAAATTCAGAAATTTCAAAATTCTTTGAAAGGGTGAAAAAGTATGTACTGAATCTAGAAATCAGTTCCGATCTGTCTGTAAGATAATCGAGGCGGTGATGTAGTTATTATTCTAGAATATTCTCTCTTCGTTTCTGATAATGAAAGTGGGAATTGTAATAATTATTCCAATATACTTGAAGTGTATCGGAAGGTTGAATTTCAAACGCATTGACATTTTGGGCAGATCATAAATCTGTTCAGAGGAAATCTCAAAAAATCTTGTTATATCACTATCCAATCTCATCATCTCTTCATTTTTGTTCCGAAGCCCTAACAAACCAGGTTTAAATTATCATATGCATTTCATCTATGATTTTGCTTGATGCTAATGCGTCCTAAGGAAGGACCTTTGATGGAGATACAAATAATCGAAGCCGCGGTACCACACACAGTACCATTTCACTGGAGAGATGAACAACAACAGAAGCTCTCCATCATGGAGCAAATAGGAGTAATCGAACACGCCCCAGTTGGCGAACCTGTGGATTGGTGCCCTCCAATGGTTGTTGTACCTAAAAACGATTGATATCGCGGGTTTCAACAGCGAGTTCCTTGGGAAGTAGTAGCGAGCATCCCACCTGGAAACGTCTATTCATCATGCTTGATGCTCGTCAACTGACCAACGTCCACTCATGAGTATTATCATAAGCAAAACATTAGATGAGGTAGAAATTCCACGATTACCTAGCCTCAAGAAAAAACTTTCTTCATTCCGCCCACGAGCAGTTTGGAGAGCTGATGTCAGGCATACCGTTGTCGATATTCTCTATCGTAATCCCGTTGCAGATCCAGATGAAGAGAATCTCGCCGAAGAGCTAGATCCTGTTCCACTATATATTCACGGATCTTATCATTAATGGAGTCGGACAAGCTGACCAAATATGCAGTTCAAACGATGTCACCATCCATCGATTTCCCGATCAGTATGAGTTGGTCAATGATTCACACCCTTACTGGTGAGTTCGTGATAAACTCTTTCTCGAAAACAACCTCATCTTCATGGGTTCAAGATTACTGCACTACAACTGATTACTACTCCTACAACGCTCCGTCCTGTGGTACTCAAAACTCTCCACGCCTTCCATCAAAGCAAGAGTGAACACTTCGAACAAGACAAACAAGACAAACTGCATTCTGACCCGGCATAACGTACGATATTCGGAACGTAGTAAGAACCAGCAAAGAATTTGCAACAACATAAAGAGCCCAAGTAGGAAGGCACACTGCCAAAGTATTTGTCGACGTGTTCACATCATTGTCTGAATATGTCAAGGCAGACAAATTGTTATTGATGAAAACGGTACCAAACGGAGACATTCACTCTCAGTAGCAGTTTCTCTTTCGTTTAATAGAGTTACGTAACACTCGAAAAGTAGATGGAATAAGTCCCGCACAGTTTCTTTATGGGGCTCCAACTCGAACAACCCTCCCCTTAGCTCGCCATCAGTTCGAAAAGGCTTGCAAAACAAGAGCTTACGAAGTAGATCGCCAAGCTGCCACCTGAGACAAAAGGCCATTTTCCGATACAACGCTAATGCCAAGCCTCTCAGTCAGCTCAAATCGGGAGACTAGTGCGTAATCGTCGGTTCCTTCGTCGTTTTACCCGACTCCAGTCGAACACTAGAGATCATGACTCCTCCGACTCGGCGAACACCAAGAATACACTCATCAGCTCACGTGAGATGTGTCCAGAGTTCATCTTAAGGAAGGATATGAGATGATATATGCCATCTGACCCCTCACTAGTTGTTTCGGGTTCAGTAGCAAATTGTTTTAATAGACACACAGTACATGTTGACTGTCTGACACCAATTTTTATTCTCAAGATTTCATGAAATGTCTATCTTGTTATGTTTTTGTATTCAATTGAATTTCATGTCAGTGATAGCACCACACTTACTTTATACCAGCACCAGTTATTACTTCATTTACAAAGCAAATCATTCCGAAAACGGTATACAGTATCGAGTTCCAGCAAGAGTACCTTTCTGATGTAGAATCGAATAATGCTCAGGTTTACATGAGATTTGGTCTACAAAATCTACCCTCGAAAAGTTATGTTCAATATTAATCGGTATGACCCGTGTAACGAGCGCCCTCTATGAGAGTCTGATATAAACAAAAATTCAATGTGTCAGGTTCCGAAACATATTAATACAAGATGTATAAAATGTTAACTAGTAGTTGCCAGAAACACCCCGTAGTTCCATTAGTAATCGGAAATATTCCAGCTATAGAATTCTTAGCTCAAAATATGGAATCGAACCCAATTCCTCGATGAAATGTGTCTCATGTCTGAGTTACAGGGTGTTTCATTTAAAAATTCAAAAATCATTCGTGCCGAATAGAACAATAGAATACCCTGCATTCTAGAATACAACACCCTGCAACATTTCATTTAGGTGATTTGGGTTGAATCTTCATATTTTGAGCTCAGGATTCTATTTGAAATGTTTCCAATTAGTATGAATGTATGAACTTATCTCAAATTTCAATTGTAATCAAAAGTGTATCAAAGAGGATCGAATTAATGATTTCAAACACATATTCTATGACCAGTAACTGACTGAATCGTATTCGCAGGTCCTCATGAGAATTGTACAAGAGCTTACATCTTCATCATCACCAGTGATAAAACAGTGGATTTCAGATTCTACAATAATGTAACGGATGTACAAGAAAGAGAAATCGAGGTAGGTCAACAATTTCGCAGGGGCAGTATGATATTGTAGAAGCAAGCTCAACTTTTTGGTTTCCCTCGCTGAAACATTCTGTAGTTTTTAGTAGATGGATATGGAATTTTATTGAATGACAGAAGTTCTCAGAAGAGATAACAAGAAATTCTATCATTTTCAAGGGAGTTTCAATTTGATTTATCATCATCAAACGAAGGTGACTACATTAAAACAATACCATCCTCCTGAAATATATAAAAAAATTGAGTAGGTTATCCATTTTGGATTAATTCGATTCGATTAATTAGTCAATTTGGGCGGATCAAGTTGGGCAATTGAGAATTCAATTACTCAATACTGGCTAATCATATGATCGAATACATCGAATCAATCGCATTGGTAGCTGATCCAAACAATTCCTGGTTCCAATTATTTCACCTGAACTGAAAATCGTATCAGATTCATTTCCGTTAGATGATAATTTCATGCAATCAGTAATAACTTATACATTAGAATAAGTGAATATAACTATGAAGACAATCAAATATAATATTACAAGGTTTTACATATCAGGGGGATTTTACCTAAGCAGGGCTTGTATAGTGAATTTCCACCAGTAATATGTAACGTAAATCTAAGATGGGTATATTTCAATATTATAGTAGTGTCTCTAAAATAGAAGGCAATTATAGTTTGAATACATAAACGAGTAGTTTGTGACCGGAAAATTTTGAGAAATCTCGTCCTTCCAATAAATGTTTGAAATATTTGACTGATTTGTGAATACTCGAAAGTTCTCGACAATATTTTTTCTCAGCGTTGCTCAATTTTTTGGCAAAGAAAGCAACAGGCTTCCATCTGTAATTTTCCCATTGCTGAAACACTGAACCATATCATACTATATTGACGATTCAACTGTATATCCATCGAGCATATTTTAGTAACGTGTTTCGTGAATGAAAAGAATGCAGCTAGTAGGAAGATCGATTTTTTGTCCAAACTTCGATTAGGATCAATATTGATAACTTTCTATAATATGCTCGAATATCACTATTTCTACCCTTTGCAGAAATTTCACAAATTTGCTAAAGGAAACACTTGATGAAATACTACTAGTATATAATAAAATAAATAATATCAGTACCAAATAGCGCATCTTTTCCCTAATTCTAACTCTGTCGTATCTCTGTAGTTCCGAGAGCCCAATGACCCTGTATGTTGAATGATTGTCATCTATTAGCTTCATAAATGAAAATTAATAATCAGCCTGTCCTGAGACGATGATAATGATATAATTTTATTAATGCAATGGTCAATCTAATTTCGTAATATTTTCCAGATGTTGAGCATAGTGAGTGATATCACAGGGATACAAGCCTATAGACAAATCATAGAAAAACTTATAATAGATGAAGGAGAATATTCTAAAGCAAGCTTGTACTTCATCAACAATACATTCACATACCTCAGATTTCTTCAAGATGATAGTCCAGTTACAGCCATTGATGCACAAACAATTTTAGGGTGAGCTTATCAGTTCATTTCATTATTGTCGTACTACCCAAAATTCTAAATGTAACAAGCGATTCATATTTTTTTCCGTGCGGTACAACTATTTGTATGACGAAGAAATGGTCGCCATTTTCACGCTTATGGTCACACAGTATGCTGTGTGCTGTGGGTGAACTTGATAGATCGTCTTCATTCCACGTGGAACCCCAAATTTCATTACCAATTTCAGCCACATGAAATATAATTTTCCCCTGGAGAATAGTGTATATAATAATAGTATAATGTTTTTGACCAGATCCAATATATATTCCATACAGTGAAACTTTCTCCATAAAATCGAAAATTTTCAGCGAATAGCGAAGATACTTCGACAAGAACATCAGTGATATGATGTCATGTATTATTATTTTTAGTATTTCTTCCTTGCTGAATGAGTTTATCGCATCATTTCCATTTTTCCTATTACTGCGTGAATAATTCTAATCATTCTAATCATCTAATCATTTTACTTGAATCATACTAAAACTGAAACCTGACAAGTTGGGATGACACAATACAAGCATAATCTATGCTTAGGTGTCAACCAGCAGTCAGGTTGAGGTTTGAACTATGATCTGATGACAAGTTTTTTGTACTCTATGTATAAATGATTGAGAATGAATTGAATTGAATGTTACAGCTTTTTATCTCTCATCATGCCTTCGACGGCACATCAACTTTGCTTCTACTGTCTTTCGAAGCGTTTGGCACTCTACTACAATGAGTTAAATGAATTACTAACTCATGGCACAGTATAGAGAATTAAACTGTGCGCTCATGGTCACATAGCCAAACGTTATACAAACTAAGCGAGCAAACATGGCATATTCTCCGATCGATTCTATGAATCTTGAATCTTGAAAAGTATCCGAGAAAATTCCTATAAAAGTTAATATCAGCAAGTATTTCTATCGATTCTTCTATTTCCTATCTCTTGTTCTCCAATTTCACTATGTATCTATTGATGTCAATCTCATGCTTGATATGCTCTTGTCATTGTATTGCTCTCTACCACTCCAGTCAATGTAAGTATTGATTTTGCAACTTCTGTTACAGGATAGTTTCTAACGTCAACACGTTTTCAAGATTATCCTCCACATTGAGGAAAGAGACACAATTAATGCTCATGAGTTTTCCTTCCACAAACACAACTTCGGAGAATCTTGAGGCCACGCTCAAGGCTTGGTTGATAGGGGTTGGGATCGTTTTGGGAGCTCTATGCTGTGCCTTGTTAATCACATTTGTTTTGAAAATTAGGCAGTGAGTATACAATAAGTATTGTAGTTTAGTAATTGTGCAAGTAGGTAATTCATTTGATGTTGCCTTTCCCTTCGCCAATCAGTGAAGGATTTGTAGGCTCTTACATATTTTTCTTTCGATAATCCTGGGATCAAACTTACACATGCCTGATTGCGGCAGTAGATATTTTTGCAGGAATAAGTTCTTAATCATATTAGCTGCTCATCATCATGATCGTTTGCCAGGTTTGACATAATTTTATTGAAAAGAGATGTTATCAGTAGTATTAATTGCTCGAAATCTGACATTCCATGGGAGGTGTGATTTATTGTATGTGATTATTAGCACAATGACCCCAATGTTATATTAGGTGAGGAAATGGAATTAGACATGCAATGTACTTCATTGTCATATCAAAACAAGAAAGAAACAGTTAAGAAAGGCCAGTTTGTTCAGAACAAAATCTGTTTCTTTCAGTAGATACCATTAGGAACGTTGCGTCCATTAAAGTAGAACATTTTGATTGTTTTCTGCTCTTCTCATATACCGAAAGAGATCCACCAAATTTGTCTGTACAGGGTCGTTTTTCAATATGGTTCAAAAGTCATAACTACATGAATATTTTGCCTGAATGTCTAATCAAAGACAATAGACAGTAAACAGGAAGGAGTAACTACCAAGGTTTCCTCTGTCTACCTACATTCAGTTCTGAAACACCCTGTATACGTTCTCTGTGAATCAAAAAAAATGGTTAACTGATAGTTACGATTGTTAGTTGAAAAATTGCTACTGTCATTGTAAATTACTATACCCATGATGAAAAATTCTATATTCTCCATTCGCCAGGTTGAACAGAAGAATTTCAAAACTCACTGAGAAGAGATTTGGGTCTCAGGAATCAGGGTTGAACAGACTTGGAATATCTGCCCCCACAACTAATAAGCATGCAATTGAAGGATCGAATCCTGTATTCAATACTAATGAAATCAAGGAACCGAAAGATATGCGAGATTTTGATCGACAGAGGTCAGTATGATATAATAATAATTTTCCCAAACGTTGACCATATTATCCGCGAGAAATTATACTATTCTCTCAAACTTTTTTTTCAGTATAAGGAGTGGAGATTCTGACCTTATTGGAGTGGAAGACAATCCTGAATTCGACTATAGTTTTGATAAGAAACACAATGATACAACAACATATCTCTAAGACTAAATACTCAGATGCTTTCAGATAAATAGTCATATTTCTTATCTGCTTCATATTCAATGATTTGATAGCGATTTCCATGAATTTATTTATGAATAAATACAATTTCACCCATTGTTTCATTCAAGGTACTTTCAAATCATCTATCTATCTATACCAGTATATTACCCAGATTATTTATTCTCTTATTTCACGAAATATTCAATTGAATTCGAAATAACGAGTATTGTCAGATCGCTTTCTTTGTGTTTTCATTACTGGAAGAACATAATGTTTCCTTCCTACCTACAAAAAAACGTTCTCCTTCGCCAAAGAGAAATCGATCAAGATATTTTCTGATTGTTATCATTGTTACTAATTAGTTATTTTTTGACTTAACAAAGGATTCATATATATCAAACAGATAAGGAAAGTATAACGTACAGTGGCTTTATTAGGTACAAGACAGTGGTGACAATAGGATTATAATTTGCCTCCTAATGACGGATGGGCGGAGCTAATGAGTGCGCCAATATTTGAATCGTAGCTTCATCAGAAACCCATTTTTTGCTGCATCAAAATAGCCCACAGCTGCACAGGCATTTCATGTATCAATACTAAACAAAAAAAAACATATGAAACAAGTTCATATATGCGAAGGATGGCAGTACATTGGCTATAACACCACAAGAAAAAAGTTAACAAAATGTTTGTAGGAAATTCTGTATTCGATCCACGAGGCCAAGACCTTCCCAATATCAATAACATCTATAATCATATGCCAGAAATTGTGTTCCGACAACGCACAATTGGTCACATTCTGCTTGACCTCAATGCTAAGAATGGTCATGGGGCCAGACGAAATACCACCTATTGTTCTCAAGAAATGTGCGCCAAAACTAACACCAGTTCTTTGCAGGTCGTTCACCCTGCTCCTGCTCTCATGCAAACATGGTATATTTCCTTCCACCTGGAATATAGCTAGAGTCCAACCGTTCTTGGTATTGTCTTCTTCTCCTATGATCTTAATATCACTCCAATCGGCCATATGTTGTCCATCTTCAGGAAGGATATGTTCAGCTTATTTCAATTTGTCGGTATATCATTTCTTCACAGTGTTTTTATGCTCTTTCATCCTTACGGAGAGAGGCCTGCTAGTTTCACTTGTATAGTATTTTCCACAAGCACATCATGGTTTAATGTAAATAAGATTTCATTTCTTCGTTTGTATGAGTCAAAATCGTTCCCACTTTATTCATAGTCTTGAACACTGTTTTTACTCGAAACTGGTCACCAACACGTTTAATTCCTTCAGATATTCCAAGAATTTATAGGATTCCATTCGTTATCAGTGTTGATTGTCTTTGTTGTTGTTGTGTATTCTGCCTGTTTTTAATTTGGCGTATTGTTTTATATCGTTTATTAAGTGTTTAGTTGTGTATGTTTTATAAAGTGCGGTGTATGAGTGTTGAGTTTTAGAACATCTTTCACATCGTTTATTTCCGTATTGAAATATCGGATGATATGGATTTGGCTCTTTTTGATGGAAGGATATTGTTTACATAATTCAGAAAATCATCTATTTCTATAGGCCAAATAATGAAAATTCAATCTACATATCTCCACCAAGTGTTTGGTTGTTCATTATAGTTTTTCACAATATCTTCTTAAATATTTTTCATGAATACTCTATAATGATCTATATATTATTATATATATCCATTACACATAATAGGAGATAATGGTGAACCTATGGCCATAAATCATTATCTAAAATTATAAAAATCCTTCTAGACTCAATTTAGTTCTTTCATTGGGTTATTCATCTTTTTCTAGCTTCTTTTTCACTATTTGTAAAGCATCAGCAAATATACTCACTACATCGAAACTGACTGAAATATTACCTGTATCAAGATTGAAGTTATTCAGTTCCTTCAAAAAATAAGTAATTCTAGCGTAACTTTCACTATTACCTACCTGATAAAGGTTGGATTATATCTAAAAGAAATCGTGATGAATTTTGACATGGAGATCCTAATGAATTCACGATTGGTCTCAATGGATTTTTTGTTGTAGGGTGATGTATTTTAGGAAGTGAATTCCATAGCTATCTATCTATCCATAAAAATCGTGAGATTTGTGGACGATTACAAAGTTAAACGAGGATCACCGCAATGATTGCTTGTAATTCAAAAACCTGATCAGATAGGTATAGGTATAATACACATGATTGAGTAGGTAATCTGAACAATTATCCAATGCAATGATGAAATACAGGATGTTCCATTTGGAAAAAATCGAATTTCATTCACTTTTCTGAGTGAGTAAATCAAATGAATTTTTTGTTTTACCCAGTATAAAATTAAATGAGACAATGAGCCCTCTGGTGTTCCTTGACCCCACACCAAATTTCATGGTTCATGTAACGTTCATTATAATTACATTTTAATTATATTATGATTGAAAAAAGTTGAATCGCTAATACTGATTCGGCGAGTTCATGCAATGCATGAATGCATTTTCATTACATTAGTCTACTAAGAAGTTGGTCAACTGTCAAATATGCATTATAATTACATTATATTCGTAGTGAAAACAGCTAATTCGCATGCGCCAGGATGTCACTTCTCACACCAAATCTGCGGTTTCGTGACCTTTTTTCCGAACCAATACAAGCAAAGACACAATCAATGAAGATAACAAGAGTCCAATACGCTGTGATCGAGGTGGTGCCATATTTTCACGAAAAACGAAAATACAAGACAATTATCAAACACGTTGAATTTCAAATATCACACATGGTAAAAATCGAGTAAATGATAAAAACAATGAAGTCCCAATACGCATGCGCTAATGCGCTGTTAATGTGTTGTATTAACGGGCAGTTTTCCTTAGTGATTCCATTATCGGAAATGAATTATTTTGATTGACCTCGCCTACACATGAATCTCCTTAAAAGCTGATATACTTTCATAATATATATTATTCATATATAATATATATTTAAATAAAGATGCTGATCTATATGAACTGCTCGTATCGATAAGCACGTGAACTGTACAACGTATCTCTTCTCTACTCTTCTTCCGATTTGATATGTTCATGGTGCTAAATAAATCTGCAACGGCGTTAGATATAACTTCCTACACGCTCTTTCGGCAAGTGACCCATCTAAGGATACGTAGGCTTGCAGTTTTTCATTCTACATGATTGATGAACTCGAAAACATTTCCACAATCCAGAATTTTGTTTTCAAATCATTCACAACTGTGTCTAAGCCAACATATCCAACATTTGTTGACGTCGGTGGAATTATTTATTTATTTATTTTATTTATTTAGTAGTACACCATTCAACAGCCGAAGCCAATTACAGAATGGGAAAGATACATCCAAAGCATAAAAACGCTAATGTAAAGTTAAACCTAGTGTGCAGATTGCACATTACACAGAGATGAATATGAATAATTATGAATAGTGATAACAATGACAAAAATAATAGAAATAATAGTGATGGTGCGTATATGAACTTAAAAAAAAAAAGACTTCGTGAGAAAAAAGTTCGTACGCATCGTCACCATGAGATTCTTATGCTTGCAAGATAGCTCTTTTAATGTCAATTGGCTTGCAGTTAAAAATATCAACGTCATTTTGAATTGACAAATAATCAAGACATATTCTATATAGAGGAGAGAGTGTCAGTACATTTGTTTGAGGGAAGGGAAGATAAAATGTATTACTGTTCCTTACAGGTAGCCTGGGAACATGTAAATTTATACGTGCAAGTAAATAAGGACAGTTAACTAGAGATAATACAACCTTTTGCAAAAATAATATGCCTAGGTATTTACGACGATTGTCTAGAGAGTGTACCGGAAATCTCGGAAGTAGCACTTCATGTGGAATACCTTGGTTTGGATAGATTCCATCACACTTAAAACCAACATACTTCAAGAGACGTTTCTGAATATTCTCCAAATTCATGACATGTATATTGTAACAAGGATTCCATACGACGCTGCAATACTCAAACCTTGATCTCACAAGTGCATTGAAAAGGAGTAGGTGGGTGCTGGTATCTGAAAGCCATTTCGAATTTCTAATGATGAGGCCGAGAATTTTGAAACCATTTGAGACAAGGGTATTCACGTGATGACTGAATGTAAATGTTTCGTCAAAGATGACCCCAAGATCTTTGAATTCTGCTATTTTTTGCAAGATATTTCCATTTATTACATTAGGATATTCAGTGGGTGATTTTTTGCGGCTGAAGGAGACAAGATTGCATTTTTTTTATATTAAGAGGAAGTAAGTTGCCCTCACACCATACAGACAATTTTTGGATATCTTTTTGTAGGATGCTGCAATTGTTCAAGTTGGATATCTTACGATATAACTTGCAATCATCTGCATATAGAAGAATTTCGTAGTCTAAGCCAAGGCAAATGTCATTTATAAACGTAATGAATAGCAAAGGACCCAATACGGATCCCTGAGGGACTCCAGAGGTAGCGATTATTTCGACAGACTTAAAACCACGGTATTGAACTCTTAAACGCCTCTCGGTTAAATAAGATTTCAGAAATAGTGTGAAGTTGTCAGTCAAACCAACCGAGACGATTTTTTTGAGAAGTATACCATGGTCAAGCCTGTCGAAAGCTTTCGAAAAATCTGTATAAATGACATCAACCTGGGAGGACATATCCAAAGCATTTGCTATATATTGAGTAATGCATGCAAGATTACTTGTGGTCGAGCGACCCTTTACAAATCCATGCTGATTATCCACAAACTGACATCTCACATGTGCATATATAATATCATATAGGACCATCTCGAAGAGTTTACTGAAATTGCATAGTATAATGATTGGTCTATAATTCTCAATCATGTGTTTGTCTCCCTTTTTGAAGACAGGACATATTTTTCCATCCTTCCAAACATCTGGAAAACAGAGGGTTGTGAGCGCTAGATTGAAAATGATGGATAAAGGCTTGGCTAAGGCGATAGCACAGTCTCTCAGAAGAAATGATGGAATGCCATCAGGCCCCATCGTCATTTTTTGTTTGCATTTTTTTAGAGATTTCAACACGTCAGCTTCAGTTATTTTTGGAGTTGTTAAACTTGATGCGTTGATATTATAAATGGTTTCAGATTTCCGAAAATTACTTGATTTAATGAAAGCTGATTCAAAGTAGGTTGCAAAAGCATCGACTATACTTTGAGAATTAGACAAATTATTGTTTTCATAAATCAAGGAATCAGGAATAGCTGAGCTACCCCTTATAGTGTTCAGATAAGCCCAAAATTTGGTAGGATCATCTGTTAGATTTTCCTCAGCAGTTCGAATATGACTGGAGTGTGCTATAGCGATATCTTTTTTTATTTCTCTGCGAAGATGTTTGTCCAATCCAAATTAAGAAGCATGTCATAGAGTTTGGGGAAATTTGCTTTCCTGAAGTTGAAAGTTCTCGTGGCATTCGTTTTGAATGTGTTCGGTTTCATACTGAAAGTAATGAAAAATTCTAGCGCAGGATGATGCGTATCAATGGGAACGAGAGGAAAATCCGATATTTCTACCTTCATTGGGTATCTGCTAAATATAAAGTCTAAGATTCTATTGTTGGCATTTAATACCTCATTATATTGAAATAAGCCAAGAAAATGCATGAAGTTCTCCAGTAAAATAATTGATCTTACATTGTGAGAATTGGTTCCAGCATGAACAACATACTCAGGGATGTTGAAATCTCCCGTTATAGTCAGGTTGCTGTCATCATCTAACAAACATTGAAGGCTACTAATAGCTTCGAAGAGACCCTCATATGAAACCAGAGATGTATTTGGCGGTATTTAGAGCGTTAAAATGTAGGAAGTTGAATTATGGAAAACAATTTTAACACCAACAATGTCAATAGTGGGGTAAGAATCAGTTATGAAGTTGAGGTTCATTGGATATGTGAGAAACTTTGAGTTTACAGCAATGAACACTCCACCCCCTCTTGTTGCGGATGTGTGATCAAAGTTTCGGTCTCCTCTATAAATTATAAACTGGTTATTCGATATTTCGGAATCTAAAATGTCAGGCGATAACCAGGTTTCAGTGAGACAAATCAGTTCAAAATCATTTAAAGCAATGTTATTATAAATAAGATGTGTTTTGGTTCTCAGACCCCTAACATTTTGATAAAAACACTTAAAGTTGCTATTTGTATGGGATGCCGAAACACCTAAAGAGAAATTTTCTTGCTGTGGTTGCTATTTAGTAACGAAGGCAGAAGATTTGAGGTAATTCAGCTTTTTCTAGTAAATAGGACATTTTTCGGCCTCCCATACAGCATGATCGGTATCGGTTAAATTAGCATTGGTACAGTTTATGCATTTTCGGACAGAGCTACTACACACATTCAGAGCATTGTTACCCGCACATTTGGGACATACAGTCTTCTTCTGTGAACAATGGGACTGGCCATGGTTGAAGCCACTGCACTTGAAACAAATTCTTATATTCGTCGCATCATAAACGGTACAAGCATCATAATCAACGAATAGCTTTCCTCGCTCCATCACTAGCCCATATGTAGCAGCATCAAGTTCGACAAGAGATTGAAAAATTTTTGGATCTTTATTTGTCGCCCATGATTTAAGAATTTTTATTTGTGAATCATCAATAAATCGTCGGCAGAGTAGTTCTCCATGAGCCCAACAATTCTAACCTTAGGAAGAAATCTTTTAACATCAGAAATATTGTAGTTTGAAGAAAGTTTTTCAGTGGCAGCTTTCTTGAAATTACTTGCACCCTCAGAGTCAATGCAACTGACAAGGATGCCACCATCTTTGATTTGCTTCACCTGCGATACTTTCAGATTCAAATTAACAGGGTAAATGTTCTTCATGATGTCTATTTCGGTTTTTGAATTAGTTTGCTCAATATTTTTTGGCTTGACGACGACCATTGATTTAGATTTAACAATATTCGAATACGTAGGAACATCTTCGATGATCTTGCGAGAAACATCTACTTTTGAGAAACAATCCCTAGCTTTCTCTGAAATTTTATTTATCAACCCACCAAACATAGTTTCGAATTCAGATAACATTTGACTCAGTTTGGTATCAAACGAAGTTTTGATGTATCCCTCGTATTTATTTCGAATCTTAAGGCATTCCGGGCAATACAATATATAGCTTTCTTACTGCAGAAATCGTGTCCGAATCCATTGAAAACACTTCGGCATATCTGTATTCTTCAGTTGCAATACTCTGAAGAAATAAATCATCATTTGAAGTTCTCTGAACATCTGGCAGGCTTTGCTCCAATAAATCAGAAGTAGCAGTTGTACCAATACATTTTCCAATTCCTTGCACTGGGTGAATGGTTCTACTTGCCGATTTCCTCCAACAGACCTCCAGAAGTCTGGTCCCTTGACCCTCTCTCTAACCGAGGTGAAATTCGTGGCTTTCATCACCTTGCATATAGTTGCAAGATCCGCCACATTCAGAGCTGTAGGTACCCAACGCCACAACTTCACTGTTGAAAATTGGTGTATTGAATTGAATATATGATTTCACATTTCGGGTGATCCAGTGTGGAAAGGAGAAGCGGTCACACCAAATCATATCCTGTTGCTACGTCGTTATTGGGTATTTTCTTTCACAATCACCGAGAAAGTTCCAAAGAAGCAGTGTCGAATTGCTCAATCTTTAGCAGATTCTCTTTGGAAGCTAACCCGAGTTAGAGCGCTTAATAGGCATCCAGAGTAGAAAGCCCTCACAAATTACAATACAGACCTTCATTCAGCGCTCAAAATGGCAATCTGAGAGTGAAATGGTTGAAATCGGCGATATTGTTTCAATAAATATCTTGGAAAAGATGGTGTCATCGGAGTCGTCAAGATCCGAGAACAAATGGAGAAGTTTGAACCACGCCCTCCACGAAGATTTGCGTTTTACCCATATCTGGAGAATGGTGAATGGTGAGGAAGAGATCTCTTCGCGTGCCCGAACATGTTGAATCTCAGTATTTATACAGGGTGTCCCTCAGGGAACTGCATCGATCAATTTATGGAAAACTATAAGTGGGGCGAATTTGAAAATTTGGTGGTATACTACTGTTGATGGGGACACTTGGGCTATAATATTTTCAAGATGTGGCATTTCCGTTTGTACCGGAAGTTGATATCAACTTGCTTATTTTAAATGGGACTTCCTATATATTAGATCATTTTCAGATTCTACGGAAGAGTTCTAGGCAAATTTCGTTTATAATGTCCTGTACCCTAAGTCTAGCCGTTTTCTACATATTTTGAATTTCATGCCAAAAATGACGTTTGCAGGCCTGAACATAACTATTGATTTACCCTAAATGAAATCTTCAATTGGGGTTGCCTTCGTTATAGAAGCATTTTTACAATTTCATAGGAACAGGAAAATGTGCGTTCTGCATATAAACAACACCACCTCGAAATTATTTGGAGCCTTACCCACGTTCAGCTATTGTCAGTATAACGATGTACAAAACACTGGTGCAGTCAGTGATCGTGTTCTGTTTCAACAAAAACGCTAACGCCATTTTCCGCTATAATGGCGTAATAGTTATGAAACTCCCTAGAAGATGGTGACATTTTTACAGATTTTGTTTTCATTTTTGTGTCGCCATCTAACAACTGACATTTGAGTGATTCTCCGCAAACTAATAAAATGCTGTTATCAAGTTAGCTGTACGTTAGAGTTTTGGTTGAAAAAGTTATATAGGCAAATAGGCCTAATAGCTCCACCAGTGTTCTGTACATCGTTATCAGTATGTATTGTGGACTCTTGAGCGACCACCTAGCGAAGGAAAAGTGATTGAACGTCTCATTCAGTACGTAATTATATGACGGCGCCTCGTCCTTCGAGATCACTAAGGTAGTATCGCTTTTAGCGCGCTAGTTACCACAAGTTTATAGATAATAAAAAAAAAAAAAAAAAAAAAGAAGAAGAGTACATGGCTATGACCCTTGCTACCTTTACGTTCCTGATATCGTGTCATTCCGTTTTTTGTGCGGCTAGAAGCCACATGTAATTTTTCATTTCCTAATTTTTTAGCCAAGTAAGAAAAAAGAATAAGAGAAAAAGAAAGCGCTCCAGACCCAGATCTGATTCTCACTCGTTAAAGTTGGAAATGAGAATCAGAAAACTCGAGAAAGAACTTGCAAGAACAGAAAGACGCCACTCCAGTGGTGATAGACAACGTTTTTCGAAAGAGAGATCTACTAGAAGAACAAAATGGGAGAGGTCGCATGGGGCACGTAGCCCCTTAGACCAGGCTAGAGCAGGCAACTCCAGATCAAGATCCAGACATAGGGAAGCAGTAGGGGCTCACGGAGCAGGTAACTCCGTTCAGACTTCCAGAGCGTGTAGCTCTGTCCAACCTGCTAGGTCACCCAGTTCAGTTGGGCCCTCCAGAACACGTAGTTCTGTCGAGCCCTCCAGAGCAAGTAGCTCTGTCCAACCTGCTAGAGCACCCAGTCCAGTTGAGCTCCCAAGAACATGTAGTTCTGTTGAGCCCTCCAGAGAAAGTAGTCCTGTTGAATCATCCTCAGCATATATCAACTCTCCCAGAGCACGCAGCTCTGTTGAGTCCTCCAGAGCAGATAGCATTGTAGATTCCCCCAGTCCAGCCCCTGCAAATAGGGCACGTAGCCTTAGTCCCCAGCAGATTAGTCCTGCACCCCAAGACCAGACATCAGAACCCACTATGCTAGAGTTAGATTCTGAGACACTAGGCTTCCTAGGTGAGGATCCTTTAGCAAAACAAACAAAGGGTACCCAACTGCATGAGGCAGTAACCACTAGGTGGAGCCACATACTGACTAAGGGACTAGAGAAAAGTACAAGCTCAGAAATACTGGAGAAATACCCTCCTCCTATTAACTGCCCTACCTTAGGAGTATCAGCACTCAATGAAGAAATAGTACCCCTAATGAATGAGACAATCAAGAAGAGAGAACAAAGAATGACATCAACACAGAAAAACCTTGGAGCTGGGCTAACAGCATTAGGCTCGGCTCTAAATGTAATTCTAAATGAGCCAAGTTCTCCACTAAGAACAGAACTGCTGAAGTTCCTCGGAGATGCAGGGCGACTGTTCTCCAATGCTCATTATATCACCTCTCTAGACAGACGTGCTAACTTGTGCCAGGTTTTATCCAAAGCAGCAAAGGACATAGCCTTCAACAATAACATTGATCAATACCTCCTTGGGAAAGATTTTGGCGAAAAATACAAAAACGCCAAGGTCGTCGAAAAATCTAGCTAGGATTTAAAGCCCAAGACATCACCAAACATCACCAATCGCTTCAGAGCTCCTGCAGTACCAGATCCAAGGCCAGTACTGAGGCCTTTAAACCGACAGGGCCCAACTCGATTTGTGAGGGAATCGAGATCAAGAGGGCAACAACCTCATCAGCTACAGAAAAAGAAGGAGGGGAGGAACACCAACAGATACAGAAGAGATTAGAGGTAGGACTGGCGGGCAGGCTTAGATATTTCTATAAAAATTGGGAGAAGATTACCACTAATAAGGTTATCTTGAATTGGGTCAGGGGCTATTCCCTACCATTTCAACAGCAATCTCCTAGGCAGCATGCTGCTGTCAACACAAGACACTTTTCCTTGGTAGCACATGAGTCCGTGCTAGAGAGCATCAATAACCTACTCAAACAGGGTGTTATTTCACAGGTCGAGCCAACAGAGCACCAGTTTCTATCTCCTTTCTTTTTGACTAGCAAACCAAATAAGAAAGCCAGGTTCATTTTGAACCTTAAACTCCTCAACACCTTCCTGAGACCACTCCATTTCAAAATGGAGGATCATAGGACTGCCGCAAAACTTTTACACAAAGACTACTTCATGACTTCAATTGACTTGAAGGATGCCTACTACACTCTCCCCATACACGAAGATCATAAAAAATATCTTCGATTCCATTTTAATTCAACCTATTATGAATTCACATGTCTATCATTTGGACTGTCATCTGCACCCTATACGTTTACCAAGCTAACCAAGCCTGTTCTGGCTTGGATGCGAAGGAATGGTATAACCTGTGTACTTTACTTAGACGATTTTCTGATAATTCATGAAGACTTCTCAACGTGTAAAATTCAAACACAAATGACTATCAGTCTCTTGGAGTCACTTGGTTTTGTGGTGAACCATGAAAAGAGCATGCTAGTACCTTCCAAAAGCTGTAAGTTCTTGGGCTTCATATTCAACACCAATAACATGACTATAAGCCTACCAGACGAGAAACGTCAGAAGCTGACAGCCATTATTAATGAAATCCTTCAAAAAAGCTCTTGTACCATAAGATTTTTTGCCAAATTCATAGGACTCTTGGTCTCTGCTTGTCCAGCCATAAAATATGGCTGGCTATATACAAAGACCTTTGAAAGAGAAAAAGTACAGGCCCTTCGTAAATCTAGTCACAATTTCAATGCTACCATGATAATTGGGAGAAATCTCAGGGAGGACCTATTATGGTGGAAAGAAAGGGTTCCCTACTCTGTTAATTTTATTAGGCAGGACAAATATTTCATGGAAATTTTCTCAGACTCATCCTTGTCAGGGTGGGGAGCTGTATGTGAGGGAGTGGAGACCCATGGTTGGTGGTCAGAGACAGAGCAGAAACCCCACATCAATTATCTTGAACTGCTTAGTTCATTCCTTGCACTAAAATGTTTTGCCCGTGACTGTCGGTCGGTTAGTATACTTCTAAGGATTGACAACACTACAGCGATAGCCTACATTAATCGTATGGGTAGTGTTCTTTATCCAAAATTATCAAGCTTAGCCAAGGAAATTTGGCAATGGTGCGAGGAGAGGGACGTCTGGATTCAGGCGTCATATGTGTCGTCTGCAGACAACTCAGTAGCCGATAGGCAGTCTAGAATTCTTCCCAAAGAGACTGAATACGAACTCAAGTCAGCCAGTTTCAATTTAATATCACACAGGCTGGGAAAACCTGAGATCGATCTATTTGCATCCAGTAATAATGCAAAGTGTGAGAGATATATCTCCTGGTTCCCTGATCCAGGTTCAATAGCGGTAGATGCATTTACCATTGACTGGAAATACATTTTTTTCTATGCCTTTCCTCCATTTTGTCTAATCCTGCGCACCCTGAACAAAATAATATTAGATAAAGCAAAGGGAATCCTCATTGTCCCCAAATGGGAAACTCAACCATGGTTTCCTCTATATAACCAACTTCTAGTCAGGCCTCCACTTATATTGAAAGCTAATGAACATCTTCATATTCCTTTCAGGAACAAAAACCTCCACAAAGAGAACCTTTTCCTGGTGGCAGGTTTATTATCGGGGAAGCATTTTCACGAAAAGGAAATGCTCAAAGCACCATACCAGTGTTGATGGAATCTATATCCTCTTCAACTATAAAACAGTATGAGGTGGTTTATAAAGCATGGACAGCATGGTGGAGTTTTTGCCAAGACAACCAAATAAATCTATATGATGCTGGGGAAGTTCAAGTCATCAAATTCCTTCAATTCGTATCGCTCAGCTCTGGCCTTGATACTACAAGGAAATATCAGTAATAGTCAAAACATAAAGCGATTTCTGAAAGGCATATTCAGACTTAGACCGCCTCAGAGGAAATATAATTTCGTTTGGGAACCTGAAACAGTTCTGTCCTGGTTCAGACAGAGTCCACCAAACGAGGAACTGTCACTAACAAAACTGTCAAGAAAAACAGCTACTTTACTAGCATTGATCACTGCCCACAGAATCCAGACCTTAGCGAGAATTCGTGTACAAAATATAATCATTTCCAGAGAAGAGATCCAAATCTTCATAACAGACCAGTTAAAGTCAACAAGAAATGATAAGGAACAACCCTGCCTACACATCCCTTTTTTCCGAGAGAGGCCAGAAGTGTGCGCAGCATCAGCCCTTATTATGTACATCGAGAGGACAGCGAGTATAAGGGGAGAAGCACAAGAATTTTTATTCCTGAGTTCCCGCAACCCTTATCAGACAGCCACAACCAGCACCATAAGCAGATGGATCAAACAATCCCTCTCGAAAGCTGGAATAAATACAGCAATTTTTTCAGGGTACTCTACCCGACTCGCTGCTACATCGGCAGCTAACAGAAACGGCATTACCCTGGATGTTATCAGGAGAACAGCCGGATGGTCCAAGAAATCAGAGATGTTTGCTAAGTTTTACAAACAGCCCCTCAAGGACCCATCAGCCTTTGCAAAAGCAGTTTTTAGTTGAATGTTCAAGTTTTTTACGTTTCTACAGACAAGATGTATTGTTAACTATTACTATTTTTGTTCAAAGCAGTAATACATAGTTTCAATAGTAAGTTCACCAGAATTACTACAGACCATATAGGTAGGCGAGAGACTGTTATTCCTGGGGAAAACACATATCCTTTGAACAACTACCTTAGTGATCTCGAAGGACGAGGCGCCGTCATATAATTCACCGATTAAACGAACTTACCTGTGAAGTTCAATCGTAATTATATTAGGCGCCTCGTCCAAAGAGATCACACCCACCTCACCCAGAGAAATTGAATAGCCCGCGGGTGTGTTTTCCCCCACTTTAAACTAAATGACACGATATCAGGAACGTAAAGGTAGCAAGGGTCATAGCCATGTACTCTTCTTCTTTTTTTTTTATTATCTATAAACTTGTGGTAACTAGCGCGCTAAAAGCGATACTACCTTAGTGATCTCTTTGGACGAGGCGCCTAATATAATTACGATTGAACTTCACAGGTAAGTTCGTTTAATCGGTAAATTATAGGTGGCGAATTTGAGTGATTTCTCTAAAGTTATCAACACGGCAAAACAGAGTACGCGCACCATCCTTCGAACATATGATCTCTGCTCTTAGGGCTTACCTACACCATACCTACCGGGAAGCTTTTCTGACAGAGAACTATAACCCTTGTTCTGTGACACAGCTGATAATAGTCCAATTCTATCTGATCCATGATACAATTTTATTGTTTCATGTATCTAATCTAATGTCATAAAGAGAAAGAATAGACAATAATAATGTTTATAGAAACATTGGACTTGAAATGCATTATTGGTTTTGCTAGAAACCAGGAAAGAAACATGACCTGTTTCAAATTTGTTAGTATTTGAACATTTGGAAAGGGAGGAATCATCCAATAATTATGGATGATTATGAAGATGAAACAGACATACATGAACAAACTTTCCACAATAACGTCAGGGAACAGATCGTAAGTATTATCACACTATCTGGCTCATTATTGATATGGTATAACATTAATATATCTGATTCATCCATATGATAGAAAATTGCACTAGCAAGAAAATCATTCGTTATCAATAGTCATACTTATTAGTATTGTTTAAATTTCTCTGATTGTCTAAAACTAGCATCATTTGCCTTTTTTTCCCTTCCTCGATCACTTATATTCTCAAGTGATCTCTGATCAATCTTTGTTTGAATTTCTCAAAGATATGATATTATATATATATATATATATATATATATATATATATCTCCTAGATGAACCCTTAACCCATCGACTTATGAGGAGCATTGAAAAGAACATAAGAAAAAGAAAGAACCAATGAATTGTACGGATGTGCAATGAAAGAAAAGTACAATTTTGCCAACAGTCAGCTGATCAATGTTGGATGCATTTCTCGTTTGCTGTTTACATTGGTTGGATTCCTCTGCCTTTCTCTAGGTGCAAACTAGGGTCTATTTGGAATTTGTCCAACATTATTCAATCACTTTCATATGAAACAATATATCCTGATCTTTTTTGAATCTATTAGTTCAATCATAGGCTGAACAGGACAACACCATTTCCAACAAAGTGTTAAAACCTTTCCTTGACTTGATGACCAAATATCTGTTATCAATTGAATGAAAATATCTGAGAATGTCTTATTTCTCAACACAATGTGATCTCTAAGCTTGATCTACTAGACATATATATATATATATATATATATATATATATATATATATATATATCATATCTTTGGAGTTTCTAGTTCTTCTACATTATGTTAAATGTAGTATTTTAGCAATTTTGGTATTCTGGTAACTATACTGAGATTTTATAGATAATTCAATGAGGGCCTACTTTCAGTAATAACCTCGGTAATAACTGTTGAAGAAATGGATTGGTTGATCAAGTGTATTTATTGTAACACAATATGGACAGGTTCATCAATTTCTATGACTGGAGACCTCTAGGTTTCTTTACTTGGATTGTTCCAAACACTCCTGATGAAATTGTAATCTTTGTACATTGTATATTGAATGTATTGAATAGTCACATAGTCATGAGATGCAAATATATAATAATCCAGATGAAAATAGATATAGGTACGTATAAGTAAAGTACAAAAGGTAACAACAAGAACTAGATATATAACGTTATGCAGTACCGTATATTTCACGTGACGTATTTCATATAAAATCATATTAGAATTCAACAGATAACCTGAAAGTGTAGAAATATATGAGGTGGTGTTCTATTTGAAACATTGAGGTTGATGTCCACTTCCGGCATTTCAGGAAGTACCACTAGATTGAAAATAATTTCATTGGATTCATGACTCTTGACAACCATCCTATTTCATTTTTAATCCCATCATATTTAACTGTAATTGATCATTTGATCTTGAACTGACGAATTTTACTAGATGGGTTAAGCAAAAAAAAGCCTGGAAAAAATAATAGCAGTATGAATGTGTCATGAATCTGAACTTTTTTTCAGATATTCCTTCTTCTATTTCTCATTATCTACCTGTGTAGCTTTGCATTGCTTGACCAATTCAAGCGAAGAGGCAGAGAAGACTATTTTAGTTCTGATGAAGATGAAGTGACTGTATATAGAATAAGTACTTGGTTATGTACTTTCTCCTTGGCTGTTTCTATTTTAGCTGTTTTATTATTGCCAATATCTATCATTGCCAATGAGGTCCTGGTGAACTACCCGAATAGCTTTTACATGAGATGGCTGAATTCGTCTCTAATACAAGGTAACTTCATTAGTCAATATCATTGAATTCTTGAATCTCAACTCTTTGAATTTAAAAATGCATGAATTCACCAAAAGATTTGCTTGTGGACGAAGAAACATTCATAGAGTCATAGGAAAATGATAGATAGATAGATAGATAAATCTTTATTTATTCCAGTAAAGCTTTTACAATGAGCCACAAGTGGCATGGAACAATATCAATGTATGACATTTTCCGTTTAATATACATTTATAATTTGGTATCTTGATCAGAGTACTACTACATATTATACTATAATAATAGTTAACTAAAGCACTAAAGACTAGGTAAAATACTGAGAACTGTTTTCAATTTACATAATTGAATTCATAAAAACATTAGGATAAGGAAATTTAAAGATTCAGGACAAAATTGAAAATATGTAAGTCACATCTGCACTTGAGACAAAAATTATAGATGGTCTTCATCCGTATCCTCCACAAACTCTTGTAATGAGTAAAATGCTTTTTTAATGAGGTAGTCTTTTATATTTTATAACCTGCTTTTTTTCATTTCTATTGAGATGTGAGGATCCTAGTAAATAATATGAAGAAAGTTATAATAATAATGATGTACCATTATTGTATACCCAGCCTTCGGTGTGAGAGGGAGAACTACTTTGTTCTCCTATACAACCCTTCAGAGGTTTCAGAGTCAGTATCGTATATTTACCGAAGCCAACTAACATCAAAGTACATTGTACAAGGCCAATAAGATCTAGAGGCAATAAAATGAATGTCACCAAAATAAAATTCTGTGTAGTAAATAGTAATTTGACATCTCTAAAATCTCTATATATATTTTTTAATTACAAACATTTGCTCAACAATTTATATGCTTTCTGAACATTTGAGCAAGTACTTTTGCCTTTTCACAAAACTACATAAAAAGTCGTGTCGAATCTCATAGAAGAATCATCAAGTGGTAATTTAAAAAAAAGGCAATGATAGTATTCATATGAATTATTTACTTGTGGAGTGTCATTCAGTATATTCATATCCACTGTTCTACTATACGCCTCTGTGATCACCATCCAATCATATGTGATGAGCTGAAAGTAGTCATTATGTGACTGAATTCTTTCAATTCTCCTGCAATGAAAAAATTTATATTGCATTTATTGCAATTATTGCTTATATTTGGCAGTTGAATCATATAATCAAGATAAATGAACAATAACTTTCAATGAATCAGCAATGAGAGAATCAAAGATAGCTATTTGAATAATAGATAATTCCTCTAGATACTGAATAGCCCTCAAACATACTACTGGTGCCTCATTATTTCCGTCAATAAAGTAGTGTATTTATATTCTTTGTTCAATATATTTCGGAAATGAATTGACTTACTGTATTTCCATATAATACTGTAAAATTAACAATCATGTCAGTCGAACAGCTCTTCTTAGTATGCTCTAATGGAAAACAAAATTTCATAATTGGTGGCGTTTATATCCCACCTCAAGCACCGGAACCGATCTATCTACAACATGGTCAGGCTGTCGAAGAAGTTATTATGAGATATAAACATTGTAATTCATACATTTTTGGTGACTTCAATGTACCTGAAGCTCATTGGGCTAATGAGGTTACTGGAGTTCTGGTTAATTGTCCTCAAGGATCTCATGCTTCGCCCCTAGCGCAATGCTATGCATTCCTGAACTGCTATCAAAGAAATTTAATTCCCAATCCAAGAAATGTGTTTTTAGACTTAGTATTTACAAATGTAAATAACTTAGATGTAATCACTGCAACAGATCCTCTTTTTTCAAATAGTATGCATCACTCAGGATATTCCTTCAGTATTTCAAATTATGATGATGTGTCCAAAAACTTAGAATATACGGAATTTTATTACGACTTCAGAAATGCCGATTACGAAGGTCTTAACAACTATTTATTAAACATAAACTGGAATGAGAAGCTCAATTTGTCAGATATAAATGTAGCTACTGCAGAATTTTACCATATTTTGCATATGGCAATTGCATTGTTTGTGCCTCTCAAAAGATTCAAAACATCTACTCATCCCAAATGGTTCAATGCTGAGCTGAGGTACCTGGTCAAGCAGAAAAAAATAGCCCATGAAAAATTCATATCAAGTAAAAGCAATGAAGATTATCAAGTGTTTTCTAGGTTGAGATCGTCTTGTAAAATTCTATCAAGAACATGTTATGATCATTATATTCATGACGTGAACACCAAACTGAATTCAAATCCTAAATATTTTTGGACATTTATAAAAAGTAAGAAATCACTGAATACTTTGCCATCCACCATGTACTATGAAAACTCTATTGCAGGGAACAATGAACAAATAGCAGAATTTTTTGCAAATTTTTTCTCCACAGTTTACAATACTTCATTAACGGAGCCTAATGACTTTATTCATGTTAACAATAATTATATTCCTAATCCCACCTTATCGGTTGCAATGATATTTGAAAAGCTTTCAAAAATTCCTTCTAAACTCTCTACGGGTCCCGATGGAATTCCGAACATGTCTCTAAAAAATTGTGTTTACTCCCTAACTCATCCATTGTACCTTATTTTTAAGTGTTCATTAGTTCAAGCAGTTTTCCCAGATGTTTGGAAACACAGTTTCATTGTTCCAGTTCATAAATCAGGTGATAATGATAATATTAAAAACTATCGTAGTATATGTAACCAGTCATCTATTCCAAAATTACTTGATCGTTTAATTTCGGAACAACTGAACTTCTTATGCAAAGAGAGATTGATTAATAATCAGCACGGCTTTTCTCGAAACAAATCCATTATTTCCAACCTTCTCATACATGAACAGAAAATATTGAAAGTCTTGGAGAGTAAATGTCAAATGGATTCCATTTATACCGACTTTTCCAAGGCTTTTGATAGGGTAGATCACCATACATTACTGAAAAAGATTGGAAATTTTGGTTTTTCGGAGCACCTAGTGAATTGGTTCCGAAGTTTTTTGACAGGTCGAACACAGCAGGTCGCAATTGGGGGGTACAAATCAAGAGATATTTCAGTACCATCTGGAGTACCTCAGGGATCTCACTGCTCTCCACTTTTATTCAATATCTTTGTCAATGACATTGGAAGTTGTTTCGAAAATTGTGATTTCCTTATGTTTGCTGATGACCTGAAGTTGTTTAGACCTATCAAATCTGTGAATGACCAGAATCTTCTTCAGGCTGATTTAGATAAATTGTGTGAATGGTGCGTCACCAACAATCTGTACCTAAATGTGAATTAATGCTATTTCATTTCTTTTTCAAAAGTTGGGAGAAAAGTTGATACCGCATATAATATAAATAACCAACATGTGGAATATACATCATCTATAAAAGATTTGGGAGTTATTTTTGATGAGCAGCTTAGATTCGTTGATCATGTAAATAAAGTGTGAAGTCATCTAAAGTACTGGGGATGATTTCACGCAATTGGACAGGATTATCAATAGAAGCGTCAAAAAGGGTATTTTTAGCCTTAGTAGTGTCTCAGTTAGAATATGCATCGATTGTTTGGTCTCCCTTGTATGAGGTTCATTGTACGACTTCAGAAAGAGTGCAAAATAAATTCTTGAGATTTTGTGCATACAGGTTGGGTGTTCAGATACATGACCATGATTATTCAGATATTTTGCATGAACTCAATCTGAAATCACCAAGAACTCACGCCGATCTCTGTTATATTTTTAAGTTACTCAATGGACTCATTTCTTGTCCAGAACTACTTGAGACAATCAACTTCAACGTTCCAAACGGACATCTTAGGCGTAGCTATTTATTTCACGTACCATTTCATTCTACAAATTATGGCAAGCATACACCATTAGAAAGGACTTTGAAATTATTGAATGACAAGGATATAAGTATATTTGGATTGTCTTACAATATGTTCCGGAAATCTTTGAATAATTTATGAAAGTGAGAAAGTTGTTGGTCATTGAAATTTTATATTGTATAATCGTTTTTTAGTAGATATGTTTGTTGTCACTTGTTACAACTAATTTATAATAGAACCATGAAGTTTGATTAGGTTAATGTTATAACTTATATGTATTTATTTGTCGATATATATTATTTGTACTTTAATGGGGTTTATCCCGTGAATAAATAAATAAATAAATAAATAAGTATTTCCAAAAAATTTGCAATATCAATGTTTTCTTGTTGTTTTCAGGCTTATGGAACCATGTCTTTCTTTTTTCCAACCTGGCCTTATTTGTTCTTCTTCCATTTGCTTACCTCTTCACAGAATCTGAAGGATTTTTTGGGCGTCGTAGAGGTCTTATGCCAAGAGTATATGAAACATTCACTGTACTAGGACTATTAGCTTTAGCTGTTCTTGGGATGACATATGTCATATCTGCAGTAATTGACAAAGATAATTCCAGTATACAAACGATACTGAGTAATTTGAGCTAACTTGGTATGACCAATTTATATTTTTCAATTCTATTTCCAGATCTGTGGACATATTATTTACCATTCCTTTATTCTTGCATATCATTTTTTGGTGTGTTGATGCTATTAGGTGAGTTTCCTGAAGTTTAATTGTTTTTTCTTTGAATATTTATCTTTATTTGGAAACTCATGAGATATATGGAGCATTTTTTTCCATTACATTGTATATTTTTTTCAGTTTGCACACCTATTGGATTTGTCTGTCTATTTGACATAGTTGGGCAATTTTTGATAAAACCTCAGTTTCTTAGAGACATTAACGAGGAGTATTTTGCATGTGCCTTAGAAGAGGAATGTCTGCGCCGAAGACTGAAACAGGTACAAAAAACTGGGAAAACCTATATGGATCCCGCGCCAATGTTGATGGAAGAAAATGGTCCAGTTCATGATGATGATTATGGATATCCTTACAGTCTATTGAGGTTAAGAAATGGTGAACTCCATTGCAGTTTGGGAAAGAGACTGACGGAAATTGAAAAAAGAAGAAAGCTTTTGGGTGAGAATTTTTCTTTGATTAACAAAGACTATATAATTATAAATAAACAACTTTGTTGTCTGCTGAGTTGTTCCTGTCTAGAATGATATTCTGTCCATTCCTCCAATTTTGATTGACTGATCACACCATTCTGCTGAACTAAACATGATATTGACATTATGCTCATCTCAAATCTCTCTGTTGACTCATCAGTTCTTTCTGTCGACTCATCGGTTCTCTCTGTCAACTCATCAGTTATTCCTGTTGACATGATGCATGTCAACTAAATATGTAAACTTCAACTATATGGAAGTATGGATTCACACTCAATTCAAATCAGAATAATACTGGTGGTGAGGAAGGGTACAGTTATGTCTCCTAAGTGCAATGTGTGTAATATTATCTAATATTCACAGTTACTAAGATAATTTCGAGATCTTTCATATCTTTTTTTTCATTTAATCGACCTTTTCATGTATAATGTTCAACAGAAATTGCTCTAGATCGCATTTGATGATCATTATTATTATGTGTTGACGTCATATGGTTCAGTCAATTCATTTCATTCATTGAAGAATTATGACTTCTGTTGATAGTCTATCAGTATAGTCATTACAATTGGGATAAAGATTTCGCGATTTTAATAAATGCATCGAAATTTGGTGCACACCATGAAGGTTACTTGAAAAATGCAATGATATTATTCAGTGCTTCTCACTCAACATGAATTGATGTTGACGAATTGAAAAATTATTAGCATTTTCACGAAATCAAGTATTTCACATAAAAAATATTCATTTGGTTATAGATAAACAGAGGCAAACTTCTTCAATCAGAAGAAATGTTGTTTACCCCGTATCCATGTTGCTGCTCCTTGGATTAACTCTAACGGCAGTACTATTAGTGGTACAAAATGCTTTATCTTTGTTAATTGGTATCAGAGCTTTACCTAGTAGTTCGAAGGTATGTCATAACCAGAATATCTCTGCATATTTTTCTCCATGATGAATAATAGTGATACGAGAATTTGTGCACTTTTTTTTCAGCAATTTACATTAGGAGTAAGTTCTTTGTCAAAACTAGGACCTTTTGGTGCTGCCTTGGAGATAGTTCTGATAGTTTATTTGATAGTGACATCTTCTATTGGCCTATACACAGCACCATGTATGAAAAGAATGAGACCTACACCGAAGAGCACACCCTTCTGCCTCTTGATTGCTAATTGTGCCTTGTTGTTGATTATCAGTTCTGCACTTCCATTGTTATCTAAAATTTTAGGTGAGTGATATATTGAAATATTTCCTATGATATGATATAATTGAAAATTACAATATTTCTGAAACTATACAAGGCATGACATAGAAATATATGAAAATATAATATATGATAATATAATTTTTCTCAGCCTGCACATCTGCATCAATAAAATCACATACTTTGAAATTATGAGTATGAACTGAATGGAACTTACTGAGAAAAAAATTCATAGACACCATCGAATCGTGATCAGTAAGATAAACATTAAGATGATATTGCCATGGGATCTATCATGAGATATTCCTAGGGTGAATTGTTCTATGTCTATGTTCATTAGTCCATGATTCAAAAAGAAGAATGTTTTTGTTTCCATTGGTATCTCTGACGTTTCACTTGTGAAAAAATCGATAAATTTACCCGGATTGCTTTGAAATTTGGCAGACACTTTTTCTGATAGCACACCATTTTATTTTGTATGCTTAGGTGTATCGCCTTGTAAACATTGTTTTGTATCAACTTCACTTCTTTCTTGTTTGAAGTAATCATGCCGAAAACCTCTAGGAATGTAGTATCAAATGCTTCTGAAATATTCAAATCATAGTTTTTTGAATTAATTTCTCGTGTATGAAAATTATCGACTCACAGAACACATATGGCATATTTGTATATTCATATTTATTTATATTTCAACAGGTATTACCAATTTCGATCTCTTAGGAGACTTTGGGAGAATTGAGTGGCTAGGTAATCTCAAAATTGTGCTATTGTACAATCTTTCATTTGCTTCAGCTTCAACAATATGTGTTGTGAATAAATTCACAGCAAAAGTTCGGAGAGAACTCTATAATCGATTAGTTGAAAATTATATGTTTCTATCAAATTATGTATCATTTGTGAATTGACTCGTTACGTTTAAAAATTTCAATCGTGTCCGTAAATTATCCAATATATTTCTATGACATCGGTTTGTTTCAACTATCACCCTGATACCGAATATAGAGAAGAGCATCTGATACTTGCAGAAGTTATGCATTTTATGAGCCTTCAGTTGGCCTACTTAAGGATTATTCGGAAATTTATTTTTCAAGAATTCGAAATATGAGTACCTCGATGTGTAGCTCATTTTTTTCAATCATTCAACGGAATAAGGATCTCTAGATCAATAACTTATGCAGGTTATACTTATTACAGGACATAAAACATATACAGGATACAGGACAGTGAACAAAACTCACAGTGGTGTTAATTCTGCTTACTCTTCACTATTTTCTATGAATATTTTCGAAATTTGTTTTTCTTTCAGAAATGCATTTGTTATATCAAGACTTATTCATTAGTTCTTTTATCTTTGTTCACTGTTGTTGGTTTGTATGTATTATGTATAACGACGTAATTGTTGTGACATACAACTACGTCAGTCATCATGTCATAGAATAGACAGCTGTGTGTACATCTGGCAAGTGAATAAATTCGCAAATTTGAGACGTTCCTTATGAATTGTCATGATTCAGATTATTATCGAATATAGCCATAATGAAATCAATTCGTTCATCAAAAGAAATACTCATAAATTCAATCAATAAAGATCGACGAAATCGACAAAAAATGTATTATAATGATTGGATAAAAAGGGTTATTTACTTTATTTGAAGTTTTCGATGTTTCTATTTAAATTCCGAAAATGTGGACATTAACATGAACAATCGATCCAAAATATTCCAAATGAATTCTTATATCATTAGTGTGGATAGATTACAGGCTCTTTCTATTGCATATTATTTAATGAGCCATGTAATGTGATTTATAACAGGAAAACACACCGGTTGCATTATCTCTCCATGGGATACTTGGTACATAAAAATAAATAGGAGGGTCAAATGAAATGGGATGGGGCTAGTATTATTCTTCAAAAACACTGAATGATGTGTTATGGAAAGTTTCAGTTAATATTTCAACAGAGGATTAGTTCAATTATCAACTGGAATTCCGCTTAGGATTCAGTAATGCGTCAAATCTTTCGTCAGAGCCATTGCAACCTGACCTCACAATATTGTTATTGGCATATTATTCTCAACATCTGATCGAGAATTGAATCGTAAAATATATCTATACTTTTGGGTGGCTGTTATCTCACTTGATTCTACTCAATTCATTGTAGAAACTTCTGAAAAATATAGCATCTATATTTATATAAAAAAAAGGTTCGAGTTGGTATCTTCTATTCGGTCTCAGGTCAGATGACATTATTGGCATTAGCCTATCTACACCGTATCAGAAAATTATTAAAATATCTCGATTTATGCGACTTGTTCAAATCACAAATGGTTAATTTTCATTCACACCAATTTTTGTTTGTTCAACTTTTTGTAAATAACTGTAGGTTAATTTATTTAAACGTTATGAATGCTGATCAACTGGTTATGAAGCATAGATATTCAAAATTTATTTATTGAAATAAAAATGTTATATTGTTACATTTTACATGTTCGTTGTTATTCTTCTAATTTCTTGAAAGTTTCAATTTGCTGATATTATATCGAAATATACAATTAGATTTTCCGCGACCTTCCACTGTTCAATTTTCGAGAAAATACTCCTCAAATTCTCTAGTTCATTAAATGATATATATATATATATATATATATATACTATTAGGAGCATTTCAAGATAGCTTTGTCTTGACCAAATTGAAGTGGCATACATACAGAAGTTATCCAGTTGCTCAGTTCAGTCAATATAACATTCTATCTGAACTCGTTATACTTTTGCATAACCTCAGTGAATTCATGTTTCTTTCCAAAATAAACTCACCGAATTATCAATATTTGGGTATGAAGACATTTTCGACTCACTATGTTGTTTTTCTTCTGAAAAGTTCCAATTTCACTTGGCCACAAATAGTTATTTCTTATTTTGTGACTTGGCCTCGTCAATGCGTGAAAGTTCTCTGAAGCGATAAGACTGAATTATGTCATGAAAATTGTAACATTCTTGTTCAGCTATTGAACAGTTCCTAACTTATGTCATGAATAATAGCTAATGGATAATCTTTGCCTCCATCAGTTGAGCTCATAAAAGAAAATGAATTGCGAAAAACATAGATATTCACGGATAATAGTTTAATTGTTCTGTTATCGTATTGTTTTCAGATTGTATGATACACCCCCAAAATTATGTTTCAGTAGCTAATACAAGAATAATTTATTCAATATCACATTTTGGTGATAGAACTGAGAATTTAGAATAAAATATCTAGGCTGTAATAAGTTTAAGGCACAAATGTTGACCAATTTTTCTGATAAATTGTGTCACAGAGATCAAAGTTTTGTATCATGAAGTTATCCATCGAGAATGGATGTACATGGGTAAATGTATATACATTTTTTGACACTTCTTCAAGAAGGTATGCCAGTTATCAGGAAAAATGAAGCGTTGTGGTCTACATTTGCTATTCTAACTATACTTGCTATAGTTCCTCTTTTTTAAACATTCAAAACTAATATAATAGTTGAGTTTTTGTATCGTTGTCAATCGTTGTCAAAAGAAGATCTCAACGTTCATTCATTATTCAAAAGCTCATATCTTGGAATAATTATGGAAATATCATCACCATAAAAGTGATGAAAATTATTGAAATGAATTATACAAGGTTCCAAAAAAAGAGAGTAGATCAGAAATGTGAAAGCTGCAACGATCTACAGAAATTTAACTGAAATATTATGCAAAAGTGTCACATATTGTGTGTTCATTACTCAAATATGTAAAAAAATCTGTATTGGTCTCAGATTCAAATGTTTGTTTTTATTATTGAACTAGAAATAATCCGAGTGGCCATGGTCATGACGTTTTGAACGGGGTCCGAGATTTCTTCTAGAAAAAAAAATGTGCATATTCACAAGTTTTATATCAGTATTACAGTACGAAAATATGAGTGAAAAAAATGTTAAACTTTGATCTGTCCTTATGTCATGACCCTTATCATCAATTAATAAAGTTATCCGTTTCTTACAAATGATGTGTATTCTTTCAATCATTCTGATATAAAAAGAAAGCGTATGCATTTCTTATTGTATTCTTATAAATACATGCTGAATTATGTGAAAGTTTCATTGGCGTGGGAACGAATCTAGAATCACGATAATAAAAAAATCACGAGAGCTTGCTCGAGTTTTTTCTGCCATATGACTAAATATAACATATAAGTAAATAAATATTTCCGATGGAAAAATTGATCTCGAACGTATTTTTATGACTATGACTTTATGATACCTAAGGACGAATTTGCGGATATTTTTTTAAGAATTAGGTAAAATTCATAGAATTATATATTTAGTTGATATATGCATATATATAGAAAATATTTTTTTCCCAAATAAAACTCGTTCTTTGTTTCAATTGATGCACAAATATCCAAATCGAATTAGATAAAATCACTTCACCACCGTATTATTTTTGGTATTGTGAAAAAATTCAAGATTCAAGAAGATTATTACCTCCCGCATAGGGTAAATATGTATATTCACCCTTGTATTGACTGATAGCACAGATTACCTATCTATAGGTGATCTGTGCTGATAGTCTTTGTATCCAGGATATTCACTGTTCGTGCTATCGGCATGAGATTCATAATGAGTTAGAAGTAATACAATTGATTTTTCCTATATTTATTATCAGTAGTGTCTAGGAAATTGATATGTGCAAAATAGTTCAGGTACTGGTGTTAATTATTGATTTTTGGATGGTGCTGCAATTAAAATTCGAAAATAGAGCATGCAATGTAATTTCCAGAATCAATATGATGCCGCTACATATTTTTAATGAAAGTGTTACACGCCATTTCCTCACTATCATCCGAATAAGGTATTGGCATGTTCAACCCTGTATATGAATCTCAACTTGTGATTGTTTACGCAAATTCGGACTACCTCACAGACCTATCATTTTCAAAACAAAATATGGTGGGCCTATAAGTCGCATATTGATACGGTCTTTCATTGCTGCTGCGACAGAGACGCCAAACCGAACGATTCCAGTCGACAATTCGGAGTATACTCGAAGAGTTATTCTGTGATTGTATTTCAGTTGAATTGGTACCCATTTTTTTATAGAAAATTAAAAAAAAAACACTTCAGGATTTTCCTGGGAAAAACATTGATTTCTCACTTCAGCATTTATTTTATTTGTGGATCTCTGAGTGTGGAACCGATCACAACAGAATAGCACCTTTGGTGGATCTCATCACTGAAACTCTACTTGACGGAATTGCGTGAATCCATTTCCATTCTGGGTCTCCCTCACATTCGCAGGAGCCTCCTGGAGTAACTTTCCATTATTGGGAAACCCTTCAATAGATAGGGTTTTTGGGTCAGGTTTTCGAAATACGAAAACAGCACTCAAGATATTAAGGAACCAAATTGTGACGTGTAACTATCCGATTATGGCTTTGGCGTCACATCCTGCCGCTATTTTCGGTATCATCAACCTGGTAAGATCTGCCCAAATTTCAATATCCGCCAAGGTACCACCACCAACCTATAGTTCACTGAATTCGGGGGGGGGGGGGGGGGGTGCACAATGACGCACCATTTATAGCTATATCTGGGGTTACGTATACTCAATATTATATTATGATTATTAATTCTTTTTTATAATTACTTTGGGGTTCGTACAGTCGACATTTATCTGAACGAGGCGACTGGTATATCATTGAACTGATATAGAATGTTATTACCTTTTATATATATATATATATATATATATATATATATTCACGGCGTGAAGTGGCGTCGGCCCATATTAAAATCGCGGTTGAAGTGGCATCCGCGGTAAGGTGGCATCCGATATACGGACGTCACCTTGCATCGTGCTCTGAAATATTGCAAACGATTCAGTAAACCATTGGAAATCCATTGCTGCTGAAATCATCTGGACGTCACTCTGGCCGGTTTTTGTATAAACTCATACTCCAAGGTTCATTGTGTTCTCGACAGGCGGCGTTATAGTAGCACTCTCGTATATTGAATATACACCTGACGCACAAGTCAGCTTCCTTCTATATACTTATCGAAGAACGGTATAACATGGCGTCCGTATATGTGATTATCTTGCAGGATGAAAATTAATTAATAAAATTAATAAAAATGAATCAAAAGTGCACTAGAACACAGATCAAGCTATTCTCAAGAGGCAAAAACTGTGAAATGGGAATTCAGGACCTGGCGCAATTATTGATATTTACCTATATTAAATGTTACCTCTGTATTAAAAGTTTCCTCATGATTTTTTGATTACCTCTCAAATAAGTCCCGTTGGTAGGGAGCAAAGAAGATAATTATTATGATTACAAATTATGAATCCATTAAAACTTACATTCAATAGGTAAATATCAAAAATGGCTCCAGTTCCCGTCACTACCATTGCCTCTTGATTACTATTTTTTAGAGCACATCAATTTACATTTCACAAAATATTCGAACTCTCATATTTCGAAAATAGAATGAAATGATAAATAGAAAGAAATAAACCACATGTGTATATTTTTGTGTACAGGGAAATCCCTAAACACTGTACACCTCCACTCAAAGCCATGTTGATCTTTTCATCGGAATGTTAAGCACAGATAGTCAAGTAAGGCAGTTGACCAAGAGTGTTTGTCATTCGAATGATACATAAACAACGCAGATAAAACAATGATAGTAACCGAGCACTAAGATCGATCGAATGTAGGTACCTACTCTTTCAAGCAAGCGAATTTTATTCACTTGCGTATTTGTGTCCCGTATCCACAGTGTTGTCGATGCTGTAACCTTGACGTAAAATCCGTATCTAGATCGTCCTCGATATCACCATACAGTGAACACGCACAAGTTGTAATAAATTCAGTAAAATATCAATGAAGCAATTCAAGAAAAACTCGCTCGGACACGTCAACCTCAATTTTATATTGCGCAAATTTTGACGCATACTTTAGTGCGTCCTGTGACGTCATTGGTGTCGTAGATATGACGTCGCTGTCTTGTTTTTCAAATGGTGAACTTTTGATAGTGCCCAAAAAGGGATCATTTGCATACATATAGAACGATCCAATGGGTTACATTGAAAATAAATTGAAATTATTTTTATAAGTAACTTATTTAAGGGTTGAGATGCAAAACAGCATCAGCTGACACTTCACCTTTTCATCCATGTATTTATTAGTTATCTATAATTTGTATCTTCTTCGCTGGATGAATAAAGACGATTTATTATTATTATTATCATTATTATAATTATTCATTATTTCTTTCTCCCCTTTCTTCTACCCTCTTGGGCGTCGGAATTGGGCTAATTGTCTGGTGTGTCGTTTACCCATTGTTTCCATGATTACCTATTTTCTGTCAGTATCTTCATCTCTCTCAACGCCTCAATTATTCATCTAGTTGTGGCTCTTCATTCAAATGAACAAGATTTCGATTTTCTACATAATATATTATGGTTCCAGTAAGATGCACCACCACATTATTGCTGCACTGTCCGAAATTACCTTAGTAGGTACCTATACACTATTTCCCCAACAAATGGATTGGCAGACGAGATGGAATTAGTGGCCAGCAAGATCTCCAAACTCAATTCCATTCGATTAATTCTCGTGGGGTTATCTGAAATCGAAAGTTCAGTTGAATCGTCCTGATAATAGTGAAGATCTGAAAAGAAGAATTATGGAGGAAATCAGACTGACCACTCCCCAAATGTTCAATAATGAAATTAGAGAGTTCGAATACCGTCTTACCGTCTCATTGTCAGCAAGTAAAAGTGGTACGCACTTCGAAAATTTACTGGAAACACCACGACTAATAGGTAGAAAATAAATTACTAATAAAAATAATTTAAATAATTTTTTTTCGATATGTAACGCAATGAAATTTTCTTCGTTCTGTATGTAGGAAAATGAGCCCTTTTCAATGGCACTACAAAAGTTGGGCTAATTTAAAAGAAAAATACATCATGTTTACGACACCGATGACGTCACATGACTCATTCATCTGTAAAAATTTGCTCAATACAAATTTAAGGTTGATGTGTCCGAGCAATTTTCTATTAATTGCTACGTAGATATTTTACTGAATTCATTCTAACAGCCACCAAGAACTGCTGTAAAATCATTCGTTCATTGAATATTAATTATGGGCGTAAAAAAGTATATTATACATTATACCTCAAAAGTATACTATTATGTGCTAGTTTACAATATTTTTGACACAATGGACGCACATCTTTGCACTCTTCAACTCTTTCAAATATGATGATTCGATAATAAGAATTTCTGTCTAAAGCGCCTTGTGAAAATCCTGAATAACTCAAGGATTGGCCATTTATTTAGGTATGACGTACATGAGCTCGAATTGAAATGGTGCAAATGACAAATGAAAATGTATCAGAATACAGGACTGCTTCATTTCGAATAACAAGATTTGGTCATTTCCGGTTCAACCGGAAGTTCAACAGAAATTAAAATATTCCTGTTCTGCACCATTCCTGGGATTACGATATCTCGTCAAGATACTCTTTGTATGTTCATTCGACGAAAGATATTTGTTATTCTCAATTACGATTGAACTATATAGATTAGAGCAAGAAAATAAGACATAAGTGAAAATAAAACAGTAATATCTCTTCTTGTCCGACCAGTCAACTTACAGGGTGGTCATTTCTGAAGTGAACGATTTTCAAACTCTAACCATAGATTAATGTGAATTTAATATATGTTCTCACAAAAAATATGTACCAAGTGTGAACGGTGTTATTCAGACAAAGAATTAGACTTTTTTCTCAATATCTTATACTCTACCATCAATTCCGGTTTCACCGGAAACGACCTCGACTTGGGAATTTCAGTTGGAACAACCTTTATATATTCACCTTCTTTTCCCTACGTACGATCATATAGTTTTGAGACAAAAAAAATTGATGCATTCGATTTTCAGCAGCAAGATGATTAACTTCTGTGTTGGTACCATTGCATACAAATATTTGGATCAGACGGATCGTCATTGTTGCTGATCTTATCAAATAAGGTTGCTCTCGGTAGTTATCAAAAGGTGCATTGTACAAGATTTGCAAAAATTTCAAAATGTCTCGTATCTAAATCTTATCTAGGAAGACACATTTTCCCTTTGATTTCAATCAGAAGAATGATCCAGTTTTCAATTTCCTTACTCTCTGGTTATCTACTAAAAAATTCAACTAATAAATATAAAATAGTATCATCAGAACCAGTTTTCTAGAACAAATATTATCCTGGCACACTGCCGTGTAACTTTGATGTCTTGAAAAAGGAGATATTATAAAAATCAGACCAAGCAGTTATCTACAGGAAAATTGACCAAATAGTATAACTTCTCATGCTTCTGAATACTATGAAATATTTTCAAGTGATCGTTTGGATAGTTTAATTGATTATAATCGTAACAAGTAATGAGACGATGCTGTGCGTTTATCAGACCATCATCTTCTACATACCCCACCTGCCACATGTTCTTATTTTCTAAATTCAGGAATCATTGGAGGGATACTTGACGTGCGACGGTCCAGTTTTTGATAACCATATCTGTGTTGGCACGTTTTTATATTCACCAAATTGGTGTGGTGGGATGCATTCGACCAATAATATCACCGCATATTTCGAATGGACAAATCATTGGGCATCATTGCAATCCACCACTCCAATTTGATGAACATAAAAACGTACCATATACTTTAAATGTATATTGAACATGTCAAATCATTCTGGGGGAAGTCCGAAAAGATACAGATATGCTCAAAATGAAATCTTTGAGTACAGAAAGAAATGAAAATATGGTATAATATGGTTTATGAGCAGTGATAGATGGTACAGATTTCTGTTCAACTTCCTCCTCGTTTTCAATATATCTCTCCAGATACATGACTATATCTGGACTTCAGTTGACTGCAAACATGGTATCTTATCGTATATCTTCTTGAAAAAACGCCTGATTTAATTTTCATCTCTAGAACATCGTATTGGTGTATTCCTGTTACAATCAACAAGTAGTTGGAATATCTTGACTAATAACCTATATATCGAGGGCAGCAGACACGCTGTATATCGATTTGAAAACATAATCCTGTTCTACATATACTATGATTGATTCATGATCAAGAACTTCATAATGCAGCATTCCAAAAATTTGAGAAGAATTTTCTCTGATGTACGAGAATGACCATCCGGTATAAACTTCAATGTCAATATCACGATTCTATTATATCTGGGGACTGAAACTATCATACTCAAACAGCAGTTGGGTAATAGAACTCATTTATTTCGATTTGTTATGTAATTACGACATGCACGTTATAATTCCTCTCCGATTTAAAATTGTTACGATTTCAGTAGCTATCGCTATTTTGACAGTTTGTAGTTTTCATGTGACTCCATTGTTTCTAGTTTTGGAATACTGAAAGTAAAATAGGTGAGGAACGCGTGTTCAATGATTGTTGAATGATGTATAGGGTCGATTAGAAATAATAATATTATCAAGTTGCAAACTCTCAATATGAATGAAATGGAAGAGTTTTTGAAGTTTCAACCCGTGTATTCGGAAAATCAAGTGGCGTTGATTGAAAATGAATTTCGAAGATTAAACGGTGAGTGGATATTTTTTAATTTAGAAAAGTATGTGCACGAAATTTCGCTTGATTGAAAAGATCCCAATGAGCCCATATATTTTGTATGTACCTAGGAGGTTAAACATGTACAATCAAGAACTTTGCAAAGAAAAGGAAGCATGATTTAATCAGTGAATTCATGAGTTTCTCCAACCCCGAGCTCATCTCAAGGAACCTACCTATTGAACCCTATTCAAAATGAGACTCATGACTCAACACAGTTAATAATTATTTCAGACATATGCTACTTGGACCATGCAGGTGCAACTCTGTATTCCGAGAATCAGATCCAAAATGTTACTGATGATCTATCAGCTAACGTTTATGGCAATCCACATTCTTTGCACACTTCTAGTAAATCGACAGAAGAAGCCATAGATATAGTCAGATACGAGTAAGTTATACAATCAACATATAGGTACTATTTGTGTTTCGAACTCAGTGGGCCGCCATGCGTTCACGGGAAAAATGAATCAGATGGTTTCTTTTATGGCGAACTCTATAATTAAAAAAAATAATAGGTACATAATACAAACAATCAAGAAAAGCGTATTCCATTAGAAGTAGGTTTACAGTTGTGCCTTTGCAAGTTGCACTTTTGCATGTATACTCATTTATGTAATTTGAATTGAATCGAATCGATTTGGCAATCTGAACAAAAGATCTTTATCATTATTTTGAGGAAGGCAAAAATTTAGGAGTCCCATCTTCTTCAGATATCGTACCCAAATGTTATGTAGAAGGTTCATCATAGAAGACACTTCCTAAGGGAAATATACATCCCTTCAAAGATTTAAAAATCTTTTTATGTCATAAATCTCAGGACATTGAGGCGTTCTTGACCAAATTTGGTACTTATGAAATGGATACTCTCACCTGACGTAAGTAACTTTTGTAAGAAATTTACAATACCGTGGAACCAAGGGGCTTGTTTCACTTTCTCCGTCCTATTTTCTACGCCACTGGATATTTCTCCAAAATACACTTTCAAATGAATTTACTATTTTGCCTGAAAAAATAATCGCGAATGAATCAATATTGGAAAAAAAAATATTGTTTTGTTAAGAATAATGGCGCTGAAAAAACACAAGTTGAATATGAAATGATAATTCTGTAGCATGCAAAACTTTTTTGTTATCCCCAGGAATAACGAAGGTATAACGATTTTTGTTGTTGACGTCATTTATCGTTTCAAAACCACTGATTTTATTTTCAATTTACGAATTCCTCCTCAATAGGCTTGTAATTACGCAACTTCTTTCTAATTGCTCATGAGCGTTTTCCTGATTTTCGAACCGAAAAGGTATTTCAATTACTGTACTTTGTGGAGGTTATTTTCATGGGTATTTCAGAAATGTTCTCAACTTTAAACTACAATCATCTCGTAAGCAAAGCATAAAGTCAAAGTTTTACAAAGGTGACTTTTGTTCTAAATTGAACTGGAATACAGAATTAGAAGTCAGTTCAAAAAATATCCAGTGGCGTAGACTCTCGCGCGAGAAAAGTGAAACAACCCCGTTACTATAATCAATGTACTATGTATGTAAGTTCTACTTACAATATACTATGTAAAAATACTTATGTCAAGAAAAACGAGTAGGTGTCCGTTTCGTAATTATATGTTCCAAATTTGGTATCAAACGCTTCAATATCCTGATAGTTATGGCAATGAACTTATTTTCGAACTGAACATTGAGGGGCTGTATCTCCCTGAGGAGGCGTTTTGGAACAGGAGGAAGGCGTTTTGGAAGAGGAGGAAGGCGTTTGGAGATTATGCATGTCGACTTATTTTTCTATGGACCATCAAATGGTGGATCATTGAGAGCTATAATCTGGACGACCCTCTAACTATTTATTTTCTGCTCGAAAATACAGTAAAATCCAAATATACCTTCCTTCTCTCTACCACTTCATTCTACCACTGACTAGCATGATGTTCCTCGAACATCATAGGATGTCCTTTCGTGTTGTCAGAAGATGAAGATAAAAATATTTGATATATTTTCATGTTTTTTCAGTTTAGTTAGCTCTTGGGACTCCACTGGAGAAATTAACTGCATCATACAAACTTGCCATGTTTAAAAAAATCAGAAAGTTTTAATCTTTGTTAAATTGATCGAATCCCGTTCGTTTTAAAACTTTGAAAGCTAAAAAAATACTTGTACATAAAAAATAACTCGTCACATAATTTAAAATTTCTGTTCTTACAATTTTGATAGAATTTTGCAGCATTTCAACACAAACAATGATGAGTATTCGATAGTGTTCACTTCTGGAGCTACAGCTGCTTTGAAGATAATAGCCGAATATTTCGATTATGGAACCAGTTCGAAAGGAACTCTGGTCTACTTAGATAACAATCACACTTCAGCCATGGGTAAGTAATATTGATCTGATGATAGGTGTTGCTTTAAGGTTAGTGTGTGATTTCAAACCACAAAACCCTCTCAATTTGAAATCCGTCGGACGATTTCAAAAAAACCAAAAATGTGGAAAGATCTGAAATATTCATATACTCAAGGCTCTCTTTTGTTTTGCTGAATGGGTCTAAATCTTTCAAAACCGAGTACTATGCAATTTTATTTGACAAAAGGGACATCCTAATCGATTAAGGCATACCTGAAATACTCTTGATAAATTTGAAAGTAATATCTTGTTAGGGTGTTAGTTATTTGATGGCGAATTTCGAATTTTTTGCTTTTTCTATTCTCCCTGTATTGAAATCTGAAGAGTTCATTCGACCGCTAAAGTGGTAATTCAATAAAAGAATGCATTGAATACTCAGATCCGTTTCATCTCAATAACTTCTACAGGAAGCAGATGTCTCTGGGTCAATAGAAAATCAGTAAAACTCAAGTTGAAGGAAGTATTACCAACATCCACATTTTTTTCTGAAAATATAAGCAATTTTAAGTGATTCCAATGGAAAATCTTCCATTATCTATGCATACTTAACTCATCTGAAATTTTGGCGAATTCATTCTATTTCACCAAAATTACTATACATGATCACATCAAGCAGCCAGCTAGCAGGCTTTGGAAAGTATTTGTCTGTCATTCTATTTATGGTATATTCGGAATATTCCATTGATTGATTACAACTTACTATTGTTAATATTTTCGGACGAAAATCAATCATAATAATAATAATGATTTTCGTCTGACCTGATCTTCCTGTAGAAGTTATTAAGAAGGATCTGAGTAGTCGATGTATTCCTTTATCAAATTACCACTGCATCGGTTATATGTACACATGTTTTTTTTTCTCTCACACACCATTTGGATCTCGTGAACTAGTAGAGAAAAGTTTCGGTTTTGATGTTAAACATGAATATATGAAGAAAATTGATAACTCCATTCAAAATAAAAGGGTAATATTGGTTTCATTCGAAAATATGAATCTTACATAGATAATTTTGGTAATTTTGCACTTATCATGCGATGGGTTTTTTTCGATTTTTTTTTGGTACTTACGTATTGCGACCACAGGAACCCGAATTTCACAATAAAAACGTGCGCAAACTTATATCTTATCAAGGATATTCATACATTATCAATTTGGAAGCTAATGAATTTGCATGGTATGATATCAGCAAAGTTCACTTAGTTTCCAAATTAGTCACTAATGTCGCATCCAAATACATCAACTTCAACAATTTTTCTAGCTGGTTGAGTTGATGTTATGTCAAGTTAAATGTTTGGATAAGTTTCGTGTCTGGCAGCCAATTATATTTTTTCTTTTAATCCCTTAAGTATATCATCTAATTCGTTCACGATCTATACAATGAATGAGTGGGCAATTCTAGTCAACTGAATGAATATGAAAATCATATTCCGTGAGATTCCCAGTGAGATATGAAAACAACTACAGTCCCTTGTTACCTTGTCAACTATACTACTAGGTTTTGAAAGTCGATGAAGCATTCAAAATAAGTGATTCCAGTCGAAGAAAAGAATATAATGTACGAGTTGATTGGATTGTCCATATCGCAGTCCGCCTATATACGGCTTCGAATGAAACTTCGTCTTGGTGCGATATGAATATGAAATTTACTCAGACTACTATTCTATTTCCAGGAATGAGAAGTTATGCCGAAAACGCTATTGAAATTAGCACCGAAGAAGCTATCGAGCTGATGATCGAAGATTCCAATAATAACACTAATCTAAACTATAGAAACGATACAGTCAACAATATTTTCATCTATCCTCCAGAAAGCAACTTTTCTGGGACAAAGTTCCCATTCGAATGGATTGAAAAGGTCAAAGAAGGAGCATTGAATGAAGTTGTTAATACGAAGAGTCAGAACTGGTATAGTATTTTGAATTCACATATATTCGTATATTAGTCCATGAAAAATGTCACCTGCCTAAACTGCATTCACTAATAACCATGGAAATCTGTAAGAAATGAGAAAGCTGGACAGTTTTTTTTTTAATTTTTAAATGTGATTAAAGCATCATTATTCTCAAATTGAAGTTTTCCAAGTTTTCAATATGTCCATTGGGCGAATTTTTAATTCTTCATTACTAGGGAAATCGATCCATCGAATCATCTTCAATTTCGTTTCATCAGGGCATTAATTCCATAGGTTTTTATTAAATATTTGTCTTAGGTATGTAGTTCTCGATGCGCCCTGTTACGTTGCTTCAAATGTATTGGATCTATCACGATATAAACCTGACTTTGTTTCCATATCCTTCTACAAAATGTTTGGTTATCCTTCTGGACTAGGCGCCTTGCTGGTAAGGAAGACTAGCGAGGCACTGCTGAAGAAAAAATATTTTGGAGGTGGGACTATGCTGATGGTCTTAAGTTCGCAGAATGTGATCGTTCCTAGCAAAGTTTTACATGAGAGGTGAATAATTATTGATCAGGTATAATTAGCATTTTCGGCTGCATTGTGGAAACTATAGAATAATATAAACCGTAGGTACCTACTCATAATATATAATCGTTTTCGAATAGACAACTTACCTGTTCAACTCATTTTCGGAATGTATTGATCTGTTCTCGTTCGTAGTTTCTCACCAAGCTTCTGGAACGCTATATTCTCGGTCTGGAATCCATGACCGTAGGATTTAGGTAGTTTTCCTATACTCACGGTCGGTGGTATCTTAGACGTATACGGAAAATGGGACACATTCTGAAAATTTCGCTATTCCTAGGAAGTTACCTACCTAAATCTAAGGTTCCGAAGATAAAAACCAAGTGTCTGTAAGAATCGGATTTTGGCATAAATTTGGCATATTCTCGAGTTGATTCACTCAACGTATGCTCCAATCAACACACACTAATGGATTTATTTCCTGAAAAAATGGAAACTTGGTTTTATATCCTGAAACGTGTACTGATGATTAGGTATACGAACATGATATATAATTTGAAAGTGATTTTTTTTGTGTTTCAGGTTATTTGCTAGTGTATAGAGTGTTCGATACTTCCTACTATTTTTGTAACTAGCGATGAAATCAGAATTTTTAACGACCCTCTATAATGTAGACCAAACTCCTCCATACAAACACCTTGAACCTTGATATGCTGCGCCCAAAAGTTCCCAAAGTTTCTACGAATCCAGATACCGCAGCAATAAACATTAATTTAGAGCTATGTTTTGAACGAAAAATATGAAAAATTCAGGATGTAATTAATACTAGTAATTACTCAGTAAAAGATTCAAATAATATTCAGGTTAGGACTCTTGAAATATCAAATATAATGCTACTTTGTGGTATAGCAGTGGTATGTTCGGCAACACTGCATCGTTGAAAATATTTCGATTCGTTAGATCACGAGCGGTTTTCGAAGTAGCCAAATTTTCACTAGTAATACCACTAGAGGTCAAATTATTTCCGGAAATTTTCTCGAGCTCATGAGCGAGAAAAAATTTCCGGATTTAATTTGAACTCGTGTGGTATTCGGTAAGAAAATTCCACACCAAATGTGTTTCCAACAGCATAAATTTTCGTCTTTAGCAAGTTGACAAAACCTGTCATTATAAACGTCAAAAAAATTTCCAGTATAATTCGCTGTTGGCTACCCACCAGGGAAAAATTTCCGATAAAATTCATCCGTTGCTATGGTGATCTGACAGAAATACACGTTCTGATTGGTTAAAAATCACATGTGTTGAATTTTCATAGTCATTCGATGTTCCGTTTTCTGGTACCATTGGCAGACAGAAAATTTATTCATTCATTGGGTAATAGTAACGAATAACGAAACACAGATAATAGTGTGCTATATCTATCTATTGTATAAACTGAGTTAGTGGAACATTGTTTTAGTATTGGACAGTATGTTTAGGAATTCCGAACCAACCCAGTTATATAATAACAATATCTATCCTTTTTGCAGATTAAGTTATTCGGGATGTCTCAATAACTGAAGCAGATCTTTTGGTACTATATCTCTCAGGAATTTTTGATTTTTAGCAAAATTTGCAGAATTTTTCCTTTTCCAATCTTAGATTATTGAGATGTCTTCTCAACCTATTGAGTTCCAGATATTATTATGAATTGATTTTTTTTTCTACTGATGAAGATGAAGCCATTGGGCATCTTCTGGTCATAGTTTCCCATCCTTTTGCCTAATAATTCGTTTCATCCAGTAAAAAGGTCTATCAACATTGATATTATAAATGAATAGGCACAACGTTTCCAGTAAAAGTGTGTCTGTCATGAGTGTAATTGAAGTAACATACAAAATAAGTCAGTCTTACCAATTGATCAAACGACCTCACATCTTTGGTTCTCCAGTGGGTATGTGATTGTACACAAATATTAGTCAGATCAATTTATACTCGGTAAAACCTCGTCATGTAGGTAATCGAACAGTTATCAATTAGTATCATGCTCAGCTCAGGCTGGTCACCCCTACATTGTCAGGCTCTAGACCTGTCGAACATCGCTATACCAAGCATCATTCATGAATAGAACGGCCAAGTTGTGGAATTCTTTGCCTAGAGAAGTCTTTCCTGATGCTTACAACCTCCAAACTTTCAAGAAAAATTCCAACACCTTCCTTCTCTCCCAAAAATCCACCGCTGGCTAACACGATGTTCCTCGAACATTATAGGTGTCCCTTTCGTGTTGTTCACAGATAAAAAAAAACAAAATTTGAAGAATACGCTTTTTCAGATTCGAAGATGGCACACTTCCATTTTTAGCAGTTCTGGCAGTCAAACAAGGATTTGAAACATTAAAAAGACTAAATCTCAACTTCGATATTATCTCCCAACATACGTTTTCGCTTGCACGATATGTATTCAGAAAACTGTTCACTCTGCATCACTCTAATGGGCAGCCAGCAGTAGTTTTGTATCACGATACAACATTCACAAATCGAGACATTCAAGGTGGCATAGTTAATTTCAATTTGATGAGATCCGATGGTACATATATTGGCTTCACAGAGGTAAGTATGTTGCATTATGGAAAACATGTAAATACTTGAACTTATTTCATTTCCAAAAGCATATTTTTGGAAAGTCAACATTCCTAATACACCGTACACATTGAAAATGGAGCAATACTGTGAAAAACGGCTCCGCTGTTTGAGATAGATAAACAAAAATTTTTGAAATGGTCTGAGCTCATCAGCGGCGCTTTTCTGAAATATTTTTCGTTGTATAAGGTGACTCAAAAAGGCGTGGCGTATCAAAGTTGAACTTTTTCTTATGTGGCACCCATAACCACATAAGAAAAAGTACGAAAAGAACGACTATGAAGTTATTGTTGACCTGAAAACTATGTATCCATGAATGACATCTATGAAAATTGAGATTTCATTTATGATTTGACAATAGTTGGAAGCATATTCACAAGAATGAAGGGGGTGCAAAAGTGTTAATCAAAACTAAGATGTTGAAAATTAGGTGGAAAAGTAAATGTATTTTCTGGTGTTTTCCAACTATTCAATATCCCAATATTGAAATAATGAACTGGAGATATCTTCGTCGTCGTTCTGGGTATCCACAATAAAAGTTGATATTATTGCATATTCCAGTTTGAGTTGCTGCGCTTTTATGGATTGCAATCTCGAATATATTTTTTTTATTTCGGAGATATCAGCTGTCAAAATCGTAAAATGTGACATGTACATAGAATACGTTCATGACCGAGTGTCAGCTTTTGAAAAATAACAATAAATTTGAGTATATACGAGAACATGAATAATTCACTTCTGCAAAATGAATCAATGTAATAAATAGATAGTATATGTTCTGGGTGTCCTGAAATCATATGCAAATAGTGATTTTACGGTAGAAATTAGCAAAAAAACTTGAACGGGTCACATAATTTTGAAAAACTCTCAGCTCTTTCATTTCACGAAATGATAATCGGAAATATTCTCGCTGTTCCGCTTTGTCATTTTCATTATTTGCAGAAATATTGATCGGTTATAGTACTTGTTAATTTGAAAAAACTGTAACGTCACATATTTCAAAAACAGTATGAAATACTGGAGAGAATACCTCTTATATGAAAATATTTGACATCAAAAATTCACTCAATCTGACAGGAGCGACAGGAGCAAATTATGTCCATAACGTTCGACCGAAATCTTCAACTGATTTTGTTTTCATAGATAGAATCTATACGAAAAATTGTGGAAAAATACATTCTGCAATTCAACTATATAAGAAGAAGTTGAGTTCATTCATTCAAAGTTTATTAAAATCTTTCATGCTAAATTGAAAAATTTCGACGAAATTCATGAATCTGATTTGTACCTAGATTTTTTCAGCTCGGCTGATTTGTTAATTAGTTGAGTAAGTATACAAAATTCCTTTATAGTTCATCTCAAATATTTCCGATGCTATTGATCACAAACCATATTTAGGAGTGACCATTTGAAAATCATAAAATCCTTTAGGATCCATTTCTCGAACCATGTTAATATGAAGTTTCGTTCCTATTTTCAGCTGTACAAATATTTGCTTCTGATTCCAGGACACTCTTGTATATAGATTGTTCCGAGAAGTTAGGTACTGAAGTTTCATAGAAGTAGCATTTCATTAAGTGTAGAATATTTCACAAACATGAAGTCGTATTCGTCTGTTTTGAATATGTTAGGTTTCACACATGGCAAATTTATATGGAATTCACCTGAGGACTGGATGTCACTGTAACCCAGGGGCTTGTCAACGATTCCTGAAACTGAAGCCTGGCGATATTATTAATAATTATGAGGTGAGGACAAAACTGCAAATAATATATCAACTCAATTGAATAACATTAACAAGAATCGACCATGTAAAAGTTTCAAAATAAGTTTAAGAACTTAGAATTTTTATCATTCGTTTTACGCTTGAAGTGCGCACACCAACCTTGGCACCAAATTGACAAAAATTCACTGAATTGGCCGATTTATTTCTTTCCATCTCCTTCGGAATTTTGCTGCAGCCAACTACTCACAGAACGAATTCCTGATCGTGTCCATCTAGTTGGTCGCATTTGCCCAAGGGTTTGGGATACTTGTGGAATGTACACACTCACAGTGGCCAAGCTTACCAGTAGACCTCTAAGAATAATTAACGTAAGAGTGATTCACCAATCGTGAAGATTGAAAAAATTTATATTTGACGCAATAACTATCAATGCTGGTGTTCCACAAGGATATAACTTGGGACCAACTTTTGGATCTGTTGGATGTGACTTCCTGCCCAGTCCATATAGCTTTATGAATGATAATACACTGGTAGGAAGTGTATCTTCTCCTCTTGAGTCCCATACAGGCTGTTACAAATTTGATTATACGCCTGGGATCTCGGAAACGTTAAAGATACAGCAAAGTTGCCGTCAAGAAATCTGCAAACTTTAGTTTTTAGTTTTAGGGGATGTGCAAGAAAATACGAGAAATTTCTATTTTGTTTTTTTTTGACTGACACTATTCGGAGACGCAAAAAAAAAAGAATTCAGCTTTGGCATTGATCCTTTGAACTCCATGTATGTTTAATGACATGAATATTCGAAAATCAACCCAAATTAGGCATATATATTTCATGAAATATATCTTTATTTTGTTGTGAAATTATCTGTTTCTTATTGCAGCTGGGTCATGTATGTGGAGATACAAATGATTTAATTGACGGCATACCTACAGGCACAATAAGAGTATCATTCGGTTATATGTCAAGCAAAAAAGATGTTGATAAACTGTTAGCTATGATAGAGACATGCTTCGTTCCAAGATCTATAGAAAATATGCCACCCAAGTTGTCAAACCCAAAAAATCATTTGGAAAACCAAATAATAAAATTACCCTATCCGGAGAAGAATCCTGGATGCCAGGAAAAAATCGTCATGTTAGAGAATGGTAATCATGAAAAGAGAGGCACACTGAAACACATTTTTGTGTATCCCATCAAATCCTGTGGTTCTTACCAAGTTCCTGGACAGTGGCTAATTGGTCGAGATGGTCTAAAATATGACAGAGAATGGGTAATAATAAACTCATCAGGTGTGTGCCTCACACAAAAACAAAATAAAAAGATGTGCCTCATCAAACCAGCTATTGACCTGAAAGAGGATATGTTGAAACTGAGTTTCAAAGGTATGTCGCTGAATACTCAATATTCCTCAAAGACAAAATGGTTGATCAACTGAAATATGTTTTATTGAAGAAAGTCAGTTAGATATCAGCTAGTATCAATACAATACATGCATAATGGTACAGTGTCATAGGTATTAGCTCGTTCAACTTTGAGAAGTGAACTATCTGAGTTGAGGTGGCTCAGAATATTCAGTCAGAGAGAGTTGCATTCATTCAGACTCGGATAAAATTGCTCACAAAGGAATGCAGAATAAGATATCTATTTGCATGAAGGAAAAATTTATCATTCTTCCCATCTCCTCATTCCTATTAAATAATCGGCATGTGTCATGAACTTTTAATGCGATACTTATCAGCATAGACTGCCAACCGGAAGTGTCAACAGAGCTTTGTGAGATAATTTAAGATATTGATTTTATAACTAATTCCTGCTTTTTCATTACCTCTCAATGTTATTCGGTTATGAAATTATTGATACTGTGCTATGGGTTCAGTTTCAGCTATTTGCCGAGAATTATCAAAATAGAGAAATTTCTTTATCGATAGGTTTCTTCATCCTTTTCATCATAGCTATCTCATTCAACTCATTTCAGTTGGAAAATGGGTGACACACATAATCATTCAATAACTGTTCAGGAAAGGAGACATCAATACTGAACACGCTCATCTTGTATTTCGTGAGCTTGAAATGATTGATGCAAAAAAAGGGTGTAATTTTCAAACAACATATTTTTTATAATCACCTTCTGTTTATGATTATGCTGATGAAGAAGTATTGATCATTCAAATTTATATTCATTTATATTTCACTTCAGCTCTTGAATTCATTGTCATGAAACTAACACAGCATTTGCTCAGTTATCGCGTGAATAGCTATTTTTCATTCATATCGAAAGAAAAGTATTCTCAACTATGAACAATACTAAATACTGGTTTTTGTAGGTTATCGTGATATGTATATAAGTCTCACTAACGACATGGATCAGTTAGGAGAAGCTCAATTGTCCCAAACGAAAATATGTAGCAAACGAGTTATCGGTTGGGACTGTGGTGATGAAGTAGCTGCTTGGTTGTCAGAGACTCTGAAGATGACTGGGTTAAGACTTTTGCGAAGATACAAAAAGGAAAATGGTGAGGAAAGATCAAAATAACTAGCTTTGCCTCTTGGAGAATCTACTGTAATCAACATGTGAAGTGATGGCAATCGATATTTTTATGCACTAGTGATTTGGTTGGATATATTATTCAATTTTTTTTCTTCAAATAAATTAATGCAAAATATCCAAGTATGAATCTTAGAGCTTGTTTAGACTGCGTACAAAAATGAAAACTCCGTTACAGATTCAATAAATTATGTAGGTTTGAGTAAAATTCTTAGAAATTGAACTTGATGTTTTGTTTGCAAAAGAATAAAGACAGAGTATAATTTCAATGCTTCCGTCTACCCCACAAGCGCATTACCAGTTGAAGATGGGTAAAAAGTGCAGTGTTGAGAACAAGGCTACATTATCTTTCAAAATTTTCAAAAGAATCGATATCTAAGAAACAGTTGAAATAGGTGTAAGGAAACTCGAAGGAACTCATCAGAAATTTTATCAGGAATCCAAAAATGGAATAATATACTGGGTGTTCTATTAAAAATAGGAAAGTCGATGATGACAAACGATATGTCACCTTGAATGACCATGAATATATTTTAAAATGGAAGAGGAAGTTGAATAACCCTGAAGTCCAGAACTTCTAACGAACATCTCCCGTGAGAAAGCCTCTACAAATTTGTTCATAAATATAAATAATTTTGTAAATATTCCATTGGTGTTGGTGATCACTAAAGCCGAAAAAACTGTCATGAGGTCCTTTTTATTTTTTGACCATTTAATGTTGAGTAGTTCCAAGAGTGTTCCTTAGATGAAAAAATAAAAATGTTTCTGAAAGATTAAGAAGGCTTTATCACGATAGTATCCAGAATTGTCAATTTTGTAAAATATACCAAGTGTTCTATCTGAATTTGTATCTTGGAGTCATTTCAGGTCAAACCGGAAGTGGTGAGAAATCTAAAATGTTCAAAATTCGTCTAATATATAGGTTCAATAACTTTGCCAAGATTGAACCGCATGTCATATAATCTCTGGAAATATTGGAAACGTGTAGTCAACTAATTTTCATTTCAATTCCGAAACTTCATAGATGACTTATAGTGATATTGATTTCAGGATTCCAACAAGAACAATCATTTGCCAACAATGGAATGTTTTTATTGGTCAATTCAAAAAGTGTCGAATGGTTGAGAAACCAAATACAAAAAGACGAACTCAGTGAGGATTTGAACATTACAATCCAAAGATTCAGATCAAATTTTGTCGTGGAGCTTCTGAAACCATTCCAAGAAAACGAACTTTCAGACTTTTGGATCGGAAATCATTTATTCAAGGTACCTATCTATTTGAATCCAAATAATCAAATATCACCTGACTTCATTATCTACCTTAAACCTTATTATAGGGTGATTACAAATTCTCGTGTCATCTCAGTTGCTGTTAAAAATAGTGCATGTAATTTTCTATAGAATCGGTCAATCGATTTTCAAATTGAATGATAAAATCTACCTACCTTACATTATCAGATGGCTTTGAGATCATGTTGAAATTCTGTACAAATAAAGACTGGAATATTGCTACAAAACGCCTCAAGGAAAAATACTATCAAGTATACACTAGATATTGAAAATTTAGTATTAATCTCACTAAATTATAGTGGATGTATTTTTTTATGAATAAATAAATTTCCAAATTTGATTTCCTTGCGAAATATCTCGAAACAATAAAATGTTCATGCAATTACACATGTATTTTCAAATCAAAATATCTCTTAAGTATTCACATGCACAGAATTCTTACACGTCAATATGACTATCAACGTATGTTCTAAAATGAGAGACGGGGTGTCGAAGTGCAATAAAAAAAAATCAATGTTTTCTCATTCATAATGGATGCAGCAAAAAATATGCTATTTTGGGTTAATCAATGTGATTGTTTATGATTTTTGGTCTAAATTCTTATTAATCAGTGGCGTAATTACAGTCGTGCGTGGTCATATTTTCGTTTATATTTTCTTAAGACTTTAGACAATAGCATGGACAATTTAGTGATTGTTATCAGTCGAGCATATCAATATTCAACCTAAAAGTAATAATATTTCCAACGCCTGAAGGTAGAGGTTTATCAGATATTTGCGAAAAACTGGAGATATTAATGATAATGAAATTATGAATGGATGTATGATAATAGGCACAAAAGGTAATGATATTACCTTTTCCTCTCTTCTAGTTTCATCATTAAAATTTTCCCAACAAAATTCTACCATCCATAGTTTCTGAGATACAGCCAGTGTTCACTCCTCATCAAACACCTGGTACTGTATCCAATGAATCCATTATTACTTTTGACGTAATGACGATTGAATCTCAATCAGAAAAGTGACCTAAAAGTCATATTCGCACGTAAAATTCATCAAAAAAATTTGAGCAAGTACATAGATAGACATTGACGCAATCGTCTAGAAAAAATATAATGGAAAATATGAAACACACGAATGTAACTACGCCTCCGTCCAAAGAAAATTGCAATGTAATTTTATTCCGTACATTTGACATCCTGTATCTCAGGGAGAATACATTCAAGGTCGAAAATGCATAAGTACTCTCCACCATGAAATGAAGTTAATTATCTGAATACCCGAATATACTGAATACCAGATGGATCTATTCTGTATTTGTCATGTGAAAATCGAATATGTGCTAGAAAACACAACCTACTGAGATATTGACAGTTTATAATCACCACATTATGATGATTACAAATAGTTCCATCTTTCTCTGAATTAATCAATAATATCGAAATTTTAGTCCAATGGTATGTGCACTAGATGCCACATGGTATGCATCGATCAAGAAACAGGCGAATTATCAAGAGAACCTTTGTTGACCTTATCGAAGGAGTTGAAAGGAAAAATTCGTTTCGGAATTTATTTGTCACTAGAAAATGATATCCAAACTCTTTTGGAATTGAATAGCTCTGTTTTGTTTATGAATCACTGATACAATTGCTGTTATGTACCACATTTAATCGTTTTAAAAACCATTTTGATTCATATGTGTTTGACATGATGGTTATTGGCTATATCCACTGCACAGGAAATTCATGTAAACAAATATTGACTAAGCGAGGTGCTGGTTCGTCAATATTTCGAAAAATTATGATTGTAGTCATATATAACTGTACTCAAAGTTTGCATTATCATTATCTGGCGAGAGCACGAAATCGATTCACAATAAAAAGAAAATGATCCTGTGCAGAAGTAAAAAAAATAATTATCGGTCCGCATACACGATTTTCAACTCACAATTCTAAATATTTCAATAACAGTTGGACTTGGGTATATGACGTTATAAGCGAAATATGTTCAGAATGTTGGGAAGAATCGAAAATTAGGATAATACACAGGTTGCCCCATGTAAAATAACCAAATTGGGGCCCACTTCCGGTACAACCGGAAGTACCACATCCTTAAAATATTTCAGACGAATATTAAGACTACTACCTATACCAACAAATTTTCCAAATATTGATCGACGCAGTTCCCGCAGGGACTGTATACGGTATACCAATTAAATGAAGTATATTTTCATAAAAGGAAGAATTTTTCTAATTCGTGCATGAATTTAATTCTTGATAATTTATAGCGAAGCGCTTTTGACCATTAGGTCATCATCAGTGCATACATGCAAAAGAGTAAATAAACTGAAAATTAATTTTGACCAAATAGAAAATCGAAATTTCAAAAAGTTTGCAACATACACTAAAAAGTTACATGACAACAGAGTGTGCGATTTCAAACCTCAAGAACCTCTCAGTTTTGACAAAAACAAAAATTCTGTGATATAGTACTTAGAAAGCAAACTTTCTTCAAAAATGTGGACAAATCTACTTTGATAAAAGGTATGAATATCAAAAAGGTCTATTAGGTAATATTTTTTTCGAAAGAATGGGCAACATTTTCGCTTCAGTCATAGCTGAACCCACTTATAGAATTTCTTTTGCCAGAATTTTCTTTTTTTAGTTTTATTGTATTCTGGCCTACAGACATCTTTCTGTAGAAGTTACAACAACTTCATATTCAATATGTTCCTTCATTGAACGCGTCTTCCGGCTCGACTGATACAATCATCTCTATAGATCACAATTATCTAAAATCAAACACCAATGATGCACACACTAGCATTTTTATGTAATATCTTTAATCAAACATTTCTTAGTGCACATCATTTATGTCTTCTCAGTTATAACCTCGACAAAGCATGTTTGATGAAATGACCTCCTCTCAATACCAATGTTCAAGCATCATGTTCTAATTTTCCAGCATCAGATCTCAGCTATGACACTTGTAAATACATAGTTACTACTATACTTCTCCAAAATTTGCATGTCCACTTTCCTGTGCATGTTCCTGAGCTGCTACCTGCCCTTTGAGCATGACATTACACACCAAACACTTCAATGTGAATTTGTCAACATCTGTAAATTGTCTACTTGATTTGGCTTCCTGAGCGAGCTGTTCTGCATCTCTCAATACCCTGTCATCTTCTCTAGGAAATATTGTTTGTATTTTACCACCCTGAAAAGGATTAGGGTCTACTTATAACTGGTTGCAGTTGCATTTGTTTTATCATATACATATATCCAGTGACAACAATAAAGGACTGTTTTCCAAGAAATGTCAAAATTGTGTCCACAAGAAAATGTTCCAGTTGTTATCACTCAAAATTATATGTTTTTCAATAATTCTCTGCTTGTGTTATCTATATAGGTACAAGGCTATTCAAATCAGGGTCTATGCATTGGGAACTCATAATCCGTAAGAGTAAGAGAGACTATTAATTGGGAGATGAGTAGCGCTTTTTGAAGGCCAATCGTATGAGCCAAAAATATCTTAGATAGCTTCTTTAATTCTGGAACTATACTAGAAATGAAAATGATATGTACGCCAATGTCAAACAAAACTCTCGACATTTTGAAACATACAATAAGACATATTGGTCTCTCTTTCAAAATAATAAGTTGAGGGGGGCAAAAAATTGTATGGTAGTCTACAGAAGAGTTGCAAAGAAGAATTTCGATTTTTTTTAATTTCCTGTACTCCCATAGCCCCCCAACTTGAACACCCCCAAAAAGACATACTAGTAAGTGGTTTGATGAGGAGTGCTTGTATAGCATAGAACAAAGAGAATGGAAAAATCCACAGCTGGGAAGAGAAAATATACCACCTCAAAGTAAAAAAAATACTAAGAACAATTGAATATATTGAAGAATTGTACTCCAACAAACGAATCACAGAATTCAATCAGGAAGTGAAAATAACTATGGCACGGCCATAGTTATTCAAAGAATAGAGGCATGCTGATAAGAAACACAGATAGAAAACTATATAGACCTGCTGAATACTTCTCTGGCATGTTGAGAGTAATGAAGAAGGAATACGTGAATATGGGGTGGGCGAAAGAGGAGAAAATATTGAACGCAACAAAAATAATTGTAGTTCAAGCAAATCTTCGAAAAGGATTCCATCATTCATCAGGAGATTCATAAAAATTATACTACATATATAACATAATGTTAAACTAAGCCTATTGAATAAACAATTTAACAATAATTCCGAAAAAGTATCTTCTAAACTGCATCAAATAAGTGGACGTTCTATTGAAATATATACAGGGTGGGGCATCGTATACGACACGGTCTTTATATGGAGAACCATATAATATTTCAGAATTCTTTTCAGCTGGCTGGATAGAGAATTCATTCATGTACAATCTCAAATTATTTAGAGATATACTGGGTGTTCCATAAAAAAGATAAATATCGAAATTATATTTTTTTAAATGGAACAACCTATATTTTTTGTCTTTTTCAGATTCCGCAGCACAAATAGAGGTGAGTTTCTTGAATGTTCTCTATACCTATCATTTTTCGTTTTTGAAATATTTGAAGAATTGGTGATTTGTATGGTACATGAAGATAATTTTTATTTGGCTCTATGAATAATTTTGAACCTTCGTAATAGCTTTGATTGTTTGGAGAAAGATTAGAAATATACCTTCATTCATATTCCAATGTCAAAATTCATACAGGGTGATAACAAAATTATGGTTGGAAACTCACAATTTATGAGGTTGAAAAACTTTGTTATTTCAAATGGCACACCCTGTAGGTAGTTACAAATTCTGACGTAGAATTTGATTTCCTTTTGACCTGTATCATGGTTCCCTATACCTAAACCCAATACATTCCTAGAAATTGGCGATTTTATTCAAAACGGAGATTATAATATCAATCAATCAATCAATCAAACATTTATTGAATAAGTTTTCTCTCACAATCACATTGTAAAAAAACAATATCATCGTAAAATACTAGCTAATTCAACAGGTCAAATATCGAAAAGTCACAATGATACAAAGTAAAAGGTACCTACTACACAATTCATATATAAACAGACTCTTAATCAATGATAGAATTGTTATGAACAGTCTGATCAACAAATGAGAACAAACATCATGAAAAATAAAATGAAACTATGACACCATGTAAACTATCAGGATTCAAGGAGAAACTCTTCAACAGAGTAATATGCTTTTTGCAATAAATAAGACTTGATTCGCTTCTTAAAGACATTGATATTCAAGGATTTGATGTCATTACTAAGTTTATTAAATAGCTTAACCCCGCAGCACATGGGATGATCCTCTACTATACTATATCTACTATAAGGTTGATGTAGATGAGAATTATTTTTAGTGAAATGTTCATGGATTCGTTCATTTTTAGGCAGAGTTGAAATATTTTTTTTAATGTATAACAAAGTTTGGTGAATATACAAACTTGGCATCGTTAATAAACTATAATTAATGAATAATAACCTGCAATGTTCTCTAGAAGATACACCTGCTGAAATTCTTATTGCCTTTTTTTGAATCACAAAGACTTCATGAGCTTTAGCTGATAAACCCCATTGTTCTATACCATAGGGAATAACAGATTGGATTAAACTGTGATATAAAAGGTTGAGAACATCGAGAGACTGTTTGTTTCAACTGACAGAGCGAATATATATGTTTACTAAGTTTAAGTTTAACACTATCAACATGGTACTTCCAGGTAAATTTATTATCGATATCGACCCCTAAGAATTTTGTACAATTTACTTGATACAAAGTTTCATTATTTAATCTAATCAAATAGCTTTTATCAGTTGATGTATTTTTGGTAACAAAGTTGAGCATTTGAGTATTTATCAGCAAGCCATTAAGAAAACACCTCTCAGAAATTTGAGTGGTGTTTGGTGTTAATGACAGACATAGTTCCCGCAGATACCAACATGTTAGTGTCATCCGCAAAAATTACAGTTAAGGAAGCTTTTGTACAAAATTTCGGAAGATCATTTATAAAAACTAAAAATAACAGAGGTCCCAGAACAGAGCCTTGAGGTACTCCTATTGATACACACTTTCTTTCAGAATTTATTCCGCTCACACAGACCAGCTGACTACGATCAGCCAGATAAGATCTAACCCAATTCAATGCAGAGCCACGTATACCATAAAACTGCAATTTGTGTAACAGTATGTTGTGATCTACTAGGTCAAAAGCTTTGCTAAAGTCATATTCATTCTGAAGTCGTTGACATTTGGACATGTCGAAAATATATCTGGTGGTTATCGTAATAATTGTTCTTAATAAAAAATAACACAAGAAAAAACTTTTAATGAACGATTGAATTAAAAACTCGTGAAAATCACCCATTCTCAAAATGATCCAAGTATTTTCAAAGAAAACAACTCGACTGACTTAGAGATTTTTGTTTGTTTTCTTTGAATAAATTGAAGTAAATGCTCAAAATGACCTCCATTTTCTTCTATACACAAACGTAACATTTTTTCGAAGGATCTTTTAACATTCAATAACATTTGTGGATTCACGGCTATTGGCAGCTATTGGTGGCTGGGTGTCGTAAACAATGTTTTTCATGTATGCAAACTGCTTCTCCCTATCCATCTATTTGGGAAACGTGTGTGTAAAAATTACCTGACATTCCGTTGGAAATGTGCTGGAGCTCCATCCAATTGTAACCACATCTGCTGTCTGATATTCAAAGGCACATTTTCAAGAAGTTCAGGTAGGTGTGGCGTAAAAATCTGAGGAATTTTTCGTCCATTCAAAATTCCATCAAAAAAGTAAGGACCCATTACTTGGGACCCATGAATTCCCCCCCACACGTTAACAGACCATCTATACTGATGTGCGGAAGAAATGAGGATTCTCATCACTATAATATTGGAAATTATGTCTGTTTACTAGGCCGTTGTTATAAAAAGTTGATTTATCAGAAAACAAAACTAAATCAATAAAGTGTTCATCTTCACCTACTCTGTCCAAAACCCAAACAAAAAATCAACTCGGCGATGAAAATCCATTTCATAGTTCCTGGTGCATCTGTATATGGTAAGGATGGAATTTATATTTTTTAATATTCTTGATATGCTTCTTCTGCTGATACCTGTTTCTCTTTCAATTTTGCGTTGGCTGGTATGAGGGTCTTCTATGACAGATCCAACCACGAGAAACTCATTTTCTTCATTATCTGCAATGGGTTTTATCGAATTTCTTTTTGCATAAGATACAGTTCCAGATCTCCAGAATTTGAATGATTACTGCAAGGCAATTTTCATGACACTCGCCAATTATCAGAAGCATATTGATTCTCTCTTCCATAGGATAAGTCTTCATTTTGATTGATCCGCCAGTGAAACTTCTCAAAATTGCATTCTCAAACCAAACGCTTTCAAACTGTCAGTTGACAATTAACAAACAAATTTTGCATGACACCAGAGTCCTAGCTGCCTTAGATTGATTTGAAGAAAGAAATAATAGGTAAAAAGTTGACTGATGTCTGCTGTTATGAATAAAATCGCCAATTTCTAGAAATGTATTGGGTATAGGTATAGGGAACCATGATTACAGGTCGAAAGGAAATCAAATTCTACATCAGAATTTGTAACTACCTACAGGGTGTGCCATTTGAAATAACAAAGTTTTTCAACATCATAAATTGTAAGTTTCCAACCATAATTTTGTTATCACCCTTTATGAATTTTGACATTGGAATATGAATGAAGGTATATTTCTAATCTTTCTCCAAACAATCAAAGCTATTACGAAGGTTCAAAATTATTCACAGAGCCAAATAAAAATTATCTTCATGTACCATACAATTCACCAATTCTTCAAATATTTCAAAAACGAAAAATGATAGGTATAGGGAACATTGAAGAAACTCACCTCTATTTGTGCTGCGGAATCTGGAAAAGACAAAAAATATAGGGTGTTCCTTTTAAAAAAATATAATTTCGATATTTATCTTTTTTATGGAACACACAGTATATCTCTAAATAATTTGAGATTGTACATGAATGAATTCTCTATCCAGCCAGTTGAAAATAAGTGTAACTATTGTATGGTTATCCATACAATATCCATAGAGACCGTGTCGTATAATATGATGCCTCACCCTGTATATATATAGGAAATATAAGGATTATATGTTAAGGGTAAAGTATAGGAACTGAAAACATACCAGAGGAGTAAAAAACCGTACTGATCTCTACAAAATAGAGGAACAAAATATACTGCAATATCTACCTGGAATTCCATTGATATAAAACATAAGGAAGGTTTTGAAAAAAGATGAGAAAATATCTCAATGATCCAGTACGGAAATACCAATAAAATGATTTTCAACCATGTTTTTTTGACAGTTAATACTTCCAAACAATTCAACACATTTACTTACATTAAGAGGTTCCATAAACAGAGGATCATAATGAATGCCATCAAACAATAAAAACACCCTTAGAGGATAATTCTGGTCCTCTCCAAATTTATTGATGATAGCATTGATTGTATCAACAACTGCAATCTCGATTCCATAATAGTTAGCTAGAATGGACAGTTCTATAGCACCCCCCCATGAGGTCTCTGCTTGAATCCATGCACAATAATCATTGATAGGCTTTCCTAGAATGGCTTCATCATAATTATGCTTATCACCTTTTATTGTTTCTGCTACTAATTGTCTCATATAGGGTCCACAAGTTCCAGATTCATCAATCTTTCCATTCAAAACAAAATTTATGCTAGTGAATAAACAGGAATTATCTGCTGGAACAACAAACTTCATCAGTATTCCAGGACAATCAACTTTTTGTTGTAAATCTAAAAAATTCTGGGAGCCTAATTTCAGATCTTTTGCTTCAACAATTGAAGTAGCTTTTTCTTCAAGAATCAAGGTATCACCAGAAGACAATCCACAACTGCTCAAATTCAAATCATCTTTAGTGATATCCAAAACCTTAGGAGGAAATCCAGAGAGAACGCACAACTTGTTAATTGGTATATTTGACAAACTTGAAAGAGTTTGTTTCAGATCTTTAACAGTGCTTTCATGAGATAAACTGTTCAGAACTTGGTGTCCACTTTTCATTTTAACTCTGAGGGCAAAACGAGCCATTCTGGGAGATTCTTCTGATTTTAGACTTCAAACTTCCAGATTTTGATATTTACTTCCTCAGAGTCAGTATCAACGAAACCGGTTTGTTTGTTTGCATCCAGCAACAATTCAGAGGAGAAATATTTTTCTACACTGACTACCTGTATTTTACGAAATAGGAAAACCCAAATATATGAAATAAAAAAACAAAACATGTATTTCGTAATTTGACTTTTTGTTTTTGACAGTTTTGACACAGCAGAACTCCTAAAGGCCATATTACACAGCTATGTGAACCATAGATATAGAGAGGAGGTAGAATGAGTGACAAGCTGCGCGGAAAGGAATACGCTGGACGCCGCCATCTTTAGGCCAGTTCTATAGGGGGTATTCAAATAGTTGACTCTCAAACAGAAACAATTTTACGAGGGACAGTTTAAAGTTCCTAGACAATTTTTTAGAACGAAATATGGGATTGAAGAATATGGAATGTGAAAATGTAATCCTTGAAGTTATATATATCCTGAGAACATTATAAGTTTTGGTTCTGACAATTGCGTATGAAAAAAAAACTGAAAAATCTACTTGAGGGCAATGAAACTATTTGTATTAATTTTCCTGAAATACTAATTATGGACAAATTTCATACGAAATAATTCATTATATATATTATACATTAGGACTGGCCTTCATATATATGATTTTATTATCTTTTAAAAAGCCAAAATCATAGTTCTTGGTAGATTGAATGAAAGGAATAGTTCTTATTACAAAAATCATCAGCTAATAAGAAACTTAAAATTGGTACTCAATCGTGAATTTACTTTCAGAATTTTCTAATATTCTGATAATGAGTCGGGAATCAAAAGAGACATCAGATTCAGTAATTATTTTATTCCAATTAAGTGGAAAATGCTTTTTTACACACTAAGTGAAACATGCATAGAACACAATGATGAAATGAATACAAAGATGTATCGAGTGATGGAAATTGAAAAAACATGAATTCCGTATCAATTTAATTTCAAAATAATTTCAACTCCATTGAATACACAATACAAAAATATTGCTGGATATACATATAATATGATTACAATGTTCTAGCTTCGAAAGGCTTTTTGAACTCTGCACCCAAGTGTACAAAAGGTGTGTGCAAATGAATCATCGAAATAATATTTCTGAACAGTTGAATATAAATAACTGAAGTATGATAATATATTATTATAGTAATCCTAGCTTATTTATATAAATCAAATAAAAGTGAAAAATTATAGACAAACAACGAAGTGTAATACTGATATAAACAACTAGATAGGTAGTAGGTATGTATCCCAAAAAAAATGTTTCATAATAATTCTTGAAGCTTGTTATAATTTATGAAAATACAGGTCATACCTATTGATGGTTAAACAATATGAGTTTATTCAATTATCTCCGTACTGGGGGTTTGAATGACTCCAGTGTATTTTTTTGATAAATTATAAAGCCGTATTTTCAGATATGCTCGTGTAATATGCTTCACCAAATAGAATCCATGACCCTGGTCTATTGGTGAAGATTCCAATAAAAAGTGGTCCTTCAAGTTGGGAAAGAGATCATAGATTGCGCAGTAGAATTTTTGACTGACTGCTGATACAAAGATATTTGTGAAATTGTCATCTTTTGGTAATTTATTATCTGTAGAATATAAAATTCTTCTGATTGACACCTCAGCATATTCACAAATTTTGAGCACTCCAAAAGAAGGTACACGTAACCCACCTACAAAAAAAAATTATTGAAATGATTGAGATGTAACAAATTGCAAATTATTATTTACCTTTGTTTTTAAACTTCATCAACTTGAAGGATAGATCATCGCCGATTTCATCCATAGCTGAACTTTCACATGCAGAAAGGCAATCACCACATTTCAATGTTCTTTCTATCATTCTGATAACATATCCAGCAATATAAGTCACTACATTGGTACCTAACAAATCAATAAAATCTGGGATCAAATCATAATCATGATCATTAGGTTCAGGTTCAATATTGAAGCCAAATTTTCTATATAGGGACACGTCAATTGATGCCTCAGGTACTTTCACAGTATTACTTGATACCGATAGTACAGTTGTAGAATCCAATACTCTGCAAATACCTCCTTGTGAATTTATTCTTGTGTGCAATAATAATTTTCGGAAGGATCTCATGAACTGCAAGCATGTGGGATTATTATTCCATCCATTTCGAGTTCTAAAAAAATTTCATATAATCAGAAAGTAAAATAAAAATGAAATTGTATAAAATCGCCTCTAAAACCTTCAATTGAATTACCTAACAGAGCAGAAAAATGTTTCAATATGATCTTGAGAAACTTTATAAGTCAATAGATATTTGAGTTTTTCAGTTTTCACGAAATCATCAAATATGCCACAAACTGATACAGCAGAAATAGCAAAGCCCATAAAAGGTGTTTTTCTTGGAGTCATCCATAATGGTCTGCCTGTAATATCTGTGCACCTCAGTACATAATCAATGGTTTCTGAGATGATTGGTCGCCATTTTTCTTCATTGGTCATTTTGAGAGGGGCCTTGAAACCTTTTGCATGAGGATTTCTGGAATTCAGAATATCAAATAGAACATCGACTCGTCTGATGAAGTTGACAGTTGGTTCACAATCTCTAAAGTCCTTGATATTCATTTCTGTATTTAGAAACTCCAAAGCATCTGCAACACTATTACTCAATGTTTGTGCAGCTAGAGACACCAGAGTAGAAATAAAAAAAAAACATGAATTCATTAAAAAAACTGTAGATAGCAAGTTACCTTCATTTTTTGTTTGTGCCAATCCATGTGTGCTCTTTTAATTTTGTTTGCGATGTTGAAGTTTTCCTCTATTTGTAAATCATGGAGTTTTTTAATGATGGACCAACTTATGATACCCCCCCCCAGGATCTCTGATGTCACCTAGACTGGCCCAGTTATTTCTCATCAATTTTAACATGTGACATGCATCAAAAATACAATGAACCCTTAAGTCTGCATTGGAGGGATGTGGAAACCACGTATTCATCGCATGGATATTGTTACGAGATTAGAGAAGCATCATTAGGAGGAGTTGACCCGCGCCCACTCTAATTGTCGGCCGACCGAAAAGAGACAGAATCATCGCGAAATACTAGGAATCTACCTGAAGTTCGCGAGGGTTCTGGAATCATGTGTATCTCGATATAAATACGGCAATGATGTGCCGGGAGAGTAGTACGATTTAGAACCGTGAATCGAGCAACAGGCGAGATCGAATTAGTCTAGAAGTGAATTGTTAGTGTTTTGTAGAATTCGTTGAATAAATCGTTTTGAGTGTTATACGGAGTGTTTGTAGAAACCGAACCCGGACAATAACGTAACAGTGGTGTCAGAAGTGGGATTTTCATTGAACGATTATTTATGGTGAATACGAGAAGTACATCTTACGATGCAATGGAGGACATTTTGAAATTTATCGAGAAGAAATTTGCGGAATTGGAGCAAAGCCGCCAAAAAGAAGAAAAGCGTCGTGAAGAAGGAGAAAAGCGTCGTCAAGAAGAAATATTGGAAGAAAGAAAGCGTCGTGAAGAAGAAGAAAAGCGTCGTCAAGAAGAAAAATTGGAAGAAGAAAAGCGTCGTCAAGAAGAAAAATGGGAAGAAGAAAAGCGTCGGCAGGAAGACTTCCAGAGAATTCTAGAAGAACAAGGAAAAATGGAAATACAAAGAAGAAACGAATTCCAGAGGTATTTGGAACAAGTACAACGGAAAACCGAAGAACAAATCGAAGAATTGAAGGAAGACGTTAAGAAAATCGATGAATTAAAGAAAGACGTAAGGAAAATGGACGGACAGTTGAGGAAAGAAGTGGATATAGTACGGGATGAAGTGAACGACATGAAGAAGGAGATCGAGAACCAGAGAGCTCTATACAGGGTCCAAGATCGACGTGACAGAGTTGCCACATCGAATGCTTCCGTAAAACCACCGACTTTTGATGGACAGTCATCATGGGCCATGTATCATAGACAGTTCGAAGCTGCAGCTACGGCTAATGGGTGGAACAACGATGAGAAGGCTACTGCACTTATAGTAGCATTAAGAGGGCCAGCTTTGGGGATCTTGCAGACAATACCTCTCGAACAACAAAACCGATATGGAGATCTAGTTGCCGCACTGGAATGCATGTATGGTGATCAACATCGGGAACAGCTATACCGGGCACAGATGAAGACTCGTGTACAGAAAGCTGGCGAGAGTCTTCAGGAATTCGAAGCGGATGTGCGAAGACTGATCCAGCTAGCCTATCCAAGTGCCCCAGAAGACTTCAAGGAACAACTGGCAGTGCAGCTATTCATCGATGGGCTAAGAGACGTTGATTTTAAAAGAACTCTGCGACTGACGAATTTCACGAAGAGCAGTGAAGCCTTGGTCAGATCTTTGGAGGTAGAGGCAGCTTTTAACACCTCAAGACCAAAAGTTCGAGCGGTGTCAATTGAGGAACCGACCCAGCAGACTGATACAGTGGTACAAATAGTCGAAAAAGTTTTGGAAAAGCTCGACTCAAAGAAGGGTGGTACAGGCAACCGACAAAATCGGACCTGCTATCGTTGTGGAAGAGCAGGACATTTCATAAGAGACTGCAGGGCTAGGGTATCAGGACGATCCAATTCACCTGCGAGGACGCCACCGCGTGAATATCCACCTGCGAGGAATGGAACGAGGACTAGAACATCTAGTGAGTCCTCAAGAAATCAACATCGACCGGGACGTCTACACAGCAACGCTGATGCCTTGTCCAGAAGACCATGCCCAGATTCCTGCAAACATTGCGTGAGAGTTGAGCGCCGGGAAGGACTCGTCGAGGCCAGACAAATCAGACTCACGGCAGATAACAAATGGACATCAGCACACATGAGACAGGACCAAGAGAAGGACTTGGATATCGCAGAATTTCGACGTTGGAAAGAGGCAGGAGCAGATAGACCCACCTGGCAGGACATATCAGACCGAGGTCCTATCTTCAAGGCCATATGGGCACAGTGGGATTCCCTGGTTGTGGAGAATGGTTTGCTGAAACGAATTTGGGAGTCAGCCGATGGTAGATCAGCAATTTCCCAACTGGTTGTGCCTAGGGATAGGATAAATGAAATCTTGGAAGAAGTTCATGGCGGATCCTCTGGTGGACACTTAGGAGTAAATAAGACCTTGGATAAGATTCGACAGAGATTTTTATTGGGTACAATGTCGAAATGACGTAGAAAGCTGGTGCAGAAAATGTCCGGTGTGCGAAGCTACTAAAGGCCCCAAGACCAGATCAAGAGGAGAGATGAAGCAATACATTGTAGGTGCCCCTTTCGAACGGATTGCCATCGATGTAGCTGGTCCATTTCCGACGACCAATGACGGCAACAAATACATCCTCGTTGCAATGGACTATTTCAGTAAATGGGTTGAAGCATATTCGATGCCAAACCAGGAAGCTTCCACCGTGGCCAGAGCATTGGTAGACAACATGTTTTCAAGATTCGGAGTACCAATGGAACTTCATTTCGATCAAGGGAGGAATTTCGAGTCGAAACTCTTCAAGGAAGTTTGCGAGTTGATGGGAATCAACAAAACCAGAACTACTCCGCTTCATCCGCAGTCAGATGGCATGGTGGAAAGATTCAATCGGACAATGGAGGAACATCTTTCCAAAGTAGTGGAAGATCATCAGAGGGACTGGGATAGGCACCTGCCTCTATTCTTGATGGCATATAGAGCGGCTGTCCATGATTCAACGAAGCTAACTCCAGCTAGCATAGTCTTTGGAAGGGAACTCCGGTTACCCTGTGACTTGGTGTTCGGGTCACCAAGTATTCAAGAAAAAGAGGTGCAAGATTATGCAGACGAATTACGGGATAGTTTGATAAAGATACATGAGATTGCTCGAGGAAGACTGAAATTTGCTAGCGACAAAATGAAGGCTCGATATGATCTCAGAGCAAATTCAGAGGGGTTCTCAGTGGGAGACCACGTTTGGCTGTATAATCCACGCAGGAAGAAAGGAATATCCCCCAAGCTGACAGCTTCATGGGAAGGACCATACAAGGTGGTGAAAAGGATCAACGATGTGGTCTACAGGATACAACGTAGCCCTCGGACCAAGATGAAGGTTGTCCACCTAGAGAGGCTGAAGCCCTATTACGGTGATGCAGGAACTGAGTTTGATCGGGACGATCAAATTTGAAGAGGGGGGCAGTGTTACGAGATTAGAGAAGCATCATTAGGAGGAGTTGACCCGCGCCCACTCTAATTGTCGGCCGACCGAAAAGGGACAGAATCATCGCGAAATACTAGGAATCTACCTGAAGTTCGCGAGGGTTCTGGAATCATGTGTATCTCGATATAAATACGGCAATGATGTGCCGGGAGAGTAGTACGATTTAGAACCGTGAATCGAGCAACAGGCGAGATCGAATTAGTCTAGAAGTGAATTGTTAGTGTTTTGTAGAATTCGTTGAATAAATCGTTTTGAGTGTTATACGGAGTGTTTGTAGAAACCGAACCCGGACAATAACGTAACAATATTTTGAAAATCACATCCTAGTTCTCTCATCATTGTGAAATGTGTTGATGGTCCATCACATGTAAGAGATGTTATTTGAACACCTATCTCATGCAAGCAAATCAAGGAATTCTCAACAATACTTGCTCTTTCTCTCCCAGATAAACTTTTGATGAAAAAGTAAGCAATGGGTATCTTCCAGTGACCTTTGTGAGATACTACCATCAGAACAAGAGCTTCTGTGGCTGGTTCCAATTCATCATTCTCGCTATGAGTTCCAATATCAATATAACCCCAAATTTTTTTGTTATCAAATTCAATTTGTTTTTTTATTGACATTTCATCTAACATAAGAGAACAAATGAGGTCTCTACCACTCGAGATTGCTTCTTCACTCTTCAATTTCAGGGCTTGAAATGCCTGTGAAATGAATCCTGGATGACAATCCACATTTTTGAACCATTTCCTGATTGTAGCTTGATGAGGTAAAGCCAGATTGAAAAGCTGTCTTACTTCTTCATAAGCCTTACATGAGTAGAACTGAAGTGTTGCAGCAAATTCTCTCAGAACAGAGGGATAAGTTTCATGTGTGATAGTATTATTCCTTATATTTTTCATATAACGAGACATGAGCAAGTGGGGGACACTATCAGAGTTTCTTTCCAGATGTTCCACAGCATTATCAGATATAAACTGCCCCTGTCTCAGAAATTGAGTTACAGTTCTTAATGTAGTGACTTCTCTCTTGAGCTTATCAATTCTTTGGCGAGCTGAGAACAATTGTTTTCGATAACGTTGCTGTCTTTTTCTGACCTGAATGTTTTTTGATGTAGCAACAGTAGGAGAAGTGCTAGAAGAGAAATTACCAATTTGATAAAAAAACGTTCTTAATGCAAATGAGAAATAGTGTAATGTGATTGGTACAAACCTGTAGCTATGTATTGATTTGATAAACTGAACCCTCCTTCTTTTTGTACTGCTATCAGTACTTGTACCTGATTTTTCGAGTGATTGGTAACTGAAAAATAAATTGATAGACAAGGATTATGAATAATCAGTACACAAAATGTTTTAGATATTTCCAACATAGGTTTTGATAAACAATATTTCTTTTCATGAAACACAAAATGGTTTCAAGATATTAAAAATTTTAGTTGAATCACTCCAAATGAAAAATAATCACTTACCCTTCAACTGCTTTGTTTAGTTTCCTCTTCTTTGATGTAACATTCTGGATACTACTCTCATTGCTGGTGATTGAACTTGAAGCATCCAAGTAAGAAATAGAAGTGCTTGGTTCTGAAACCACTATGCTATTTTCACTGTCAGGAAAGAGACTTGGGAGAGCATTCAAATTGATGCAATTCTTTCCAGAACGGATGTTGAAGTCACTTGGCTTGAAATGTTCAGAACAAACATTCTTATTTTTAGACCAAGTCCAATCACCATCACTTATGCCCAGAACTCTGAGCCATTTCTTTTCAAGTCTCCCTCTGGGAAACCTATAGATAGAACACATAACACATATGTCGATATCGACAAGATAATCACTGATGTTAGTACTCACCGATGAAATGATGCATTAGAATTATTTCTCCGCTTGTTAGGACATCCTTTCACCATACACGACATTTTCTCAACTCAACAGGATATAGCTCAGTAAAAAACTTGATCACTTCAAAGATATAGAACCGTTTTGAAAAATGTGATATGCAATGAATTAAAACCAAAATCAAAACATAACCTCGATTCTCAATAACTTTGACAGAAGTGCCTGCAAAAATCCAAGATGTCAGCGCCCAGAAATAGGATGCGCACTCGTCGAAGCTCATTCTACCCCTCTTCTATATCTATGATGTGAACTTGCAATCATGATGAAATATGACTGGTTCGCGCATATATATGTAATATTCCTGTAATGTGATATATTGCGCATAAACATAGAATGTTTGCTTACACTACAAAACTACTACACCACGGAACACCTATCTAGATAACGGGTGTGAAATGGGCTGCCAGAAGCTGACTGCCTAGATTTCCGAACATACCCGATTGTATGGTCAGTGGCGTGTATCCCCCCTTTAAGGAAACGTATAAGGGAATATGAATTGTGTATTGATATAAGTTTCAAATATACCGAATGGTAATAACGAATGAAAAATAGATGTTGAAAACGTCGGAACCAGATTTGGATAGATATTGATTAGGTATATCCTAGGTTCCAAATATTTGTATATCATATTTGCAATTTGTGAAGAGTGATTGTAGGAGTTTCCACAGGAAAAAAAACCATAATAGTTTTTTCATAACTTCCGAACAACTGCCAAAACGACAAATCACCCTTACTGAGAATAATTCCTTGCCAAATAGGCTGGAAGACTCTAAACCCGAAAAAAAGAATTTTCAAAATTAATTTTTTTCGGCACTTTCGCAAAAAACTGGGTCGAGTTTTTCTGGTCAGGGATGTAGCTAAACATGTCCAGAAGCACCCTCGTTGAGAATCATTCCTTGCCAAATAGGCTGGAAGACTCTACACACGAAAAACAGAATTTTCAAAATTAATTTTTTTAGGCACTTTCGCAAAAAACTGGGTCGAGTTTTTCTGGTCGGGGATGTAGCTAAACATGTCCAGAATCACCCTCACTGAGAATAATTCCTTGCCAAATAGGCTGGAAGACTCTACACAGGAAAAAAAGAATTTTCAAAATTAATTTTTTTCGGCACTTTCGCAAAAAACTGGGTCGAGTTTTTCTGGTCAGGGATATAGCTGACCATGCCCAGAAGCACCCTCACTGAGAATAATTCCTTGCCAAATAGGCTGGAAGACTCTACACACGAAAAACAGAATTTTCAAAATTAATTTTTTTCGGCACTTTCGCAAAAAACTGGGTCGAGTTTTTCTGGTCAGGGATAGAGCTGACCATGTCCAGAATCACCCTCAAAGAGAATAATTCCTTGTCAAATAGGCTGGAAGACTCTACACACGAAAAAAAGAATTTTCGAAAATAATTTTTTTCGGCACTTTCGCAAAAAACTGGGTCGAGTTTTTCTGGTCAGGGATGTAGCTAAACATGTCCAGAATCACCCTCATTGAGAATAATTCCTTGCCAAATAGGCTGGAAGACTCTACACAGGGAAAAAGTGATTTTCGAAATTAATTTTTTTCGGCACTTTCGCAAAAAACTGGGTCGAGTTTTTCTGGTCAGGGATATAGCTGACCATGTCCAGAATCACCCTCACTGAGAATAATTCCTTGCCAAATAGGCTGGAAGACTCTACACACGAAAAACAGAATTTTCAAAATTAATTTTTTTCGGCACTTTCGCAAAAAACTGGGTCGAGTTTTTCTAGTCAGGGATATAGCTGACCATGTCCAGAATCACCCTCAAAGAGGATAATTCCTTGCCAAATAGGCTGGAAGACTCTACACACGAAAAAAAGAATTTTCGAAAATAATTTTTTTCGGCACTTTCGCAAGAAACTGGGTCGAGTTTTTCTGGTCAGGGATGTAGCTAAACATGTCCAGAATCACATTCATTGAGAAAAATTCCTTGCCAAATAGGCTGGAAGACTCTACACAGGGAAAAAGTGATTTTCGAAATTAATTTTTTTCGGCACTTTCGCAAAAAACTGGGTCGAGTTTTTCTGGTCGGGGATGTAGCTACACATGTCCAGAATCACCCTCACTGAGAATAATTCCTTGCCAAATAGGCTGGAAGACTCTACACACGAAAAACAGAATTTTCAAAATTAATTTTTTTCGGCACTTTCGCAAAAAACTGGGTCGAGTTTTTCTAGTCAGGGATATAGCTGATCATGTCCAGAATCACCCTCACTGAGAATAATTCCTTGCCAAATAGGCTGGAAGACTCTACACACGAAAAACAGAATTTTCAAAATTAATTTTTTTCGGCACTTTCGCAAAAAACTGGGTCGAGTTTTTCTGGTCAGGGATATAGCTGACCATGTCCAGAATCACCCTCAAAGAGAAAAATTCCTTGCCAAATAGGCTGGAAGACTCTACACACGAAAAACAGAATTTTCAAAATTAATTTTTTTCGGCACTTTCGCAAAAAACTGGGTCGAGTTTTTCTGGTCAGGGATAGAGCTGACCATGTCCAGAATCACCCTCAAAGAGAATAATTCCTTGTCAAATAGGCTGGAAGACTCTACACACGAAAAAAAGAATTTTCGAAAATAATTTTTTTCGGCACTTTCGCAAAAAACTGGGTCGAGTTTTTCTGGTCAGGGATGTAGCTAAACATGTCCAGAATCACCCTCATTGAGAATAATTCCTTGCCAAATAGGCTGGAAGACTCTACACAGGGAAAAAGTGATTTTCGAAATTAATTTTTTTCGGCACTTTCGCAAAAAACTGGGTCGAGTTTTTCTGGTCAGGGATATAGCTGACCATGTCCAGAATCACCCTCACTGAGAATAATTCCTTGCCAAATAGGCTGGAAGACTCTACACACGAAAAACAGAATTTTCAAAATTAATTTTTTTCGGCACTTTCGCAAAAAACTGGGTCGAGTTTTTCTAGTCAGGGATATAGCTGACCATGTCCAGAATCACCCTCAAAGAGGATAATTCCTTGCCAAATAGGCTGGAAGACTCTACACACGAAAAAAAGAATTTTCGAAAATAATTTTTTTCGGCACTTTCGCAAGAAACTGGGTCGAGTTTTTCTGGTCAGGGATGTAGCTAAACATGTCCAGAATCACATTCATTGAGAAAAATTCCTTGCCAAATAGGCTGGAAGACTCTACACAGGGAAAAAGTGATTTTCGAAATTAATTTTTTTCGGCACTTTCGCAAAAAACTGGGTCGAGTTTTTCTGGTCGGGGATGTAGCTACACATGTCCAGAATCACCCTCACTGAGAATAATTCCTTGCCAAATAGGCTGGAAGACTCTACACACGAAAAACAGAATTTTCAAAATTAATTTTTTTCGGCACTTTCGCAAAAAACTGGGTCGAGTTTTTCTAGTCAGGGATATAGCTGATCATGTCCAGAATCACCCTCACTGAGAATAATTCCTTGCCAAATAGGCTGGAAGACTCTACACACGAAAAACAGAATTTTCAAAATTAATTTTTTTCGGCACTTTCGCAAAAAACTGGGTCGAGTTTTTCTGGTCAGGGATATAGCTGACCATGTCCAGAATCACCCTCACTGGGAATAATTTCTTGCCAAATAGGCTGGAAGACTATACACACGAAAAACAGAATTTTCAAAATAAATTTTTTTCGGCACTTTCGCAAAAAACTGGGTCGAGTTTTTCTGGTCAGGGATATAGCTGACCATGTCCAGAATCACCCTCAAAGAGAAAAATTCCTTGCCAAATAGGCTGGAAGACTCTACACACGAAAAAAAGAATTTTCGAAAATAATTTTTTTCGGCACTTTCGCAAAAAACTGGGTCGAGTTTTTCTGGTCGGGGATGTAGCTAAACATGTCCAGAATTACCCTCACTGAGAATAATTCCTTGCCAAATAGTCTGGAAGACTCTACACAGGAAAAAAAGAATTTTCAAAATTAATTTTTTTCGGCACTTTCGCAAAAAACTGGGTCGAGTTTTTCTGGTCAGGGATATAGCTGACCATGTCCAGAATCACCCTCACTGGGAATAATTCCTTGCCAAATAGGCTGGAAGACTCTAGACACGAAAAACAGAATTTTCAAAATTAATTTTTTTTGGCACTTTCGCAAAAAACTGGGTCGAGTTTTTCTGGTCAGGGATATAGCTGACCATGTCCAGAATCACCCTCACTGAGAATAATTCCTTGCCAAATAGGCTGGAAGACTGATAATGCAGGCAAATTTCCACACTCACCCAGGAGGTATTGCCGCCAGAGCTCATCGATTCACCCACAAGTAAATATTCTTCTGCTCTGGTAAGAGTGCGTTACCTTGTACGAACGGTTTAAAATCGAAATGCCTAGAGGCGCTGCGGAGGCTAGACGAAGTGAGTAGTAGTCAACGGTTTTCAATTGAAGAAAATACGAGAGATCAACGGGAGTCATCTTTGTGGTTTGTAGAAAGACGAAAAAGTATAACCGCGTCAAATTTCGGATCAATATGCAAGGCACGGAATCATAAATCGAAAGTAAACCTCGCGAAATCGCTCATATCAACTAAAATGTTTTCCAACGAAGCTACTAGACATGGCATCGATTGCGAAAAGTTAGCGCTCAAAGAATTCCTGCGTCAAACTCAATTTGAATATAAAAAATGCGGTTTATTTATCCATGACAAATTTTCATTTTTAGGGGGGTCTCCAGATGGACTGTTGAATGAAGACGGAATTATTGAAATAAAATGTCCTTTCAAAGTGCGGGATTGTGAACGTCGTGAAACCTTGAATGATAAAGATGAGAAATTGAAAATCACTTCTAATTATTATTATCAGGTACAAGGTTTGCTGGAGATAACAAATAGACCGTGGTGCCAATTCGTCGTGTATAACTTCAAAGGAATTTAATTAAATCAAAGAATTGAAAGAAACCAAAGATTCTTCAAGAATTCGATGTTGAATAGGCTGAAAGAATTTTTTTATTATTATCATCTTCCTGCTTTCCTAAATTTCGAGGATATCGATGAAATTTCGCGTAGATGGAGGCCTATCAAATCAATAATTTTTTTATCGAATGGACTAGTGAACGATATCCATTATTATAAACAAAATAGCAGGGATTACGTCGTGGCGATATTGAAAGATTTACATTGTTTCAATCAAATAAATATTTCTGATTTCGCGTCTCTTGATAACGGGAAGTGGTTAGTGAATTTCGTTATAGATATAGCTTTAAATTTATTAAATGTTGATAATAAATACCAAATAATACCGCAAGAAACCGCGAATGTTATTTTCAGTGGTAACTATATTAGTGAATCGTTCTTAGAAAAACTATCTTTGACTAAAAAGTATCTCGCGTTACCTGTATTAATCAATCAAAATCATCACTGCCTTGTTCTCATCGATTTCGAGGAATCAACTTTTGCTTTCATGGATCCATTCAACAGTAACGCAAACAAAACTGAGCCATTCTTGAAATCTTTCCGAAAATTCGTGGAAGCTTACAACAAACTCAAAAATCTTTCGGTCATAAGTGATCTGAATATTATTGTGTATAATCACGCCAAACAAAAATATAATTTCAACTGCGGGATGTTTTTGCATAAAATTTTTCGAGTGTATCATAAATGGAAATGACCCAATGAAACCTACAAATATGGAACGATACAGGAAAGAAATTAAAACTTTGATTCTCAATAATTCTGATGATATGCGGAATCGTTGCGTAATATGTTCGCGAATTGGTGATACGAGTATTGAAACAAATAACTGCGCTTACTGTAGAAGATTCGTTCACTCTGAATGTATTTCTATTCGGGGAGAGGCATCTATCAATAATAACATCTGTCAATTGTGCGCCCAATATTAGACGATAATCATATGCGGTATTTATTCATGCATTTATTATTTGGAGGCTAGGGTAAGGCTGTAAGGGGAGGTAGGAGGCCTTTTGCAGAGTTGGGGCTCTCAACCTCATCTCTGTCTTAGTGCGGTTCTTTCGTGCGTTTCTTAGAGGAGGCTAGGGTAAGGCTGTAAGGGGAGGTAGGAGTCCTTTTGCAGAGTTGGGGCTCTCAACCTCAGCTCTGTCTTAGTGCGGCGTCTAAGTGCGGCAACCTTGTGCATTCTTACAGAGTAGAGGCGTCCGACCTCAACCCTGTCTTAATGACACATTGCATATTGATGAAATGGAATGTGGGATGATAGGGCTAATGGCGAACTACCCACAAATCAAAAAATGTAACGCTCCCAAAAGTCAGAGATGTTTGTTGAATCATTTTGCAATTCTCTAATTATATGTTACGAAAACGTTTGGACTTCAACCGGAATTGCAAAACTCTGGCTCGGCAATACCTCCAGGGTGGGTGTGGAAATTTGCCATTGTATGATATTCAGATCATCTGACCCGACCCTATTTCTTCCAGCCTATTTGGCAAGGAATTATTCTCAGTGAGGGTGATTCTGGACATGTTTAGCTACATCCCTGACCAGAAAAACTCGACCCAGTTTTTTGCGAAAGTGCCGAAAAAAATTAATCTTGAAAATTCTTTTTTTCGTGTGTAGAGTCTTCCAGCCTATTTGACAAGGAATTATTCTCAGTGAGGGTGATTCTGGACATGTTCAGCTACATCCCTGACCAGAAAAACTCGACCCAGTTTTTTGCGAAAGTGCCGAAAAAAATTATTTTCGAAAATTCTTTTTTTCGTGTGTAGAGTCTTCCAGCCTATTTGGCAAGGAATTATTCTCAGGGAGGGTGATTCTGGACATGTTTAGCTACATCCCTGACCAGAAAAACTCGACCCAGTTTTTTGCAAAAGTGCCGAAAAAAATTAATTTTGAAAATAAATTTTTTCCTGTATAGAGTCTTCCAGCCTATTTGGCAAGGAATTATTCTCAGTGAGGGTGATTCTGGACATGGTCAGCTACATCCCTGACCAGAAAAACTGGACCCAGTTTTTTGCGAAAGTGCCGAAAAAAATTAATTTGGAAAATTCTTCTTTTCGGGTGTAGAGTCTTCCAGCCTATTTGGCAAGGAATTATTCTCAGTGAGGGTGATTCTGGACATGTTCAGCTACATCCCTGACCAGAAAAACTCGACCCAGTTTTTTGCGAAAGTGCCGAAAAAAATTAATTTGGAAAATTCTTTTTTTTCGTGTGTAGAGTCTTCCAGCCTATTTGGCAAGGAATTATTCTCTTTGAGGGTGATTCTGGACATGGTCAGCTATATCCCCGACCAGAAAAACTCGACCCAGTTTTTTGCGAAAGTGCCGAAAAAAATTAATTTTGAAAATAATTTTTTTCCTGTGTAGAGTCTTCCAGCCTATTCGGCAAGGAATTATTCTCAGTGAGGGTGATTCTGGACATGGTCAGCTATATCCCTGACCAGAAAAATTCGACCCAGTTTTTTGCGAAAGTGCCGAAAAAAATTTATTTTGAAAATTCTGTTTTTCGTGTGTAGAGTCTTCCAGCCTATTTGGCAAGGAATTATTCCCAGTGAGGGTGATTCTGGACATGGTCAGCTATATCCCTGACCAGAAAAACTCGACCCAGTTTTTTGCGAAAGTGCCGAAAAAAATTAATTTTGATAATTCTGTTTTTCGTGTGTAGAGTCTTCCAGCCTATTTGGCAAGGAATTATTCTCAGTGAGGGTGATTCTGGACATGTTTAGCTACATCCCTGACCAGAAAAACTCGACCCAGTTTTTTGCGAAAGTGCCGAAAAAAATTAATTTTGAAAATAAATTTTTTCCTGTGTAGAGTCTTCCAGCCTATTTGGCAAGGAATTATTCTCAGTGAGGGTGATTCTGGACATGGTCACCTACATCCCTGACCAGAAAAACTCGACCCAGTTTTTTGCGAAAGTGGCGAAAAAAATTAATTTTGAAAATTCTTTTTTTCGGGTTTAGAGTCTTCCAGCCTATTTGGCAAGGAATTATTCTCAGTAAGGGTGGTTTGTCGTTTTGGCAGTTGTTCGGAAGTTATGAAAAAACTATTATGGTTTTTTTTCCTGTGGAAACTCCTACAATCACTCTTCACGAATTGCAAATATGATATACAAATATTTGGAACCTAGGATATACCTAATCAATATCTATTCAAATCTGGTTTCGACGTTTTCAACATCTATTTTTCATTCGTTATTACCATTCGGTATATTTGAAACTTGAATATCAATACACAATTCATATTCCCTTATACGTTTCCCTGAAGGGGGGATACACGCCACTGACCATACAATCGGGTATGTTCGGAAATCAAGGCAGCCAGCTTCTGGCAGCCCATTTCACACCCGTATCTAGATAGGTAATCTGTGAATTTCCTACAATACCATAGAATAATTGTTCACACTATATATACTCTTTGACAATACTCTTTAGTTATGGCACTGTAGAAAAGTTCTTTACGGTGGTTATATACAGTATATATATATACTCTTTGGCTAGTTCGTTTTGGCATTTTGACGTTTTGGTTTTGAGATGTGGTTTTGTCATGTCCTTCTACCATAAATGGTCGAAGGTCATGTCAGTGTGAAAACTGTCAAATTAATTGACAGTCTTACCGGATAACGTTCAAAAGTTTTGAATGTTTTGAATCACTTCAGGCTTCGACCATATAGTTTTATGGTCGAAGATTTCAGGAAAGGGAACCCGATTTAAAGAAGTTATTCATTCGGAGTAGTCTGATTTCGTGCATTGCAAAGAATGAATGAATATCTTATGAATGATACCTTTGAAAATATGGTTTTGCCAGGCACGGAAATTCCGATTAATTCGTCACAAAAGGAGACATCTCATATACCACCCCAGAGAGAAAATGTTTCTCAACAATCTGAGTGTCTACCAGTCACCGTTCCTAGAATAATAGATATATCTTTCGATGATTCAATTTTTCTCTCAGAGTCTTTTGTTTCACTTGAAGATATTGGGTTCAAATGTGACACTAATACAACAAAGAAGGATGATTTCTGTGAAGATAACCACTATAGATCATTGAATACTATAACAGCTCATCCTGAACTGCTGAAACATGACTACCCTCAAAAATATGTACATGAACTTCCAGAGTGGCCTAACATCGGAAGTGATGTAATGGATCCTGAAAATTTTGGAGTAAGTACTTTGAACAAATTCACTTTAGATTTCTTTATTCAGCTTTTTTATCACTCCTCATTGAAATATCCCAAATAGTCTGTTATCAACATAAGTATCCTGTATATGGGTAGATAGGCCCCAGATTTCTATAGATTTAATCTATAGTATTAAAGATACAGGTCTCAAATTTGTGAGTTGCTTTGTACTTGAATGCTTATACTTATTTTTACACTACAACTGAAAAGTCACCATTTCAGGTCTCACCAGAGTTCATGGGTGTTGAATTTCAATCTTTTCTGATTGATTATTATATGCAATAAACTTGGTAATGTCACTAAACAAAAACAACAAACAATCTATATTGTTATGTATCAAAATAGCTATAGTATGAATAGTAATAATAGTATTGTTTCCTAAATGAAAGTTTTCGAAAGTTATTAACCTAGTAGGGCTGGAGACAAAAGTCCATATATTATATTAGGTTATCCTCTGGTGTCTACACTGTACACATTGTTTGCAAGTTGTTCGATATCATTTGATACATACCTCTCAGGATATTCTACACTGGGGGATCTTTTTCATTTTTAGTCTAGTATTGATGATGTATAGAATATTCTTGGAGGAAATGAGAGTATTTCATGTACTTATTCTAGAGGAAAAACAAGAATAAAGGCAGTTAATATTAGTCTGGAAGATACATGAGGGTGTTCAAAAAAAAGGAAGTATTTGAAACTAAAATTGTCTGATGCACCAGAAAAACTCAAAGGGTCTCTTTGAAACTATTATTTTATTTTTTTCATATTCCACTGATGACATGAAGAGTTTTCCAAGATTTCTATTGTTTTTCTGTTCAAATTTGACTTTGGGAAAATATCAAAATAGTAAATTTGACCCATCCATCATCTCTGTTAATGTAGTCAGTGAAATATGACATCAAGCAGTGCAAATCTACCATTTTGATTTTGCCATCACAACATCATTGCTTTTGTTGCTTTGTCAAGGTAGTTGAAATTGTAGCAAGGAGACTAAAGAAAGGCCCCTCTAAATTACAGGTAGAAATAATTGAGTTTCGGCATAGCTTTCATTTTGAATATTCCTTCTTTAGTCATATATATGATTCGATCGTCGTGTCGTGCGTGTATGTATTGTTTTGCTCCGTAAAAACAGCTGCTTTTCAGTGAAAATCTAACAGTTAAAATATTTTTGCTTATATAAGCTCAGCATCCATAGTGTTCCTCATAAACGTGAGAACTTTCAACCCACAACTCAATATAACCTGATGAATAATTGAAGAAAACGGCATTCTAGTGCATTTAGAGCTGAACCAAACAAATATAAAAAGACATACAAAAACCAGCTGTGAATAAAAACAATCATTGTTAAGTTTACAAAAAGGACTAGAATAAAAACGCCAGAGTGGATATTAAACTATCAAGGAACATACAGGGTGTATTATCCGGCTCTACGAAATTTACGGTGTGATGTGAAAAGCACTTCCATAATGAAGTGTATATCCTGCAACAAAGCCCCAGAGAGGGGTAGGGAGATTTATCCTTGCGATATCTGCCAAAAACATCAGTGCAAAGATTGTTATGGTTTAACTGCTTCCGAAGTGAAAGTTATGGATTTAAAAAATAATAGAATTTTGATATTAGCCTGCCATAATTGTCAGGAAATACCATTTCCTGAGCTGCTGAACATGAAGATAAAATGTTTACAGATGAATTCCTTTCATGAAGAATTCAAGAAATTACAGGATCTCATAGAATCCCAAAATGAAAGAATAACAAATCAAGATGAAGTAATAAATACTATACTACAGGAAACAAAGAAGAGTAACGAATCTACTAAAACTTACGCTAGCGCAACCAGAAGTAATGAAGTCATTATTGTGAAACCGAGAGAGAAACAAAAGAGTACGATAACCAAATGTGATTTAAAGGAGACTATCAATCCGAAAACATTAGCAATTGCTGTTGAAAATATGAGAGAAGGAAAAGAAGGTGCTGTTATAATAAATTGTAATGATACAAGTTCAAAGGAGAAAATTAAAGAAAAGGTGTTAGCCGATATGGGGAATAGATATGAAGTATCTGATGGCCTTCAAAAATATCCCAAAATTATCATTCGTGGTGTTGAAGAGGAGTTTGTGGATGAAGACGACCTTGTTATAATTGAATCCCTCATGCAACAAAATGATCTCCCAGTAACAGAATCTTCGATTTTTAAAGTTCACTCTAAGTACAGGCAGAAAGATAAACACAATAAAGGTAATATAATTATCACAGTAGATGTTCCTCTGAGAGAAAAAATATGTGATTTGGGTAAACTAAATATTGGTTGGAGAAGATGCTTGACACACGAATTCTTTCGTGTTACAAGGTGTTACAAGTGTGCCAGATATGGTCACATTGCTTCAAAATGTAACAATGAAACTACTTGCCTCAATTGTGCTGGCCCACACAGTTCTAATGAGTGTCCAGATACTGATAAGAAGAAATGCATCAACTGTTTCGAAACAAATAATAGACTACGAAAAAACCTGAAAACTGACCATTCGGCGGCAGATTCAGACTGTCCATGTTACAAAAAGTTTATTGAACTTGAAACAAAAAAGACCAGACAATCGTAGCAACTAAAGACACTTACAAGTAATAATATATCAATCAGTTTATATCATCAAAACGTACAAGGAATATCTAACTGCATTAATAATTTAAATGTGATTACCTCTGAGCTTGATACACAATTTGTGGCTGTTACTGAGCATTGGCAAACAACTAATAGTTTAGAGGCTTATCAATTAGAAAATTATAAACTAGTATCATCTTACTGTCGCAAATCAGATGGAGCCCATGGTGGAGTTGCTTTATATTTATTAAATTCACTTAATGCCATTGTTAGACCTGATATTGACTCTCTCACTGAGGAGTATATATTTGAATGCATTGGTATTGAAGTGAGAATTCAGAGCATAAATTATGTAATATGTGTCGTGTATAAACCTCCAGTAACCCGTATTTCTGTATTCATTGAAAAATTGGATTTACTCTTAGAAAAAGCCACACAGGGCGATGACAAATGTGTACTGGTTGCTGGAGATTTCAATGTAGATATGTTGGATAGTATGAACAATATGAAGCACAAAAACTTAGTGAATAATTTACTTGATTCATATAATATGAAAACTACAATTTCTGAACCAACTAGAGTGACACATGCTACTTCCACATGCCTGGACAATATATATGCTTCTAGTTTTCATACCTACCATTCAAAAGTTATCATTACTAACATATCAGATCACTATGGCCAATACTTATGTATTGAAGAAGATCAGACGGTATTTAAAAGCAAATTTGAATATAGGCGTATTTACAGTCACGAAAATTATCAAACACTTTACCAACTCTTATATAATGAAACCTGGCTACCTGTTTATGAGGCATTATCTTCAAATGATATGTACAATAATTTCATTACCATATTTACAGGACATTTCAACATAGCTTTTCCTTTAAAAAAATTTAGATACCAAACTAGCAATAAACCGAAGTGGATTTCTGAAACAGTTCAGAGGGCAAAGAGTACCTTAAATCTTTTGTCAGAAATGTACCTTCTTAATCAAATATCTAAGACTCAACTACAGGAATTCAAACAATACTACAATAATCTACTGGCGTCAGAGAAAAAAAAATTCTATGGTAATAAAATTGCACAATCAGACAATAAGTCTAAAATGATATGGTCCATTGTAAATAGAGAGCTAGGTAAGTCCAAACAAATCTATCCATCATTTGAAGGAATTAAATTCAATGACGAACTTATATCGACACCAGAAAACGCTTGTGAAATCTTCAATAATTTTTTCATTTCTGCAGCTTCCAACCTTTTGGGAGATACTGAAACCAATACTAACCTAGACCATGTAAAGGAATGTCACAACTCGATTTTTGTAACAGAAATAACTCAGGAAGAAGTTTTGGCGGTGATAAAGGGCTTGAAAAATAAATATTCAGCTGGTGATGATGGAATTAGCAATGTATTATTAAAAACTATTTGTCACTACATTTTAGATCCCTTGACTTATATTCTGAACGAATCATTCAAAAGTGGTAGTTTTCCCTCTAGGTTGAAAATTGCAATTGTAAGGCCGTTATTCAAGAAAGGGGACCCCTACCTAGTTGAAAATCATAGGCCAATCAGTATTTTATCTGGTTTTTCCAAATTATTCGAAATTTTGATGTGTAGACGACTGGTTTCATTTTTGGAATCAAACAATATTGTATCAGATATTCAACATGGTTTTCAAAAAGGGAAATCTACTATTACTGCCATTTTTGCTTTCACAGAGAGAATATTACATTTCTTAGATAATGGATATGTTGCACATGGCGTCTTTCTAGACTTATCAAAGGCTTTTGACTGTGTGAACCATGACACACTTCTCAGTAAATTATTCAAGATGGGTATCCGTGGAACAGCATACGATTGGTTTTCTTCTTATCTCACTAATAGATCGCAGAAAGTATGTATCAAAGATGGTGCAACAGATCATTTTTCATGCACACAAACTATTTCTATAGGAGTGCCACAGGGCAGTGTGCTTGGTCCCTTATTGTTTATCCTATATGTGAATGATTTGGGTAATGTTGTCAATTGTCCTTCTATCACTTTAACAAACTATGCAGATGATACAAACATTCTAATTGCTGACAAGTGTTTTAATGAACTGAGTAGAAAAACTGTAGACGTTACCTCCCAAGTCTCCAACTGGTTTCATGAAAACTCTCTACTATTAAACATCACTAAAACTAACTGCATTCTCTTTAGACACAGCAGAAACTCACAGATTTTTCCAGAAAACATAAATTTGAGTAATATTGCTATTTCATATGCCAGCTCTACGAAATTTCTGGGCATTACCATCGATAAACATATGGGATGGGTAGATCATGTAACACTGCTCTGTGGTAGACTCAGTAAGGCTAGTTATGCTCTGAAAGCACTCAGGACAGTTGTAGATCACGATGCTCTCAAGGCAGCTTACTTCGGACATTTTTACTCAATCATGTGTTATGGTATAATCTTTTGGGGTGGTTCACACAGCCAAGAAGTATTTGTCATTCAAAAAAGATCAATTCGTATTCTAGCCAATTTAAAAACTTTAGAATCTTGTCGCGGCTATTTCAAAAAACTTAATCTCTTGACATTGCCAGGTGCATATATTCTTGAATGTGTCAATTTTGTATACAAAAACAAACATATATTCAATGATTCCTTGCATACTCATTCTCACAATATGAGACGGAAAGAAACATTTTCATTTCCACTACATAAGACATCCCTTTTTGAGAAAGGTAGTTTTTATCAGTGCTTAAGGTTCTATAACATGCTTCCAAACGATATCAAACAAATCAAAACCTTCACTAGTTTCAAAAAAAGCATAAAATCAGTATTAGTTGCAATAGAACCTTATGAAATAGATGATATCAATGTAGCAAGTATATCCCTTTTCCACAATAAGGGAAAATAAGGAAATTCTGTATAACCTAATATTGTTTACCAGTATTACATCTCTCAGACGCCTCTTGATTTTATCATTATTTGTGTTTTACTGTATGTACTTGACTTGTATTAAACATAATGTCATGTTTTGTCCCTAATACTAAATAAAATTCTATTCTATTCTATTCTATTCTTTAGTCATACTTAAACTGCGAAAATTTTAATAAATCATAATATATGGATATATATAATATATACTATAATGATGTTATTATCAACAATGTTCACACTGATTTGACCCCACTTGTCATAGTTTTTTGCAATATTTTGTGAATAGAAATAATTTCAATCATTCCAATATTCATTTCAGGATTCAAAAATTATACTATTTAGCTGAAAATAAATTTCATGGGAATCCATCTGAAGGAAACTTCCTCATTGTCATAACCAGTTGGATCCAAAAAGAGACTCTTTGCAAGTATTGAAGGCCTCCTGAGTTTTACCATACCTACTACTACTTCTACTACTACTGTAACCTACGGTTTCCAAGTAGGTAATAAACAAAATAGTATTTAAAGAATAGTATGGAAAGTGACATATTTTGCACTAGTCAATGTTTAGCACTTGTAACTAAGGGGCAATCGCAGAAACGTAACGAGTGCGGGAAAACTTTCCAACGAGTTATGTACACCTTTTTCTTGCGACATAAAATATTATAATTATATGCATGTGGCATGTTGGCAAAATTATATTTTTCTTTGTTGCACATCCAGACGAATCGATAGGTCTTTCTTTTTCTTATGTTTGTTTCAATGCTCCTCATAAGTCGATGCGGCAAGGATGCATCTAGTAGAGATATTAGGATTCCTATATTGAATAAAGATCTATCTATCTAGTAGAGATATATATTTTATATTTTTGGTATTGCTTTATCATGGTGGTCTCTCAGCTTATGAGAAATAAATCGATATTTTCGAATCCTCTGAATAGTCTATAATGATATTTGTCACTCATGCTCAAGAAACAAGATATTCTTGTGAAGATTCCAGTAAAAACTTGCCCTACTCACAAGTATTGAATATTAAAGGTTGGTACCGCTTGCAGGGTTGTGCAATAATTAAAAAAAGATTGGCTATTTCATAGTCATTTTGATTATGTCAATAAATCTACCATATCTGTGATCGTTATTGAGATATGATGATTCATTATATATTATCTAATAATATAATATATATATATATATATAAAGAGAAAAAATGGCATTCGAAAACAAAAGAATATGAATTAAAAATAAGAAATAATGATAGCAACAGTGCAAAAACATATAATATAAACAAGGAATTCCCCATGTTGCAAAGTTTCCCAAAAATGTCTAAAATTGAAGAAGCACAAAAAACTACCATGGACCATATTATAAACCTCAATCAAGACAGTACAACTCACGAAATTGATGCTGGCTTCACAAAATTTGATTATAGAAAGAGGAGACCACAGAAGAAAAAAAAAACTTTGGTGAAAATGATGCTGATAAGGACTTCGGTGTTCAGAAAAAAGCCTGGTTATATCTTTATAGGGTAAACCGTCATATTACAGCTGAGGAGATAACTAAATACCTCAAGGATCAAGAAGTGTTCAAAGATTCCAACATTATAGTAAATGAACTACCTACAAGTGAAAATAAAAACATGTTTCATGTGTGGGGTGGACTTTGAGCTGAAGGATGGAATCTATAAACCTTCCACTTGGCCAAAGTATGTCCCATTCAAGAGTTTCAACTTCAGGAAATACCACAGATATGATCAGCGATCTGAGGATTTTCAGGAAACCTGCTCCCTACAGCCCATCCAAATCAAGCATTACCTACAGTACATCAAAATAGACAAATAAGAGATACAGAACTACTGGTTATAATGCATCTCAACATCCAAGGCATGGCTCCAAGGAAAATAAATCAACTGGAAGTTCTACTAGAAGTTCTATCTTGTTTTTTCTCCAATTCATTGACTGCATATTACTTATTTTTGAGATAAATATCAATCAGAAAAGTATTCTGTAAAGTATCTGTGAGTGAAGTATGTTATTGTGTCTAGGCAGCAAAATAATTGGCCTCTATTGCAACCAAATATTTGACATTTTTGACAATGAAATTGAATTTATAACAACTCAGCAGCAACCAAGACTGTCTTGGTTGAATTGAAAAACGCAAAAAACCTTTTTCTCGGTTCTTTGCTCGTCTCTCAAAACCCTTTATTTTTCTAACAGCACCATCCAATTTATTTTATTTATTTATTTATTTATTTATTGCCCAACAGGTAACACCCAATTACAGGACATAATAAAATACATCAGTATACATTTGAAGTTATACAAATTACAAGATATTAAATTCAAATATGGTATGATATAATAATAAAAAAAAACTATTGCATTAGTGAAACTAAGATGAAAAACTGATACTGTGAACTTATTAATGGTAATGATCGGTTAAATTAATTATAATCACAAGAAATAACAAATAACAATTCAACTATAGTCACTTCCATATTTCCATTGCTACATCTTTCATATGCTTCATCGAACATGTATAAATATCACAAAAGGTACATATTGAGTTATAGTTATCGCACATATATATAATAGGAGAATACAAGACTAAGTTTGTTCGTGCTGTGGAACAGTAAAATGTGAGATTCTGCCGTGACTGCACCCTTGGTACCCTGAAGGTTAACTCAGATAGAAGCGAACTGCAGTCAATTTGGCTGTGCAGCAGTTTGTGTAGAAAAAATATGGAAGCACATTTTCTCCTTTTTTCTAAAGAAATTAACTGAAAATGATTAAGATCATCGTGGTTAGCACCTCTGGTTGGATAGATACCAAACTTTTTGAAGTACATGAATTTCAAAAACTTTCTTTGTATTTTTTCAATTGTGTGTTCATGGCATAAATAGTAGGGGCTCCAAATGATTGAGCAGTATTCTAGCTTGGATCTGACATATGAGAAGTACAATATTTTTAGGGCATTAACGTTTTTGAAAGTTTGACAGTTACGTATAATGAATCCTAACATTTTATTAGCCTCGGAAGCTTTTCTGTTTATGTGATTGGCAAAAGCCATTTTGGAGTCAAAAAATACACCTAAATCTTTAGTTTCGTCGCTACGAATAATTAAGCTACCTCGGATATTGTATGGATATGCAGTATGTGTATGTTTTCTAGTGTATGACATAACTTTACATTTACCGATGTTCAGATGTAAGTTATTAAGTTCACACCAAGCCTGCACATTGTCTATGTCTTGTTGAAGAATTATGCAGTCATTCACACTTTGGATAGAATTCAGAATTTTCAGATCGTCAGCGAATAGAATAGAATAGAATTTATTTGAGTACTTAAATCGTTGATGAATATCAGGAACAATAATGGTCCCAAGTTCGATCCTTGGGGTACACCAGACGTAGATACTATTGTGTTCGATTTGTATCCGTTGTAATGAACTATTTGGTTCCTGTTGAAAAGATACGATTCAAAAAACCCTAGTAGCTTTTGACTGAAGCCAATAACATCCAGTTTAGAAATTAAAATGTTGTGATCGTTTTTTCAAAGGCCTTCGAAAAATCTGTGTATATTACATCAACCTGTCCTTGTTTATCCAATGCTGAACACACATAATGGGAAAATAATGCAAGATTAGTTGTAGTGCTGCGGTGGGTCATGAAACCATGTTGAAATTCGCTGATTTGATTGTGAGTTGACAAGTAGATGTGCTTATACAGAATAATATCAAACACTTTTGCAAAGTTTGAGATTATCGAAATAGCTCTATAGTTTGTTATGGCAGAAATATCCCCGTTTTTCAAAATTGGGCAGATTTTGGCAAGTTTCCAAACATCGGGAAACATTCCTGTGTTCAAGGATAGGTTGAAGACGAAACAGAGCGGTGCGACTAATACTGAGCAACAGTCTTTCACTATGAAAGAAGGTATAGAATCTAAACCAGAAGTCATTTTATTCTTGAGTTTTTTTATCGCTTCTTTCACTTCATCCTCAGAAATATTTCGGATATTGATATTATCTCTATTATTTACCGAATTTAAACGATAATTGGGATTTAAATTAATAGGAAGATATACGCTGCTAAAAAACTGAGCAAATGCATTTACTATTTCTTGGGGGCTTTCTAAATCTTTATTGTCATAATTCATTCTACCAGGAATCCTTGACTTCTGTTTTTTTGAATGAATGTAATTCCAGAAAAATTTTGGATCATTGTGAATTGATGACTGTACATTTAATACGTACAGTTCGTAGGATTGCTCAATTTTTGTTTTTATGATATAACGCAAGTTTCTGTATCGATTTAGATAAAATATTGATTTAGTTCTCTTATATTTATTCAAGGTATTAGATTTCTCACGGATATTTTCAATAATTTCGGCAGAGTACCATATTGGGTATTTGCGGTTTCCTGATTTGTATAATGGTATGTGTATATCAAAAATGGAATATATTGTTTCATATAATTCACCAACTGCAAGGTTAACGTCTGTGTGATTATTCAAAAATGACCAATCACATTCTTGAAAAGCCAAGTATAAGGAAGGATAATCTGCTTTCTTAAAGTTATAGGTTTTTTGAGTATTTTCTATCTTGAATGTTTTGTATTTTGAGGATAAATCAATGTCAATCATTAGAGCTGGATGGTGAGGGTCTTCAGATAGTAGTGGGGCGTTATCGTGCAGAATCTCACACTTCACATTAGCATAAACAAGATCCAGCAAACGGTTTGAAGAGTTGAGTATATTGTTGAACTGTTCAAAGTCAAAGAAATTTGAAAAATTTTTCGCCAGTGATGTTTTGGAATCATTATTGGAATTGTTTATGAAGTGTGTTATATTGAAATCGCCTAAAACTACAATGTTTCCGTTGAATATCTCGTGAATTTGTTCAAACATTTCAAAAAATTGCTCATATTGATCTAAAGTAGTAGATGGTGGAATGTATATAACAAACAGATAGAAGGAAGCGTGACTGAGTGAACATTTGCAGCCTAATATATCTAAATTCTAATATATTCAAAAATTCTTTGCAAGCTAGCAGAATCCCTCCACCAGTTTGAAGATTGGTTTCAAGTAACATACGATCTGTTCTATGAACCATATAACTAGCTGGAAACAGTTCACTGCTAATGATGTCCAAATGCTCAAGTTTAGGTTGTCAATATTATGTATCATGTACTGAATAAACAATACATGAACCACTGTTAATATTCCTAAGCGAGAAATACAATACATAATCATGAAGTCATACATTCATGATTCAATTTTCATTACTTGAATGGACACATGCACACATGATGTAGAATTCATATCCACTCGAGGAAAAAGTTACATTAATAACTAGTAGTGGAGCAAAGCTATAATGTACCATATTACCATATTACATGATGATATAATTTTTTAGTACACTTTTTCTTCCAAAAATCTAATTCGTTCTTCGCCCAGTATATTTTCAATCCAAGAAATGAACATAATCACATTTTGTTTATTTCGTTTAGGATAAAGTTCGACTGGAACAAACACGAGTACCCTCAAAAACAACTTCTGAATGCAAACAAGAAACAAGAAATATTGCTGGAGATGAAATAAATAAATTGACCTCCTGGGGACTGCCTCAATCTGTTATTGATAAATATGAGTCACGCAAGTTGAAATCGATGTTCCATTGGCAGGTGGAATGTTTAAGCATGAAAGATGTTTTGCATAAAAGTAAAAATCTGGTATATTCGGCACCTACATCTGCGGGAAAGACACTTGTGGCTGAAATATTAGCTATGAAAACTATTTTTGAAACCAAGAAAAAAGTGATTTTCATACTTCCGTTTGTATCTATAGTCAGGGAGAAGATGTATTATTTCCAAGACATACTCAGCAGCAGCGGTATAAGAGTTGAGGGTTTCATGGGCTCTTATAATCCACCTGGGGGTTTCAACTCTGTGCACGTTGCCATATGCACCATCGAGAAAGCAAATAGTCTCATGAACAGACTGCTTGAAGATGATAAACTAGATGATATTGGAGCTATCCTAGTAGACGAGATGCATCTACTAGGTGATCCTCATAGAGGCTATCTGCTAGAACTCCTTCTGACTAAACTGAAATATATATCCAAAAAAGATGACAGCATTAAGATTCAGGTAGTAGGCATGTCTGCAACTCTACCAAACTTACCTCAGCTCGCGAAATGGTTAGACGCTGAACTGTATACTACAAACTTTCGGCCGATCCCGCTACATGAACAAGTACAACTGGCTGGTGAAATTTTTGATACAAACTTGAAACTCGTCAGGAAACTGAACTCTCTGCCGGATCTTGGTGTCGATACTGATAATGTCCTTCAGTTATGCCTTGAAACTATTTTTGAATCATGTTCAGTTCTCATTTTTTGTCCAACGAAAAATTGGTGTGAGAACTTAGCACAACAACTTTCGGCTGCCTTTCACAAAATAGGTTTGTAAATTTAGATCATATTGTATGTTATTTTCCAATTTCTACATGAAATGTTGATACTTTCTAATGTCCTTTATATGAGTACAATCAGAATATGCTAACCTTCTTTATTAGGTAGCTGTGATTCAAAATGGGGGAAACTACTGAGAAGTCAACTGAACACTACTTCGATAATGGAACTCCTGGAGCAGCTCAAATACTGTCCAGTCGGTCTTGATGATATCCTCCGGAAAACTGTGTCTTTTGCCGTTGCATTCCACCATGCTGGCTTGACTATGGATGAAAGAGATATAATTGAAGCTGCATTTCGCAATGGAACACTGAGAGTTCTTGTAGCAACATCGACTTTATCGTCAGGAGTTAATCTTCCGGCACGTCGAGTCATTATAAGAACTCCAAATTTTCACGGTAAACCGATGGATACATTGACATACAGACAGATGATTGGAAGAGCAGGCAGGATGGGAAAGGATTCTGTAGGCGAAAGCATACTGATATGTCAAAATTCAAGGTAGGTTTCAATAAATTGACACATTGTGGTGACAGATTGTGGCAAATAAGATGTTCGATGCAGTTCTATGAGTTTTACTAATGCCTGACAAAATGGGTGAAAATATCACCTAGAATTTGAGTTGACTCAGTCTTATTTTGTTGGATTGCTTCAGAATAAAATCATGAAGTTACTTCCTCTTTACTAGTGCTTATCATTATTTTGCAAACTCGCATTATTGTCCAAATGTTGTTGGATAACTGTATTTTCGTGTTTTGTAGAGATCTAAGAATTGCAAAAGAGCTCATGAAGATTGATTTGCGTCCAGTAGAGAGTTGTTTGGAGAGGCCTGGTAAACTAAAAAGGGCTATTTTGGAAGTGATTGCTAGTGGCGTGGCCTCTAGTCCTGACGATATAGATTTATTCACAAATTGTACTCTTCTGTCCATTGAAGAAAGGAATGAACAAGCTATGGATGACCCTATCAAAGAAGCAGTAAAATTTTTGAACGACTTTGAATTCATTCGATTACAAAAATATGAAAATGGAGAAGAAAATTACGTTGCCACTTCTCTTGGTGAGAAACTAGTTGTAGTTCTATTCTCAATTACTTAGATCACGCTGTTGTATTCTATGTCTGGTGACACATCGTTCTACAAAGAATCACCACAATAAATCTCAATGCAGTAGGAGTTATATATTGATGTGATTTCTTACAGGAAAAGCTTGTTTGAGTTCTTCAATTGCCCCCGACGAAGGCCTGGCGTTATTCACAGAACTGGAGAAAGCCAGAAAATGTTTTGTGCTTGATTCCGAGTTGCATTTGGTATATTTGGTAACACCTTATAATGCTTGTAATTCTTGGGGCAACATCGACTGGATGTTTTACTTGGACTTATGGGAAAAATTGCCTAGTAATATGAAAAAAGTGGGTGAATTAGTGGGTGTAAAGGAATCTTATATAGTCAATGCCACTAGAGGAAAACTGCAAACTAATACGAATAAGTCGTATAACCAGTTTATGGTTCATAAACGATTTTTTGTTGCTCTTGCATTACAGGTAAGATTGACATCATGCAGTAAAATGGTAGGGTACTGATATTTCCAATAACATTTTAATTTATACTAATATTCTTGGCGCTTAATCGCAATAGAAATAGTTTCTTGCTCAGCCATAGATCGTACAGATTTCAGCGAATGAATGCGAATTTCAGTGAATGCTGTTGAGAAAAACTGTTTTTTTAAGTTCTGTCAATTCTATATAAATAGTACTAGACAAAACTTTTCTCATTTTTCAGATAACATAGATAAAATAGTTTTTGCATACGTCGATAGTAATACATAGTAGTAGTATAAATTGAAATCGTTATAACAACAAAAAAAAATACAGTGTACAGTGAATGTACAGTCAAATACAACGAATACACCAAATACAACGAATACAGACATAGCAGTACATATAGCTACATATATACATATAGTACATATAGATATAGCAGTACAAAAAATATATATATTAGGCAGGCAACAAATTAGTTGGAGGGTCGAAATAATCAAAAATTCTTCAAATGTGTAAAAGGCATTTTTTAAAAGAATGTTCTTGATTTTCACTCCAAATGTACTTATACTCATGTCTGGAGACTGAAACTCATTAGGTAACACATTAAAAAATTTCAAAGATAGATATAAATATGAGTTTTGCGATTTACTCAACCTATATTTGGGTAGCCTTAAGTTTATTTGACCCTGGTATCATGGTAGTGTATGTCCTCCTGCCTGTTACCTTTATTTTGCCTTCTGGCATAACACAAACTTTCATTTATGAAGCAAGATGGCAGAGTTAAAATATTGAGATTTTTGAACAAAGGTTTACAATGGTCGTCATATTTTGCCTTAGAGAACATAATCATCACATACTCAGTTGATCTTCACAGCCCGAGTGTTTAAAACTATTCTCAGTATCAGAAGAATATAGTAATTGTGATATAAATGGTGCATAGGTAAGGCGGCCAGGGGGTCGAGACGTGTAGTAAGATCGTGGGTTCGATCCCTGGCTCGTTATTTGATTTTGCTTTGGTCGAGGGCTTCTGAGTGTTACTTTGGCAACTACGGAGATGATTAACCATAACAACAAGAAAGTGCCAGCAAAATTCCAGAGATATCTGAGTGAATTCATGGAATTTTTCCTAACTGAAACGTATACAGAAACGCCACTAAACAGCGAACCACATATCCCCTTTAGAACACAGACTGATGTCATTGAAACTGAGTTCATTGTTCTGGTGCTTTCAGTTCCATTTGAAATCAGTCGCCACGTGTCAAAATTAAATTTCGAAATATCAAGAACAATAGTATAATAGTGGAGCTATACTTCTAAGAGTATCATGATATATATCATTGAGAGAGAATAATATCAATAATTATTATTATTCGTCAATAGGCGAAAAATAATGAAAGATATTCACATGCAAATGAATATCAATAACATGCAACAGGTGTTAAATATAAAATATTGATTCATTCTAGTGAGAATAAAATTCTACAAATACGTTTATGTATTGGGATTGAACAGAAATTAAAAATCAAATTTGATAAATAGGGAGGTGTGATTTGGTCATACAGAGAATAGATATACGCCCACACTGTCACGCGAAAACATATCTGCTGTTTCTGGGTCCACCAAAAAGTTGAACTCTTTCCCATCATCATTTTGAATTACATTCATTGATTTCACTCCCGAAAGAGATGTTTCTGTGAGAAATTGAGATCCAAACCGTTAAACTAAATAAAACGTATACCAGCGAAGTCAGATCCTGATCAACCAAAACTTACAAAAACTAATCTCCTCCTAAAGTACTTTACTCGTGGTAAGTTTTGGTACGCATTCATTCAGATTCATTGACGTCACTGAACTACCTCTACTTTCCATCGCTTACCCATCTTCGCGAAAAGTACTCATATGCTGCTTGTCTCTATTTCAATAAACTTGCAGGATTTAGTAAACGAGAAACCGCTTAATTGGGTTTGTGCCAAATTCAGTTGTAACAGGGGTATGTTGCAATCATTACAACAGTCTTCTTCTTCGTTTGCTGGAATGGTAACATCTTTCAGTCGACAGTTGGGTTGGAGCAATGTAGAATTGCTGATATCACAATTTCAAGATCGAATGCAATTTGGAGTCAGCAGAGATCTACTGGATCTAATGCAGCTTCCCATAGTTAATGGTAAAATAGCTAGGGCTCTATTCAATGCTGGAGTTGAAACATTGATACAGCTTGCGAACTCCGATGTATCAACCATAGAGCTCATATTATATCGAGTAGCGCCCTTTGAAACAGTTAAAAACAAGGAGGGGGAGTCTGAATTCGATAAAAAACAGAGAAATAAATTCAAAAACGTGTGGATCACGGGTAAAGATGGATTAACAGAGAAGGAAGCTGCAGAAATGCTAGTTGGGGAATCGAGGACTTTTTTGAAGTTGGAAATGGGCTTAGCAGAAGCTAAGTGGGCTTGCTCTGGTGAGAAAGACGAAGAAAAGTCTCACAAGGCTGCAACCGTGAGTCAGATAAATGTAAGTAATTTTATTGTTGTTGGAGAATAATTATACCTCAAACTATATGGCGAACAGCATGAATCGTGCTGACACGAAATGTAATTGATGTTGCCTCTGATTATCTGGTATTATGAAAAAATCTGAATTATGTTAACCGCACATGGAATATTCCTGAATAATTCTCTCACTATTTTAAATTTGACTTCTTTCCGTTCAATCACATATTCATTATTGAAATCATCCATCTAAAAAGAGAGGGTTGTAAACTTGTAATGTTCCCCACTGGGCTAAGTTGTTAGATAACGAGTTTATAATAGATTCTTATCTATCATGTTCTAGAATTAACGAAACTGCGTGACTCCTCATACGTAGTCAGTGTTTCTCACCTACAGAACTTGGATGTTGATGCTTTACGATATATAACAATTATATTTTGCTGTGCTTTCGACTGATTTCTTCAGAATAACGGCGCATGAGCACATTGGCCATGCGGCACATGCGCGTCTATGTCGAAAAATTGGACTATACCTAAGAGGTGCATGTTATAAATTATATAGAACAATTGGAAATACAACAACAATTTCGCTTTTTGCACTCATTGCATTGCCTGATTATCAGAATACATTTAATTCATTGAAAAATGTGTGTTCTAATGTGTTCTATTTTTCAATGAATTTCAATATTCACGAAAATGAAGGAAAAATTACAGGCCCGTAACTTACTGACTTAGTGTACCATGGTACCATATGTCAGTGAGGATTTCATTCATTTCAAATTATCTCTTCGAATAGGGTCAGGAAATTTTTTTTCCAAATATCAGTTTCTTTCAAAAATCTGAACCAATAGGAATATTTCTACTCGCTTGACGGCATATTGATTCGCAACCAAATTTTCAACTTAGCCCATATTCAACCGACTTGTGTCTCATAAGGTTTACGAGATCCCAATGAGAAGCAAAATTGTTATGATATTGTGTTGATATTGGTCATTAAACTCTTATTATCAATTTAAAATCAGATCAAGGACTTATTCTCAATGATTTACTTTCATTTTTTGTCAGCAAACCAAAGGCGACTGATGACACCAATATCTATCATTTAGATGGGATGTGGCGTTTTTCATTTAGGTAGAGCCATCTCTCCGACAGATCTGTAGCTACTTAGTAAACGTATCAGCGTATGGGCTGATACGGATGGAAGATGGCACCAGAAACCATAGGTTTTTGGTAGTTTCTAAAAAAACTACCTTAGTTTCTTCGCCGTTAGATGGCGCTGAACATGTAACACCTCATGTTCTACCCAGCCCTCTTCTCAAAACTTTCAACATGCATACTCACAACACAGAAAATCCCTGTCAACTTCCAGATAATTGGTAATTTTCTGATTCCAGTTGAATGAAAACAATCGTACATTAGACCAACCAACGCAGAAACAATCAAATTCTATTGTTGCCAATTTTCTGAAGGTTATCTCTACTGAAGTTCCAAAACAAGGAACCAATGAAGAATCAACAGATGCTGAATCTCATTTTTCAGCATGTTCATCTGACTTGAATATCTCGGATACATCTAGTCAAAATCTTGGAGAATATTCGATAGAAATTGAAGATATTGAAGAAGTTGCTGAAAATATAGATGCTCCACCACAAGACATTGACAAAAAACCTGGAAAGGAGTTATTTCAGAACATCAATGTTGATTCCAATATAATGAAGAAGATAGAATATCCATTATGTGTACAATCATCTACTCCACATGCTGTGAAAGAGGATAATGATCAACATGACAAAGTTGTACATGAGAATGCTCTTGGAAAAATCACAGAAAAGAATCAGTTTCTATCTCCAAACTCCGTTTTGTTGAAATATAATAATATATCAGTAGGCACGCATTCTGATCAAAGCCTTTTCGACGAAAGTTTCGAATTACATCTAAGTGACAGCGAGCTAGATGCATCCAATCGAAAAAGTAGGTACTCATTTGAATGATCAATGTATTGCATATCATCTGATCATTTCCACTCGAATTTTTCAAAATGAATTTATAATTTCATATGGGGTAGATCGAATCTTTCATGGTAACCACATATCCTTGAATTGCTGCAAAAAAAATCATTTTGCTTGAAGAGGAATGGTACTAACATGCAGAAAATGGTACTGATCTCGATTTCTGGATAAAACGGATATTTATGCGACATTTTTTAAAATTTGAGTTCCCTAGATCTCCCTCTGCAGGGAAAAATCATGCACCTTTCGAAGTCAACGGAAAAATATTATCTTTTATAAAAGATTTCGAATAACATAGACAGAATTCAATGAAGAGATAAAGAAAGACTATTCTTAAAATATTGTTGCAATATTTTATATCAGGGGGGTCAGAAATTTTTGAAACATTCAGCAGTATTCGGTTTCTCAGAATGCATTCAATGCATATTATAACTAGTTATTTAGAACATAATATCAATAGGATCTCTTTCCTTTCAGTTGCATCAGTTAGTTTTCTCGAAGAAGCTTTTAGTGAATCATTTGATAATCAAGATCGAAACTCGGCTAAAAGCAATATACACGTCTCACCTTGTTCTGAAATTGAAACAAATAAAATGAACAAAAGAAAAACCAAAAACATTGAATCTGAAACTCCTACAAAGAGGCTGAAAACCAGGGAAGAAAACACAACCGATGAAGATGATGCAACAAATAAACAAAACCTGACTATCATATTCAATAAAATAGAGATTGTCAATGTATGCCAAGATAAACAATTATTTGAGCATTTTTTCTCGGAAATAAGACAGAAAACAAGTTTTTCTCTGTCTATAGCAAGCAAGAGAATAATTAAATCCAAGAAGACTATTGGTAACGTCGTTTTGGAATCAAATATAATTGGAAATCCCCAGGAAATGTTCACTGATGACGAAAGAAAAGTGAATGGCTTCAGTTGTGCTTGGGGTGGAAATATTTCTTATTACATCAGTCTGGAATATCCGGACTATTATCGAAAGATAATAAAAGAAATGGAATGTGTCCTGAGGAGCGATATCAGAAGGATACGAATGTTCGATGCAAAGGAACAAATTAAAGTTTTGAGATATTGTTGTGGTCTGAATTTTGTATCGAAACTTGATGATCCAAAGATCGCGGACTGGATTTTAGACCCAGAAGGGAAGGAAAAAAACTTAAAAGCTATGGTGAGTTTTTCCAGTTTAATTTTTATCAGAAACCATTCTTCAGTTACTCCATACTTGATAATAGTATATTAAATCTGAAAACACACGGGAGTGGCTTAGAGTTTATGTCTTATGATAAAGAACAAACCACAAAAATGAATTAATTCCAATATAAATCATGTTGAAAAAAAGAACGTGAAACTATATTACTGTTGATATAGTGTGAGTTCGCTGTTTTTTCCCACTTTCAACATGCGTAGGTCCATCAAAGCAAAATATTTTATACACGACCGGTTTATTTGATGTCATGTAGATAGGTACCTCTTTATACAGGGTCGCTGATATGTATGGAAACGGTCGATTATTTCCTAAAGTAAGATAGCTAGCGAAAAATGTTAGGATACAAAAGTTGTAGGGTTTTTCAAAATCCATTAAGCTAATGAAAAATAAGTATACAGGATGAGTCAATTCTGCTCGAAATTCTGAACAAAATTGATAAAGCGCATCATTTCCTAAATTCAACCGATTTCGAGATATCGAATTTGAAAATAACTTTTTACGACTCTCAAATTTATTAAGAAAAAGCACAAAATGATGCATATTTATTATGAAAGTCACAAAAGGTGGAGT